>CM065397.1:33602500-33787500 GCA_033060915.1 Euryodendron excelsum
AAAACATGTTTAGCGGTGTTATCTACTGGTACATGGTGTGTAGATACGGGAGCCACTAATCATATATGCAATGGTTGTATTGCATTATTTATTTAATGATTATGCATGTGTGTCTCTTATTCTATAGAGTAGATGATTTGGTGTGTAGAGTACGATGTACACACGGAATATCAAATCATTGGTTCTTGTGAAATATAAACTTATCGTTCACAGTCTTAGATGGAACTTGACACACCATCAGTAGGACTGTAGCACAAGGTTTTAATAGGTCTATCTTGACTATGAGGAATGATATAGTTCCAACTACTTGCATTAGTACACTTTGTGTGTATTAAATAGGACCGTGTTAAGGTAATTGTTTTTATACTGACTATATAAAACAATTAATACTTCATGATTATTATGAGTGCTTATATTCTTAATTCTAATATAATAAATAGACACGTGCATGTAGTGTTTATTGTTTTGATTCACAGAAGAGTAAAATTCTTTGTGGATCAATAAACTCGGTGAGTTGGACAATAACATTACGTGTATGGTAAATATTGATTATTGATGGAATCCATGTCCTGGTATAAGGATTGTTGATACCCCCTTGAGGAAGCTTATAAGTTTTGATTGTGTCAAACCCTACAGGTGGATTATTAATCCGACATATCAAATAAGTTAAGTGGAAGGTTTCCAGGAATTAAATAAGTCTATTAAATTTAATTATCAGTAATTTAATTTAATAGACAGGTATCTGTAATCTTAACATGGGGAGATAAATAAGCATTTAATAATATGGAGCTCAAAATATAATTCCTAGTATAACAAGTAGTGCAATTATAATTCATTAGTGGTATAAATTATAATTTACATAAATAGGAATTAATCATGGTTGGATTAGGAATCCTTATTTGCGTAGGAAGTCTTAGTTATACTAATCCTATGGTCCATGTTGTGACCTCTATATATACACACTATAAGAGCAACTAGGGTTACACTTGCTCATTATTGAGAGATAAGCGTTTTTGTGAGGAAGAGAAACCCTAGCAGCTGCGAGCCCACTCTCTTTAGAGTAAGGCGTATACGAGAGATACAGCAGAAGTCCAAAGGTTGAGTTTGAGTAGTTGATTCGTAATTGTTGCTGGTACTTGATTCGTGCTTGTTGCTGGTACTTGATTCGTGCTTGTTGCTGTTACTTGTCATTCGGGATCAAACCAGAGAGATCTTGAAGGTATGATTCTAGTCACGTAGATTAGGCTATGCTAATTAGATTAGAATTTCTGGTATTATGCATATGCACTATAGCCAGGTCATGAAAAATTCCGCAGTCCCTAGCAGTTGGTTCTGTTGGACTTGTTTAGGGCTCCGCCATTCTGCCTGCTGGGGTACCTGCTCACGCCTTGCCCAGCAATGTATCTCCCGAGCCTCTCTTGCTTGATCAAGTTTTGGATCTACTGCTTGAGGTTAATGTAGTCCTTAGTGTTGTAACCGTGATTTTTGTGGAACCTGTAGTATTTCTTCTAGGATCTCTTCTCAGGAGGTGTCTTCAATCTTTTTGGCCACCTTAGGGCGAGGTCGTGCCGAATCTCATCTAGGACGTGTTCTAGCAGGGATGTGAGGGGGGTGAAGTTACAGTCGAAACTGGTGAACCGTCCCTTTCTCCCTTCTACCTGAGCTCCTGATCTAGCATTCTTTGGGGTCTTCACTTCTTGATCATCCTTACTGTCATCAGATGATCTCTTCTTGTCCAGGCACGAGCTGGTGTTTGCATCTCAGTCACGCTTAGCACTCACCGCATCCTTGGCATTCATGTGCTTTTGAGCCTTGAGCATGAGCTCCTCCATGTTCTTTAGGGTTTCTTTCAACAAGGAGAAAAGAAACTTATAGGTTTTAAGACCGCTGATGAAGGCGGTCACCACCACCTTATCGTCTGTGTCATCTACATTAAGAGTCTTCTTGTTGAACCTGCTCACAAACTCTCTGAGTGACTCCTCTTTTCCTTGCTTCACATTCAGCAGGTATGCGGTCAACCTCCTCTGCCTCTACCCTCCAATATAATGCCCAACGAACAACCTACTGAGTTAGACAAATGTGCTGATCGTGGCCGGCTTGATTCTGTTGAACCACACTCTAACTGATCCCTTAAGTTTGATCGGGAAGGCTCTGCACATGATCTCGTCAAACACCACTTATGAGTGCATTAGGGCCTTATACGTCTCTAGGTGATTCAAAGGGACCTTGGACCCATCAAAGGTTCCAGGGTTGGCATCTTAAACTTCAGAGGTAAGGGCTGTCACTGCGTAGCTGAAGGGTGAGTCTATCCGGTTCACCAACTCCTCAATAATGTCCGGAGTCTTTGTTTTGACTGCCTCCATGACCTTTGCCAGCTGGGCTTGCATTGCCCTTATTCGCTCGTCCCAGGCAAGGGGATTCTCCGCTCTTTCTCCGACGACTTCAGTGATCTGAGGGGATTGTCGTAGCCGGGATTGTGGGGCATGGATGTGCTCCTCTTCCACGTGCCTCCCACAATTCGTGGACTGGACTTCATCTACAAGCCTTATGGGTTCATCGTTCACTGGGTCAACCCCAACGATCCTCTCTCCATCTTCTCGTTGGTTCCTCAGTTGTTGAATTTCTTCTGGGGCAACTGGGAGCCTTTGGTGTAGCTCTTGATTCTAATGACCATTTGTTGCATGCCGGCCATCATGTCAACAACTTGCTCCTCCAAAGCCGTCACTCTCACTGCAGAATATTGGCTAATACCTCTTTATATACCATTGTAGATAGGAGTGATTTTTGGGTAACAGCTACACACTTGGTGGGTGTAATTATGCCCCCATGTCATGTCCTTCATGGGTGCAATCATGCCCCCGATGGGGTGGTTGATGCTGATTTATAGGCGTGGATCTCAGAACGTGCTGTTGATGTGTCTTGCATCATGCTCGAGATAACGTGTTGGTTACTTTAACTCGGATCCCCGAACCGGGGTTGGTCTGATTGGGATATGATTGATCAGAGCTAGGCCTATGATGGGATCTTCTAGCTGTTATAACGATCGGGATCGGTAACTATCACTAGATATAAAGGTGATATATGCATCAAATTTTATAAATAGTATATATGCTCTTTTTTATGAATATATGAGATTTATTACGATAAATCTTAAATGGTACACTGAGATACATCGATACCAGTACGTATTGTGCTAATGATAAAAATGGTACAACAGCTGGTATAAAATTAATAACTATGATTTACATAAGAGATTTTGAATGTATATCAGTAGAAGCTATGAACCCAAATGTGTGTGTATATATAGTTCACTTGAACCAACGAAACTTTTGTTTGACTTTTGTAATGCTATACAAATTATCCCTACATCTCAGCCTATTCAACCCCTAGGCTTTTTTGTTTTTTTTTTTTTTGTTTTTGTGTTTTTGCACAGCGCAATGTACCAGCTAGGTGGCCCAATAAAAAATGAATTACGATTTTATGCTTATTACTTCTACATCAAAATTAGTATTATTAATAGCGTTATTGCTTTCGAAACAATACTAAAGAAGTAGCAGCAATAAATTGTACCAGTACTATTGGATAGCATTGATACAAATTGTTGGGTCAATTTGCTGATAGCTTAAATTTTTTCAACAATTGCTAACTTAAAATGATAATAGAGTTCTTGTTCCAAGTGATCTTAGGTTCAAGTATCATGATTTGTGTTTACTATCTCATTATGTTTGTAGTTATGCACCATGTTCAATTTCTATTTCTTCACCTCTCCACATGAAGGGGACTATTGGATAGCTTGATATATTTTATCAAGCCCATCTTGTAATGTATAGCTTAGAATACTTAGATTTAAAGGTAGCCTGCTTCTTAAACAAAATCGCTATCAGCCATCTTTCTTGCTAACTTTGAAAAGGAAAGAAAGGAAATTTTTTTTGGCAATTTCGTTGTCTTTAGGTCCTTCTCAATTCTCAGCCATTCCGTTGCACTATATATAGGGAGGAGAATGACTCCAACTAAACTTAATCCGCTTACCTGATTTATCATGACTGAGCGGATTTAATCAACTTTTCTTTGGCCTGGTCAAGGTTTAACCTAAGTCACATGGCTCGGCTACACTGGAAGACGAACAATGATCTAAGTTGAGGATTGGCCGATTTGGAGAGAATTCCGGTAAAATCTACGAATTGCCTTGGTCAAAGGCGTGAATCCCAAATTGATTGTCTTCCAAACAGTAGTTAGCCGTCGCATGGACTTTTTTAATGTATTTCAGCAATTAAAGATTCAAAATAAGTGGGGCAATGGGTTTGAACAGAATAAGTTTTTCCCTCCTTCAAATGCTTTCTCATTGCTCCTCGTACAGAATTTATGTAAGGGAAGTTTAGGTTCAACTAAAACTAGTGGCACACTCCGAATTTTTTTTTCAAGAGCTTAAAAAAATAATTTTGTTAAAAAGAGGATTAAGAAAATTTTTATTTTTATTTTTGAAGAATCAATTTATTATATAATTTTTTAAATATTCAAAAATTAACAAGAATAAGAGAAATTAGAAATTTTGGGGGGCCCGTACACTAAATATTAAAAAATCTAGAGGCTGTAAAGAATAATTTCAAAACTTTAGGGGAGCCATGCCTCGTCAGTCTGCCGCTATGAGAGTTTTTCATTTTAAAACAAACACTCAGTATAAAAGCTTTTAATTGTAAAAAAATATCATCACCATATCATTCTTGGTGAGATTTTTTTATACAAAACTTGAAACCTTAACCATAACTTCACTATTATCTACAAAATAAATACATAAACAAAAATAATACCAATAACCTCGATCAAAATTTCAAAACCAAAAAAGCATAGAACTCTTATTTACGTAGATCAAGCGTAACTTTTATTAAGCCGGAGAGAGACACAAAGGAAAATTATAGGTGTGTATAATGGTGCACTCTTTAAAACCAAACTGAAAACAATTAAATATTTAATAAATTTGACTGGTCCATAGTAACGTTAAAGGGCATAATCCAAGGGAAGAGGGCAACGGATTGCCCATGAATAAAGAACAGAAAAGAAAATTTTAGGAAAAAAAATGGAGAAGAAGAAGCAATGATTAATATGTTGGAAGGTTCCGTTGGGTGTGAGCAAGGTTAAAAAGTAATTGAATTTAGGGAACCATTTAATTTTATTTATAAATTTTAATTAGTGAAAAATAATTGTTAAGTTTAAGTAGAGGTTTTACGAGGAATGAAGGCTAGGCCAATGTTAATAACAGCTTTACCTACGTCAGTTATGAGTTTGATTCATCCTCTAAAAAATAAGGTTTCACAGAGTTGAGGGGCAGCCATGACACAATTGGCCACTGTATAGGCCTTCCATACGGACTTGTTAATTAAAGAACATTGCGTGTAATTTGCACAGTGTAACTCCTCAATTGCAAATGATCATATGTATAGTAATTTTGGGTGCAGGTAAATTACAGAAGATAAGATCCCATCGAATCAAATTTGCGAATTTTCTATTGTCTTTTGGTACAATTAATCATCATACGTAAGGCCTCGGCAATGCCCACTTGATCGATCATTGGCTTCTTTTTATTTATTCGAAAAGTATTTCAATTAACTGATAAAAGAATTATGATAATAATAAAAAATATTAAAAAAACTGAAGTGGACTGCATCAGGATGAGAAAAGTGATTACTGATCATGAATTATGTAGCCAACAATCCTTTTCACCAATCTCTATAAGATAAGACTCATAACACCGTAGGCCAAAGGCCAAAGTGGATATCATTTCATATTAACTTAATTTAAAATAGAGCCACTTATATTTTGTATTGCTGTCGTCTTGCTGTTTGTCAATTATACAGCTAGTTGTGAATAAGGTGAACAGAACATATGAGTTACTTTAGAAACCCCATCGTTGAATGCTTGCTAAGTAATGCATGGTTACTTGTATTCGCATGCATGCTTCTATATATATATATATATGTAATATCCTTCTAATATCCTATATATGCTGGCAACACAACACAAACCACAGTTTAATTCATTGTCGTGAGATATATAGGAGTATCGATCCTATCATCACGGGACTCGATCGGGTCCAAAATTCCCTCAATGCATAAACTGTGCTTTAAGGGCGTATATATAGGACGTATATATATATATATATTCTAGTTCAGAGACATAAAAATTGTTAAATAAATTAAGGATCTTGCTAACATGTGCTTTAAGGCTAACATGTGCTTTAAGGGTACATTTTAAGCATGTTTTGTCTAGTTGTACAAAGTGTTGGAACTTGTATTTTCACAATTTTTAATACTGAAAATACAATTACCAACACTATGTACAACCAAACAAAATATACTTAAAATGTGCTCTTAGGACACATGTTACCATTTGTCATAAATTAATACCATTTCATTAAGATTTAAAGAAGGTGGCAGTGCATGGTTATGTTGGGTACTAACTGTTAATCTCCTCCATCTGGACAACTTGTCATGCAAAGAGTCTGTCTAAATTATAAGCTTGCTCAAATCAAGAGTATTTAATTCTCTACATTCACTACATCCTAACAGCAAGCCCTATGCCACTCGTACGTAGTAGAAAACAAGTCATAAAGTACATTTTAAACACCAAAAAAACAAGGAAAACACCAATCTACAGTTCAAAAGGGGTCCGAGCACGATTTTATTATTTATCTTCAATCGTGCTTGAACTCAAATAATTAAATAAATTTTACTTTAATCCTTCTTTTTTTTTTTCAAATTTGAACGGAAGATGAAAATTTTTTCATTTATACATATGTACAGATATTATATGTGAATAGTACAACCATTTGCTAATTATGACTACCGTTCATCTAGCTAATGAAAAATGTCCATGTGACCATCACATGGGCTGTCAATTATTTTGTTATTCCTTGAAACAATCATTAAGTAAAACAAAGGATTAATTTTATTTTACCCCCTTGTGGTTAACCCCAAAATCACATACACCCCTGCACTTTAAAAACCTACAATCATATCCCTTATGACCCAATTTAAAAGTTAAAAATACCCTTATCTTCTATTTAATTTCCTTTTTCCTACACTCCATCTCTTTCCTTTCAAAACTCTCTCTCCATAGATATATAACTCTCTCTCTCTCTCTATCTCTCTCTCTCTCTCTCTCTCTCTCTCTCTCTCTCTCTCTCTCTCTCTCTCTCTCTCTCTCTCTGTATATACACACATGTAACCCTCACTTATCACTATTAACTATGCAATCAATCATCAAACCCACCCATTGCAAGCACATTTAATCAACAACAACCACATTGTGACCTAGCCACACACACACACACACACACACTCTCTCTCTCTCTCTCTCTCTCTCTCTCTCTCTAACATCATCCTGACGCCCATTGACACTCATATGCCCAAGCTGCCTACATGCAAAACTGACAATAACCAATTGCTGCCACCACCATCTACATCACAAATTGATAGGTACCAGTTCTGCATGTTAGAACAAATCACTCCGATAGTCCTGACCAGACCTCTCACCATTCAAGTATCCACACTAATCAGGCATCCTTCCCAAACAGACTGACTAGACAGCCCAAGCACAGCACCAAGCGTCTCACCAGCACATCCCAAAATCCTCGCCTACGAATCAACCACCATCCCTTAATTGTGGGCACCGTTACGACCATGATGCACGCGACCATTACGCCCATGATGTATGCAACCATTACCCAAAGATCACTCCACTTCACACTGGTATATAAAGAGGACTTCGCCACCCTTCCTAAGTACATTTACATAATTCCTTGCTATTACTCTACCCATATTCCTTTTAACCAGTTGCCTAACTTTGGCATTAGAGTGTTCTTGGAAGGCACCCCACCGATGTTCATAGTCCAAAGACGCATTACATCTCACCAGATCATTCGTGCCTGACTTAGAGTAGACCATACAAATTTATTGTATTATTTGTTGGCGTCGTCCATGGGAACGACTTTCTTGTTGTTTTCATGGTCATAACCAGGTTCGGTACAACTACACAAAGGTAAGCAACTATGGAGGATCAAAACACCACCAGAATGATAGCATTAAAGCAGCAGGTCATTAACATGATGACCAGTATACAACAATTGATCACACAGAACCAAGAGATACTCCAGCGAGTCCTTGTTGCTCTTGAAGAACATCAACCGCCCCGAAATCAGTATGCAGATGGAGATAGGATTGGAGTGGTCCACCAAGAAGATAACGACGCTGCCAGAACTGAAGGTGAAGTACGACAGGAGAATCAAGCAGGGCTGGTAGAGGAGGAGCACAGCCACGCCGTACAATCCTGGTTGCAACAAATCACCCAGGTCACACAAATCATCGGAGAGAAGATGGAGAACACCCCCCCCCCCCCCCCCCCCCCCCCCCCCCCCCCCCCCCCCCCCCCCCCCCGGCCACAACTGGGATGAGCAGATCAAAGCCATGCAAGTGCAAATAGCTAGAGTCCTGGTAGCAGTTAAAGCAAAAACTCCTAACAACGTCAAAGAGTTAGTGAGTCAGACTGACTCACCGTTCACCCGAGCGATTATGGAAGAGCCCTTGCCAGCAAAATTCAAGATGCCAACCCTAGAAACCTTCGACAGATCCAAAGACCCCTTGGACCATTTGGAGACATACAAAGCCCTGATGCACCTACAAGCAGTGACTAATGAAATCATGTGCTGCGCATTCCCAATCAAACTCAAAGCATCGGCTAGGGTGTGGTTTAACTAAGCAAGCTCTTTGTCGGTCACTACATAGGCGGGCAGATGCAGAGAAGATCTACCGCTTACCTGCTGACCGTGAAGCAGGGAAGTGACGAATCCCTGTGAGATTTTGTGACCAGATTTAACCAGAAAACCCTCAATGTCGACGACGCGAACGACAAGGTGGCAGTCACTGTCTTCATGAGCGACCTCAAAACCCATAAACTCCTCTACTTCCTAGCGAAAGAACCACCGAAGGACATGGCAGAGCTCATACTTAGAGCTCAAAAGCACATGAACGCTGAGGAGACCATCAGGACAAGGCATGAGCGGGACGAGGAGACCAGTTCGAGCTTGGACAACAAGATGTCGAGAGATGGAAAAAACGACCAAGAAGCAAAAACCACAAAGTAATCTGGGTAGAGATCCCGGATTCACACCTCTCACCGCCCCTTTGGAGAATGTCCTGTATGAGATCAGCAACAATCCCACCCTGAAATTGAGAACGCCTCCAAAGAAAAAGTCCTAGCGAAAGTATTGTTGTTTCCACCTAGACCATGGCCATGACACTAAGGATTGCTTCGACCTCAAGCATCAAATCGAGGACCTAATCAAAGAAGGGAGGCTCGAGAGATATGTTGCCGGTCAAAGATGGGAGCAATAGCCTCACCAGGCAGAGCGGAAGAGTCCTAAACGAGTTCAGCAGAACCAACAACCACTCTGAGAGATTCAGATGATAGCTAGAGGTTTCGCTGGATAAGGGGAGTCATCAACTGCTCGAAAAAAGCATGTCCGGGAGGTGAGGTAACCAAGGGAGGTACTAGCAGCTGAACGGCTGAGCAAGAAGCCCAAGGCGGAGTTGGCCACCATCAACTTCACCGAGGAGGAGGCAGCAGAGTTGTGCTAATCATATGATGACCACCTAATGATCACCACCATCAACTCCAACTACTGAACTAGGAGGGTCTTGATCGATAGTGGCAACTTGGCAGATATACTGTTTTAGAGGGCCTTCAAGCAGATAGAGATCAGGAAAGACAAGATAAAACCAGTCACATCTCCCTTGGTCAATTTTACAAGAGACCAGATCATACCCCTCGGCTCCATAACACTTTCAGTGACCTTATGGACCACTTTGCTATAGGCAACCAAGCTGGTCGACTTCTTGTGGTTGGCTGCCCCTCTACCTATAATGCAATTCTTGGACAAACGTCTCTGAATCAGTTCAAGGCAGTGCCATCCACATACCATCTTAGGGTGAAATTCCCAATAGGGCAAGAGGTTGGAGACGCAAAAGGAGACCAATTGATAGCGAGGAAGTGCTACATGGCTTCACTAAAAGGAGAGGTAGATAGAGAGGCCTTGGTGGTGGAAGAGCTCAAGGCAAGAGACGAAGACGAGGTCAGGAGAGGAGGGCCCATGGAGGACCTAGAGGAGGTCATGCTCGAGGAACCCAACTAGAACGGAGTGGTCAAGATCAGAACGGCTACCCCTGACCAGCTAAAGGGAGACTTGAAGGACTTCCTCAGACAAAACGTGAACGTCTTCACTTGGACACACAAAGACATGCTAGGCATAGACCCGCAGATTGTAGCCCACCGCCTGAACATTACAGCTGAGGCTAGACCAATAAAGCAGAAAAGGAGGAGTTTCGCCTCAAAAGGCAACAAGACCATACCTTTAGAGGTGGACAAACTTCTCGACGCCAAGTTCATCCAAGAGGCCCAATACCCGGCTTGGCTGTCTAATGTGGTGATGGTGGAAAAAGCCAACGAAAAGTGGAGGATGTGTATAGACTTCACCGATCTCAACACGATATGCCCAAAGGACAGTTTCCCCCTGCCAACAATCGACCTCTTGGTGGACTCCACAGTAGGTTATGAGATGCTAACATTCATGGATGCCTTCTTGGGGTACAATCATATCAGAATGGCTGAATAGGACCAAGAGCACACATCTTTCATCACAGACAGAGGCTTATACTGCTACAAAGTTATGCCGTTCGGTTCGAATAATGCTGGAGCAACATACCAGCGGTTGGGGAACAAGATGTTCATGACTTATATCAGTAGGAAGGTGGAGGTCTATGTGGTCGACATGCTAGTCAAGAGCAAGCGAACAAATGACCACATACAGGACTTAAAGGAAACCTTCCAAACCCTGAGAAGCTACAGTATGAAGTTGAACCCTACCAAATGTGCATTTGGGGTGGCATCAGGAAAGGTTCACAGCTTCACAGTCTCCCAGAGGGGAATAGAAGCCAACCTAGAGGAGGTCAGAGTAATACTCGACATGCTTACCCCGAAGACAATAAAAAACGTCCAAAGATTAGCAAGAAGAGTGGCAATTCTGAACAGATTCATCTCAAGATCCACCGACAAATGCCTCCTCTTCTTCAAAATTTGTGCAAGGCATTCGAGTGGATAGAGGAGCGCGAAGGAGCTTTTCAACAACTAAAGTAGTTCATAGGCTTAGTCCTGCTGCTTAGTTGAACTGTTACGAGAGAGGAACTCTACTTCTACCTAGCAGTTTTGGCTAGGGTAGTGAGTTTGGCCCTAGTCAAAGAAAATGGAGGAGTGTAAAAGCCGGTCTATTACGCCAGTAAAGCCCTGCGAGGAGCTGAAGAGAGATACATTAAAATGGAACTAGTAGCCCTTGCCTTGGTAATAGCTACATGCAAACTCTGGCCTTACTTCCAAGCGCATGCCATCGTGGTTCTCACCGACCAGCCGCTCAAGAAAGTATTGCACAAGCCAAAACGTCAGGCCGGCTATTGAAATGGTCAGTCGAACTCAGCCAGTTCAACATCTAGTACCGACCGTGATTGGTGACAAAGGGGCAAGCTACGGCAAATTTCATAGCCGAATTTATAATCCACCCAACAACCCAACCCGATCCAACAAACACTGAGCATGACCAGGTATTGAATGTCGATGGCTTCTCCACCGAACACTCAAGTAGGGCAAGAGTCATTCTCGTCACATGGCCATAAAATAGAATACGCCCTCCGCTTCAAACTTCCAGCTACCAACAACGAAGCAAAGTACGAGGTCTTAATTGTTGGACTATGGATGACACGGCAAATGGGGGTAGAACAAGTGATAGTGCGGGGTGACTCTCAACTGGTGGTCGAGTAGGTCCAAGGGGAGTACGAGGTTAAAGGCGAAAAGATGAAAGAGTACTGCCAATTGGCCAAAAGCCTAACTAGGATGTTTGCAACAGTGTTGTTAGAAAGAATCCCCAGACTAGAAATGATGAAGCTGATGGCATGGCCACAATCGCCTCGTCTGAAGAAAAAAACCCTAGAGTGCCTATGGGTGCAGCAGAAGTAGGTGCACCAGTAGATGAAAGGATCCTCTTCAACTGAGGGGAAGGAGTCGAAACCTCCCTAGCCTTAGTACCAGAGCCCGTCCTAAGCAAAAACTTAGGCTGCTTGGACCCACTCTGTTCAACATCTTCAAGGATCTTCCTCAACCTCTTCAAAATAGACTTGTCAAAACTCATCTCTTGGCTCTGCTGGTTCGGAGAGGCCTCTCAATCTGCATAAAAGGAGTAGTTGGCAAAGTTAGGAAAATGCATCACAACAAAGGAAAAGGACACATGCAAACTCACTCCTCTCACGTTCAGCAATCAAAGCTTCCCTTGTAGGATCAAGTCCCAACATGTATACAACAAGGCTCTCAGCGTTCACCAAAAGGCTTACCTCACTCACCCCATGTTTTTTAGCATGCTTGATCCTCTCGAATTGCTCATCACTCAAAATAAGAGCAGTACGCACTGACGAAGAGGACAGACCCAGATTAGAACTCTAACAGAAAATCTACTAAAAAGTTAAAATCTATTGAAAACTAAAATTTGATCCATACATACCCTTCCTACTCAGCGTATCCCATCGCGTGGAAACCCAGGCTTGTATTCTCGTCATTGACCTCCCAAGGTTGGAACTCCCACCCATCACCATATACGAAGAAGAATTTGTCCTTCCAACCTTTGTGAAGGAAGGCAACTTCGTCACCAAGTTCAATTCGGGCTTCTTGACAGAGAAGTACCACCATCCAGTCTCCTTCTTTGAGGCATTATAGTAGTTCATGAACTCCTCGGGTGATAGATCGTCCCTCTTATCACTAGAGGCTTGCCATATAACAACACACCCGAGAAGGATTCTCCAAGCATTTGGGTTAAGCTGACCACGAGCCAAGCCTAACCGATGCAATACTTCCCGAACAGGCTTAAGGAGGGGAAACATAAGCCCAACAACCAAGGCGCTCTCATAAATAGTGATTTCCCCTAGACCTGGCAAATAGGCCAAGTTCTTGTTCGATAGGACCCTAAATGACAAAGAGGACAAGAACTAGTATTCCCTTTACAGCTTATTAACTCTTACCCCTATCATGGTATACCTCATATGGGCTGCAGCAATGCCGTAATTCTTAACCCCAAGAATAACAATGTCCCTGAGCCCAGACTCAACAACCCCCACCCCTAAGGAGGAAGGCTCTACTTCTGGATCTATTTCCTCTAGCGATGCCCTAGAATAGCCCATAGAAGCACTCCCAGGATCATCACACCTCACCACAGCGAGATCATTGGAGGCAGTCATCTCAAAAGATGAACTAACGTCCTTCAAATTGTTCATGGTACCTAAACTATCAAACCCCTAACGTTGTCTAGTGCAGGGTTTACTAGCCTAATCAAATCCCAATAGACCAATTCTAACAACTCGGGATTGCCCACGAAACCCAAGGGGTATGGAACCCTATCTGACATCTTGTAGAACCAAAGGCACCAAAAGAAGAACCAATGCATGAAAAACAAAGAAAGGCATAAAGGAACCTTACCAAATGAGGCAAGAATCGGCAAAGACGCTTGGAGATTCGAAGCGCAAGCCAAGAAGCAAGGTGTAGGGGAAGAGAGAAATTGCAAAGAGTCGATGAAGGGAAAGTAAGCAGCCATAGCCAAACTGCCAAGTTAAAAACCCCCTCTCTTTTGAATTGGAGAGCCAGGATTAATCCACTTGCCCCAAATCCGATGATCAACAGTCAAGAGGATGCTTCTCAAACCAAAAATCAGTCAAAAGTGACCACGTGGCGATAATGCAAAAGGACGCGTCTCTTCACCACTCCCTACCAAGATTACACTTGTGGTGCAATAAATGCGCCCTCGATTTGAGGATTGGTCGACTGCGTAATTCTCTTGATCATGAGTAAGAGGACCTAAGGAATTGGGGGCATCTTATAGGTACTAATTCCGCATGTCAAAATAGATTACTCCTATAATCCTAACTAGACGCCTCACCATTTGGGCATCCTCACCGACCAGGCATCCTTCCTGAACAGACCGACTGGACAATCCAAGCACAACACCAGGTGCCTCATCAGCACATCCCGAATCCTTGCGTACGAATTACCCACCATCCCTTAACTGAGGGCACCATTACGCTCCTGATGCATGCTACCGTTACGCCCATAATGTATGCAGTCGTTACCCAAAGATCACTCCACTCCACATTGGTATATAAAGAGGACTTCACCACCCTTCCTAGGTACGCTTACATAATTCCTTGCCATTACTCTGCCCATATTTCTTTTAACCAGTTGACTAACTTTGGCATCGAAGTATTCTTGGCAAACACCCCACCGGTATTCATAGTCTAGAGAGGCATTACATCTCACCAGATCGTTCGTGCCTGACTGGAAGTAGACTGTACAAATTTACTACATTATCACAAACCCATCTCTATTCTGCTATTGTTTTATCTACAGTCATACACTCAAACATTGGGAAGTTTATGCTTTTGGCAACATCTTTCCACTGTTCACAAGCTTTAGGAACCCATCTTGGTTGAATTTGCCCATGCTATACTGATGCTTATGAGCAAAATTTTACAATATAGGATACTTCTTCTCATTAGTTTTTTCATTTGTTTTTTTTCAAATAGGAAGCATCCTAATAGTATATAATTGATTAATCTTGTACTTTGTGAACTCCATCTAAGTTGCTTTGCTGGAGTCGTCAGATGATTCGGAGTTGAGTCATAGCTTAAAAAAGTTGTTCAGTCCATGGTCCTAGCAGTTTGGAAAAGAAATAATCGCATAATTTGTTATTTGAAGGAACACAATTTTTAGCCTTTTGATGATTGTGATCTAATTTTAACAGCAAAGTTGCAAATCGGAAGCTTATTCTTTTATCAAATCTTATCACTAAAGGCTTTTGGATAGTGTATATACTTTATTGGAAAAATCATATATCATACTACAATTTGCATATCGGCTATGAATTCAACAAATATATTCCAAAGCAAATCCAATTACATACTAGGAACTAATTGGAGTCAAGATTATTATAAAATTAAGATTTTATTCCAATCATTTTTGGGAAATACTTGAAGTGTTCACTAACTCAATAGGAGTTATTCCCAGGTCACTGATTTGAATTTAGCCAAATGGAGTTGTTTCAAGTGTTGGTGTTTTGTGCTACATGATAGAGTGGCCTCATTTCCATGCAACTAAGGGCATAAAAGACATTCTAGTCTTTAAGAACAAAGTTAAATGGCATGTGGGACGCTTGAGATGCCATCACCGAAAATTTGGATGAAAAAGGTAACAATTTAATTTTACCTTAGACTGCAAGGGTGTTAGTGTAGGTATTATTAGAAGTATAAGGGGTGTATGTAATTTTGGTGCTAACCACAAGAGGGCAAAGTAAAATTAACTCTAAAAAATATATATAATTATAATTTAGCACACTTGCACTTTGCACTGAATCTCAATTAGGTTCCATAAAGTTATTTTTTGCTTGTTAATAAAATGGTAGTTGAAGAAAGATTCACATTGTCACTTGCATAACTGCTAGTGTAGGGTTGAGTGTTGTAATTAAAAAAAAAAAGAGGTCCAAAGTGGGATATGGTATAATGTAAGCACTCCATTTTTTTCCGTTCGGTAATCTCCAGCCTGACCAAACTCCCTTTCAAAACTCTGTAAGCACATTCAAGCTCAAATCAACTTTCAAACGCCTATTCAATCACTCAACCACTTCTCGGGTCTGCTAGGCCCAATAGAGGCCTAATAACCAAACCTGCCCATTAAGCCCCCAGGCATGTCTTGAGAAAGTTTAAAATTCCTCAAGATAGTAAGTCCACTTTTCCAAAGTGCTCTTAACCGGTTAGACGTACTCAACCTGTCATTATGTCCAATTCCGGTCCCATTCCGGCTAACTTTGGTCAAAATGACTGTTTTGCCCCTAAATGCCCTAGCACAATACAAATCCCACCGAACAATGAAAATTTTTTCTAGGATCATCCTTGAATGACCCGGTATGCTTAACACAACACTTCAACCCATTCTTGACCTTTTCAAATTGAGCCCATTAAAAATGACCACCTTGCCCCTGGCGACCCAAACGCACCCCGAAACTATATCGGTCCTAGAATATTGAATGGTGGGCCCCATCGTACACCCTTATTTAACCCGAGGTGAACCTCACGACACTAAACATTCCCAGGATTGCCTTTTCTCCCGATTCTCTGGTTATAAGGCACCGTCAAGCAACTTGAGAAATGCGTAAATCAGGGAATTCCCAAAAGCTCGTTCATGGGTCCTTCCATCGATACGGCTCAATCGGAGAGATTGCTTCTCGAAGCTCCTCATCGCATGGCTCGAAAACTGTTACTTTCAGCACCCCTGAAGCTCCTCACAGACGGTCCACCAAGATTGAATTTTTCTCCAATTCCTTGATTATAACGCACCGTCAAACGACTTGAGAAACGCGTAAATTAAGAAATTTTTGAAAGTATTTTCAGACCTACTTTTCATCGGTACAGTCCGATCGGAGAGATTGCTTCCTAAAAGCCTCGATCATGCAGCACACAAATAACTACTTTGGAACCCCCACAGAGCGTATCACAGATGCTCTGTAAAAATGGGATTTCAAGCACACTTTCCAATACGATATCTCCTACTTTTGAACACCGTTCAGGCTTTTGAAAACTTAGAAGTTTACGAAAACCCTAGGAGAACACCGTGGATGCAACTGATTCCTCCAAAACCTTCTGGTTGGCATAATTATCAAGACGAAGTTTAAACGAACACTCCCGGCGATAGAGTGTGTACTACATGCACCCAAAATTTGATCAGATTGATAAAATTTTGCTTAGCTCTTAAGATTTAGCCAGTACAGGGAGTGCCACATGGCCTTCATTCTGTGGAACAGTACCTGTCACAACCCATTTTTTCTTCTAGATCGGGACAAGGGGTTTATAGGATAAAGATACATCATTCACATACTTCCAAAATGATTATTACATCCAGAGAACATTATGTTTCTAGTTAAGATCCATAACTTTATTTTATGTACATTCCAAACTAAATATTAAAGAAATTCCACCTGAACTGTGTGGTTCATTTCTCATAATCATTTCCTTAGAATCCAACTAAAGTCTCATTTCTTGAAATTTGTCTCATAAGATAAGAGTGAGCTGCGAAGCCCAGTAGGAATCTCATAAATTCTATAAGGTACAAGTTTAAATGCAATGTAGTAAAAGGATATCATGGCACACATATGCCCCTTGTAATTCTTTTTTTTTTTCATCAATACCAGGATCCTTGCAAGTATGTCCTGCCCATGGCATCATCAAGCCCAGTGGGCCCACCCTTGACCCTTCCCCTCGTCAAGATAGTGGGGGTCCACCCAAGATTATCTAGCCCATATCAAGCCTAGCAAAGTTGACCCATGATCGGCCCAGATCAAGCCCAGTCAGGTTCGCCCATGATATTAACTTGGGGTCTTTTCTTTCTAATTGTTCCACCCTTATTCCTTCCCAATGATACATGCATACAATGAATGCATAATTATAGAAAGCAATATAATCAACAACATAATTAGCAGGAAGACGTAAAGTTAACACAGTAATTTGCTAGTTGTCTGATAAGAAGAAAATAAGCATATATTTTAAATAATGCATAAGTTCCTACCCTGATAATAGTTCTAGTAAAAATAGATACTTGTTTCACGTACTGTATGTGAAAGAAGGAAATACAAGCTTGTATGTCATAATTATCCAAGATTCTTGTAAATAGGTGGAAGTGTCAAATAATTAGAGAGTCAGCAAGGTTAGAATTGTTAGCAGGGAGTGGTTCGGTTGGACGGATCCTTTGGAATCCTCCTCGTCTTCCATCAAGAACAAAATTGCTTGGTATTGGAGCCCAATGGTGAAATCCCAAAATTTACCAGAGGGTAATGACCTTGCACTCTCCCATTTTTGGGTTCCTTATGCTTTTATAGGTTCACTAGTAAATTCTCAGATTTTTCCCATTTACAGTTTATTTTCTACGATTTTCTGTGTCCAAACAGATTATTAATTCATGAAAAATTACAGAATTATAAAAAATTTTTAGAAAATTTAGGGTAGGCTTCCATGGTCTCTTGGTCCATTCCACCAAAAATTGGTGATCATCGGAGCAGCCACGCACCTTCACGCGCCACCAGCCGCACGTGGGGTAAGAAGGTGTAGCCTTCTCCTTCCTGTACCGTGACTGGTGGTGCTTCGAGGTCCATTTCCAACCATCCACTGCACTTCCTAGCCATGCTTGTGCAACCCAGAGATAGATAAGGACCTGGGCTTTACACTCGTGGCCAGAGTTAGGCCGGTGGTGGTCAGAGGTGGCTAGTTTTTTTACTGAAAAGTCCAGTTGCATGGTGGAACCCTAGGTTCTAGACCTACAACTGGATTTTTTGGGCCCTTCCCGTCGTTTTCTGGAAAAGTGTCCTTTATGAAAGTTGTTCGAATCGTCGAGACGAAAAGGACCCAACTGACCTTGTCAGGATTCGTGGCCGATTGCCGGAGTTAGGGTCTGTCAAAGCTTTTCAGGAGATAACTCGCTCTAGGAGTTGGGCAGGGCATGTACAGAGGCTATGGGCCTCTCTGGGACACACATAGGTGTCCATGAGAAGCTTCATGGCTGCTGCAATAGCCCCCTAGCTCTTATCTTCACTACCACAGCCAACAACTGAGAATAATCTCTGTCTCTCTCTCTCTCTTCGGGTTTTCACTGTTTTCGGCCATGGTTAGTCTTCTAATAACCTGGGTTTGTAATGAGGGAGGTGGAAGGGAGGGAGTTCTCACCTTGGAATATCTCTACAAAGCTCACCCGTAGATCACTCTTCTTCCCTTTTTTTTTTTTTTGTAACTCTCAGTTGTTTTGGTTTATAATAGCTTCGGCTACCACCTTTGGTATTTGAAGTTCCTACAGAAATCAAGAGGTTTCTATTATTGTATGGAGGGTGCACAATGCCAAGTGTCAAGCTAAAACAATGCATGAAGTGCAAGTTGTCTTAGCACAATACTTCGCGCCCGAGTCAGTGTACTTTATTTAATCCATCTATCATCTCATGGTTTTGATATTGTAAGCACCCCATTTTTGACCGCTCGACAGTCTACACTCCATCTGGACTTGTTTTCAAGTCATTGTGGGCATATTCCTATCAAAATTAGCTTTCCAATTCTAATCCCGTCTATCCATCGCCTTGCGGGCCCACCAGGCCCAAATAGAGGCAAAATGACCAAAACACCCTTAGGGGCATTGTCCTTTCCTTTCCGATTCCAATCCCACTCTCGAGACAGTTTATTCCTCGAGACGGTTCCAATCCAGGCACGTCTCCTCGGAGACGGTAAGACCCCTTTCCAATCCCACTCTCGAGACAGTTTATTCCTCGAGACTGTTCCAATCCAGGCACGTCTCCTCGGAGACGATAAGTCCCCTTTCCAATTCCACTCTCAAGACAGTTTATTCCTCGAGACGGTTCCAATCCAAGCACGTCTCCCAAAGACGGTAAGACTCATTTCCAATCCCACTCTCGAGACAGTTTATTCCTCGAGACGGTTCCAATCCAGGCACGTCTCCTCGGAGACGATAAGTCCCCTTTCCAATCCCACTCTCGAGACAGTTTATTCCTCGAGACGGTTCCATTCCAGGCACGTCTCCTCGGAGACGGTAAGACCCATTTCCAATCCCACTCTCGAGACAGTTTATTCCTCCAGACGGTTCCAATCCAGGCACGTCACCTCGGAAACGATGAGTCCCCTTTCCAATCCCACTCTCGAGACAGTTTATTCCTCGAGACGGTTCCAATCCAGGCACGTCTCCTCGGAGACAATGAGTCCCATTTCCAATCCCTCTCTCGAGACAGTTTATTCCTTGAGACGGTTCCAATCCAGGCACGTCTCCTCGGAGATGATAAGTCGCCTTTCCAATCCCACTCTCGAGACAATTTATTCCTCAAGACGGTTCCAATCCAGGCACGTCTCCTCGGAAATGATAAGTCCCCTTTCCAATCCCACTCTCGAGACAGTTTATTCCTCGAGACGGTTCCAATCCAGGCACGTCTCCTCAGAGACGATAAGTCCCCTTTCCAATCCTTCTCTCAAGATAGTTTATTCCTCGAGACGGTTCCAATCCAAGCACGTCTCCTCGGAGACGATAAGACCCCTTTCCAATCCCTCTCTAGAGACAGTTCATTCCTCGAGACGGTTCCACTCCAAGCACGTCTCTTCGGAGACGATAAGTCCCCTTTCCAATCCCTCTCTAGAGACAGTTTATTCCTCAAGATGGTCCGAGTAGCGAAACTACTCACAAAACCGTTAGAGTAGCGGAAATACTCACAAATAGGTCGATACAGGGAATTGCCAACAAACCCCTGTGTCACGACGACCGCTGTTAGAGTGGCAGAAACACACAAAACCCAAGTCAACACTAGTATCTGTTAGCCCACTTCAGTGAAAAATGACCAAACTGCCTTTTGGACCTTTTTTGAGACTTTCCGGTTAAGATGACCATTTTGCCCCTAGGCATCTGAATGCCCTGGGAACCACACTAGCTCTAGGTATCAAACCGGTAACCCTCTGAGATTGCTTTTTATAGTACTCTCAACCTTCCTTTATCTTTCTGGATCATTCCGAGTCAGTTCCGGCCAACCCGATACAAAATGATCGTTTTGCCCTTGGTGAGCCGGTCTCCTTTTTTGACCACGCCGGCTCTGGGAATCAAACTGGCAACCTCTGAAAACATTCTGAATAATGTTTCCAGATCCCAAGTCTTCTTCCGGGACAGTCCGAATCTGTCCCGGCAGTTTCCCGGTCCGACTGACCGTTTTGCCCCTAAAGGCCCGGTCAACCCTTCCGACCCATCTTATCCTCATTTCTTAGGTCAAATACCTCCAGGACACTATTTTAAGTGTTCCTGCTCCTTTCCGGCCTTCCGGGTCATTCCCAGCTCCTTCAAATCATTCCCGGACTTTCCGGAGCCATTCTTAGTGAAGCCAGGCTAAAAATTGCATGGTAGTCACTAGTACAAGCGCCCAAATCTAGTCAAAGATACGTTGCTTGCCGACCTTAAACATTTCCTAAATGGCTGGCACCACTAGCAGTGGCGCCAAGCCAAAAAATGGCCTGGCGCCACTCCTAGTGGCTCGAGTGTCAAATTTGGCCTGGTGCCACTGCAACAGGCGCCAGTGTTGTCCAGCCTCTATAAATATAGAGCCTCATTCAACGTGAAAAGAGATCCGCAAACTCAACCTAAAAATCATATATTTCGATATACAGAGCTCGAGCACCTCCAAAACCCTAGCCTCCTTAGGTTTTCCAAACCCTAGTCACTATACACTAAACCCTAGCCTCCTATACACTCATACACACTCCCATACACTCATACATTAGCCTTCAACCCTCCTTTGAAGATTTGAAGAGCTGCAATCTAAAGCTTGAAGATAACTCCTGAAGATTGAAGACAAAGATCAAGACGAAGACCAAAGACCGAAGACCGAAAAAAGCAAGGCACACAAAATAACAAGACATACGGTAGGCTCCCTATTTAAATTTCCGCACTTCCCCCTTCTCTCTTCTCTCTCCTAACCCTCTTGGGTTTTCTCTATTTTTATCCCCCATCTCTTTCCCCCCTTTCTTTGCATGCTTGAAACAAGGGGATTCCCGGTCCATGTGTAAGATTGGGCTATTGGAGAGTCACCGTGTCGGGAGCTTTCTTCTAGTCTAACCGGAGACCACGTAGGTCTGGCCCCCTTGATTATGTGGTGAAGCCTTAGCCTTGTATGTTCACGACCCCAAAATTGCATTGTGCATATCATGATCTTGCATCTTCCAAAAACTGTTTTCAAAGTTGTTTTCAAAATCGTTTTCAAACTTACTTTCAAAATTGCATCAAAATCTCCTTTTTCAAAATTTGTTTTCAAAATCACAATCCTAGGGTGATTCTAGCTTTTCCATGGCTAGGGTCGCTTTAGGAAAATGTTACATTTAAAGGGATCAATACGGTCCGTATTTTCAAATATCCTTGTTTTCAAAACCACTTTCTTAAAGTGGTTCTATCCCTCTTATGGCTAGAATCGCTTTAGGAAAGTGAGACGTTTTTACACTTTCCTAAAACTCTCTTTTCAAAAAAATCCCTTCCTAAAAATTTCTTTTTCAACATACTCTCCTAAAACTCTCCTCTCCAAAGTTGTTTTCAAAAACTCCCTCCAAAATCTATTTTTCAAAGCTTCCTTTTTCAACTCCTTTCCAAAAACTCTCTCCTAAAAATTCACTTTCTAAAAACGCTCCCTAAAAATCTTTCTAAAAACTCTCTTTCCAAAATCTCCCTTTTAGAAATTCCCCTCTAGGATTTTCCTTCTAAAATCTACATTTCTAAAAACACACTTTCCAAAACTCCTTCTCTTTAAAATTTTTTTCCAAAAAACTCCTCCCTAGGATTCCCTTTTAGAAAACTTTCGTTTCCAAAAACGCACTTTCCAAAAAAAATCCTCTTTCCTTAAAGCCCAAGTCAAGCTCTAGAACCCACAATTAGGAAATCCTAATTTTCTTTCCAAAAACATGATTTTTAAACTTTGCCCCAAACCTAGGTTTCCAAAATCTCTCGTTTTCTACATCCAAACTATACATGTTTCCAAAATCTCTTTTCTACGTTAAAATTCCACACTTTCAAAACTAGGGTTTCTAGAATCTCCCCTTCCAAATCCTTGCCAAATCCTATCTTCCCCTTAAGAAACCAAATCAAATCTCCCCGCTTAGGAAACTGAATCCAATCCTCCGTTTTTTGAAACAAAATCAAACCTTTGCTTTTAGAAACCAAATCTAATCCCTCCCGAATCCAAATCTTTCCTAATTCACATCCTTCCTAATCTTCTCATTTCCTAAACCTTAAGTTTCCAAAACTTGAACATAAAAATCTTTCCTAAAATTCTAAAATTCAACCCTTTCCTAATTCTACCCTCTTTTCAAATCTTAACTTTCCAAATCCAAGTTTTCAAAACTTTCCTAAACTCAAATCTTTCCTAATCTTAAGATTTTCTAAAACCCTAAAACTTTCTAAATCTTAAACTTTCTAAATCTCAAATTTTTCTACATTCAAAACTTTCTTAAGTTAAGACTTTTTAAATTTTAAACTTCCCAATTTAAAATCTTTCTAAATTCTAAACTTTCCAAAACTTCAACATCTTTCTAAATCTAAAACGTTTCTAAACTCAAAACATTCCAAAATTCAAAACTTTCTTCACTTGGAACTTTCCAAATTCTAAACCTTTCTTAAGTTAAAACTTTCTTAATTCAAAACATTTCTAAATTCAACACTTTCCAATTTCAAAACCTTTATTAAAACGAAACTTTCTATTTTTCAAAACTTCCCTATTTCAAAACTTCCCTAATTCAAAACCTTTCCTAAAATGAAAACTTTCCTAGTTTCAAAACTTTCCTAATTTGGGAACTTTCCTAATCTGAAAACCTTTCCTTTTTCGAAAACTTTCTAAACTCGAAACTTTCCAATTTCAAAACTTTCCTAAAATGAAAACTTTCCTAATTTCGAAACTTTCCAAAAATGACACTTTCCTAATTCGAAACTTTCCTAATCCAAATCTTTCCTAAATTCCAAGTTTCCAAATCTTCCAAGATCTTTCCAAATTCAACATTCCAATCCAATCTTTCTTAATCTCAAGTCTTTCCTAGGTCTCCTATCTTTCCTAAGTCAAGGTTTCCTAAACCTCCATCTTTCCAAAACCAAGTCTTTCCAAAATTAATCTTTCCAAAGCAAGTCCAATCTTCTCAATTTCAATTTCCAATCTCCTCTTCTAATCTCAAATCAAATCCAATTTTCAATTCAATCTCTTTCTTCCAATCCAATCTCTCTCTTCAAATCAATCTCTTTTCAATCGAACTCTTGTCCGAACTACGACTAACCTGATTCCCTCGAAGGGATACGTAGGCAACCTTCATAGGTGCGGTCACAATACTTTTCAAACTTTCAATTCCACCCTCATGGGTGCGGTCTCCATATTTTCAAATCTCAAATTCCAATCTACTTTCAAAAATTTCTATTTTCAAATTTCTACTTTCAATTTTCAAACTTTCCAATTTCAATTCCATCCCTTCAAATCTATTTTCAAATCAAATCAATCTCTTTCTAAATCTATTTTTCAATTCTCTTCTATTGCACTTGCATATCATGCATCATGTTAGTTTCTATTCAAACATTGTTTTTCAAAGTGGGTAGGATTGAACTATAGTTAGTCGAAGACTCTCATAGGTGAATCTGAGGTGGATTGACATGTAGGTACCGAAAGGGCGGGGTAGAGTGATGGCTTAGTGCATCTTCCCTACACGTAACCAACCTCCGAACCTAGAATCACTGTTTTCAAAGACCAAAAGGAGTTATTTTTCAAAAAGGGCTAAATGTTTTTCAAAGGTTGCCAAACAACCAGTTTTTCTTAAAGACCCTCTCTTGAGGAGATATTTTCAAAATTGTTTTCCAAAAACCCTAAGTGTAGTCTTCGGATTATTCTTAGGTTTTTTTTTTTAGGTGACCTAACTCACCTTAATCAAGTTAGGTGGCAACTCCAAATCTTTTCTAAAAGCCCTTTATTCAAACCAATTTTTCAATTCAAACCTAGTCGCACTCATTCTTCTTGGAGGGTGAGTTCTAACGAGAGAGTACAGTATTTTTCCCGCTTGTGTAAGTATTCCTCGAGTGCGAAAAATCTAGGCGCTACAGATATATCTATTGATATAGTAGTTATAAGCTTGCATATAAGGATTACCATCTATCTTTGCATTGGTGTAATCATAGCAAAGTTAGTGTAGTCTTGGTTTTATGTATTTGAACCGGTGAAGCCTTGAATCGGTTTGCTCCTATTTGCTAATACATGGATATAGGACTTAGGCTAGTTTAATAATAAGGGTTTGGAATGGTTCACGTAGGGTTTTAATTATTATAGTGAGATATGTTCAATAAGCGAGTGAACAGGCTGAGTTCGTGTGTACAACCGGTTAAACCGATGCTTGACTATAGTGGGCTGGCTTAGTTAGATTTTTGGACCGGTGTGAGTTTAGGTTGGTTCATAGGGAATGATTTTACACCGGTGTGCCTAGTGATTTGACGTTCATTTCTGCGGTCTAAGGAAGGAATAAATAAGTGAGGACGATCGTGTTTTAGTGGGAAATTTTATGATGGTGTCTGTACTTTTGGTTTATTGGAAACAAAAATAGGAAACTCTAACCTGTTTAATAGGAATGTCATGCAGTCAAGAAGGTTTAGGGTGTTATAGTCTTACCTCCTTTAGGAAATTTTGTCCTCGAAATTAGTATCAAACAGGTAAGGATATCTGGTTCTCATATCTGACTCTACTTCCCATGTGGCTTCTTCTATTCCATGATGTTGCCAAATTACCTTAACTTGAGAAATTTCTTTGTTCCACAAAACTTTTATCTGATGATCCACTATCTTAATGGGCCCTTTGTCATATGAGTGATCGGGCTGTATGTCAATAGTTTCCCAATGAAGTATATGCATAGGATCAGGGTAATATTGCCTCAACATAGACACATGAAATATGTTGTGTATCTGATCTAATTCTAGGGGTAATTCCAATTGATATGCCACTTGCCCAATTCTTTTTAAGATACGGAAAGGTCTAATAAATTGTGGTGCTAGTTTTCCCTTTTTGCCAAATCTCATCGCACCTTTATGGGGGATTACCTTTAAAAATACCCATTCCCTAGCCTGAAATTCCAAAGGTCACCTACACTGCTCTGCATAACTCTTTTGTCGGCTTTGAGTAGTCTTAAGTCATTCTTGTATTGTTTTTACTTTTTCTGTGGTCTCTTGAGTGATTTCTAGTCCATACAGGAATTTTTCCCCTAGTTCTAACCAACAGTTGGGTGCTCGACAGGGTCGTCCATATAGTGCTTCATATGGGGCCATTTCTATGCTAGCTTGATAACTGTTGTTATAGGCAAACTTTGCTAGTGGTAGATAATCACTCCAAGTTCCTTGGAAGTCCAAGATACAAGCGCGAAGCATGTCTTCTAAGATTTGATTGGTTCTCTCGGACTGGCCATCCGTCTGTGGATAATGTGATGTACTTATGTGGATTTGTGTTCATAAAACTTTCTGTAAACATTGCCAAAATCATGAGGCAAATCTGGGATGTCGATCCGACACGATAATTTTGGGCACTCCATGCAATCGAAGTATTTCTTTCACATATAACTGACTTAAAGTACTTAGATTGTTGGTTGCCTTTATAGGTAAGAAATGTGCGGTTTTTGTCAGTTGGTCCACAATGACCCAAATCGTATCATACCCTTGTCGAGTCCTTGGTAGTCCGGTGATAAAATCCATGGTGATTTATTCCCACTTCCATTCTGCAATTGGTAACGGTTGCAATAATCCACTCGAGCGTTGGTGTTCTGCTTTTACCTGCTAGCAGGTAAGACAACATGCCACAAATTGTGCAACATCTTTCTTCATCCCTTTCCAATAATATTGTCGTTTTAGATACTGATACATCTTGGTGTTTCCTGGATGGACGGTAAATTGAGATTGGTGTGTTTCTGATATTATCTTTTGTTTCAATTCATCCTTATTTACTACAAAGTACCTTCCTTTGTATTGAAGTTCACCCTTCTCACCAATAGTCCATTCTAGATCGTTGTCTCTCTTTCCGACTTTTTCCTTTATTTCCTATCCTTCTAGGCTTCCTTGCTGGGCTTGTTTAACTTCCTCTAGGGTTTTAGATCGGATTTGGAGACCACATAGAATTTCTTTTCTGTGTCCAAGGTCTTTATAGGATTCTAACACTTGAATAGCGTCCCATTTACCTAACACAAGACTAATCATATCTCCTTGATTTTTCCTACTTAGGGCATCTGCTACAACAATGGCCTTACTTGGGTGATATTGTAAGGTGAAATCATAATCTTCTATATATTCCACCCATCTTCTTTGCCTTAAATTTAAATCTTTTTGAGTGGTAATATACTTAAGACTCTTGTGATCAGTGAATAACTCGAATTTTTCTCCATACAGATAACATCTCCAAATTTTGAGAGCAAAGATTACTGCAGCCATTTCTAAATCATGAGTAGGATAATTTTCTTCATGCTTTTTGAGTTGTCTTGACCCATAGGCTACAACCTTCCCTTCTTGCATTAAAACACATCCCAATCCTTGATGAGAGGCATCCGTATATACCACATACGGTTTCCCACTACTTGGAAGAGTAAGAATGGGGGTTGTGGTCAATTTGTCCTTTAATTGCTTAAATGCTTCTTCACACTTGTCCGTCCATACGAATCTCACTCCCTTTCTGGTTAGTTGCGTAAGTGGGCCTGCTATCTTAGAGAATCCTTCCAGAAACCCTCGCTAATACCCTACTAATCCTAGAAAGCTTCGAATTTCGATAATAGTAGAAGGTTTCTTCCAATCCATCACTGCTTCTATTTTTGTAGGGTCTACTGATATTCCTTCTTTAGACACTACATGCCCTAATAATTTCACTTCTTTCATCCAAAAGTCAGATTTGCTTTGCTTGGCATAAAGCTGATGTTTCCTTAAAGTTTGCAGAGTTATTCTTAGGTGTTCCCTATGGTTTTGCTCATCCGGAGAATATATAAGGATGTCATCAATAAAGACAATTACAAAACGGTCTAACTGATCTCGGAATACTCTGTTCATTGTGTCCATGAAGGCAGCAGGTGCATTAGTTAACCCAAAGGGCATCACCACAAATTCAAAATGTCTGTATCAGGTTTTAAAGGCAGTTTTGGAAATGTCAGACTCTCTTATTCTCAACTGATGATATCCTGACCTCAAATCAATCTTAGAAAAATACGTTGCTCCTCTGAGCTGATCGAACAAATCATTAATTCTTGTAAGGGGATATCTATTCTTAATGGTCACCTTTTTTAACTGCTGATAATCCACACATAATCAGAGAGTTTCATCTTTCTTTTTCACAAATAACACTGGTGCTCCCCATGGTGACGTGCTACGGCGGATATAACCTTTTTCTAATAATTCGTCCAACTGTATTTTTAATTCCTTGAGTTCTGCCAATGCCATCATATAGGGTGCAATGGATATGGGAGCTACTCCAGGGTGTAGTTCTATTACGAATTATATTTCTCGGTTTGGAGGTAATCTAGGTAAGTCTTCTGAGAATACATCTGGGAACTCATCTACTACTGGTATCGACTTTGTCTTGGTTTGAGTTTCACTCTCTTCCTTTAAGATAGTAAGGAAATAATAGCATCCTTCTGTCAACTTTTGTCGTTCACGGAGGGTTACCCTAGGTTGTACCATGGTTACATCCTTTTTCTCAAGAAAACGCATCTCATCTTTATTTAGGTGCCATAAAATTAAAATCTTTTGGCTACAATCCAAGATTGCTTTGTTTTTTGTTAGCCAGTCCATTCCTAATATTAAATCAAACCCTTCCATATCTAATTGAATTAGATTCACTATAAATTCATAAGTGTCTACCCGTAAAACACTGGACATACATCCCACATGTACCATTATTATCCCACTAGTAGGAGTTTGGATAGCTATTGGTGTGGTAAACGGTGTGGTAACTAAGTTTAGATGATCTACGCATTGTGTAGAGACAAACGAATGTGTAGCTCCTGAGTCAAATAATACGGTAACCCATGAATTATAAAGTAAGATCATACCTTTAATTACCGTACTAGAGGTCTCACCATTTCCGTTGCTTGTAGGGAGGGCGAACATTCGAGGTACAATAGACTGACTAGTCTATTTCCTCTTTCATGCTCCCCCTTGATTACTCCGATTAAAGTTGGTTGAAGTGGATGTTGGTCGCCTTGCAGTGGTTTGTTGGGAAGTTATTGTGGAGCTTGTCAGGAAATTTTGAGTTGACTGTACTCGTGGTGGTACTGGGTTTGTATTATTAGTACTACTTTTGGTCTTTATAGCATGTGGACAGTTCCATCTCAGATGTCCTTTTTGATGACAGTTATAACAGATTGGTCCGTCATTCTGGGTTCTCTGAGGATTTACCCTGACTATTGGGGAGTAGGGCTGATATCGAGAATTCGAGTGTCTAAAGTTGTTAACATTAGGGGAACCTCTTGAGTTTGATTAAGGTCCCTCCAGCTTGAAGCTTGCAATCTATCTATCTCTTGTTGTATGAGCATAGCTCGATCTATCACTTTAGTAAATTGCTGGCCCATAAATGCTAATACTCGTGACCAAATTGCAAGTCTTAATCCTTTAAGAAATCTTCGTGTTTTTCTTTCTTCAGTAGATATGAGATCTGGGGCAAATCATGATAATTCCAAAAATTTAGCCACGTACTGTCCTATGGTCATACTGTTTTGTTGTAATTGTACAAACTCTTCCATTTTGGTCTCCTTTACTACTTCCCAAAAGTAATGGCTCTGGAAAAGAGTTATAAACTCTTCCTATGACAAGTTTCTTACATCCTTTATTAGTTTGACAGAATCTCACCATAAATCAGCCTCTCTGTGAAGGCGGTAAGTTGCAAATTCCACCTGAAATTCTACGGGTGTTCCCAAAATATCTAACACCTTGTGGATCTGCTTAAGCCATCTTTTTGCTATCAGGGGATCTGGTGCTCTAGTAAATTCTAGAGGGTTTTTTTTCTAAAATTCTCAAAGAATTTTTGTCTTCCTCTCTTCCAAGTTTCGTATAGGCACTGCTATAGGAGTTACTACTGGTGGTGGGTGAGGAGGGGCAAACGGTACCTACTGTGTCTGCTGTTGTTGCAGCAAATTAGCCATAGTCTAAAGGCTTTGCAGAATTTGATTCCATTAGTTATTGGTTGGGGCCTCGTCGTTTCCATTTGATTCTGCTCCGGCTCTTGTCCTTGTCATCTAAAATTAGTACCTTGGTTAGTCTAATTATTGTAGGACATTTTATCATGCATAACTATCACTTAATAGAAGCGACGAATAGATAAGTACGATCTATTACTACAAACAATAAATACATAAGTGCACTGCTAAGTACAGATGGCAAAATGACATAACACTAGCCGATCTTTTCCTCCTATCTACAGTGGTCAAAATGGGAAGGAACAGAGATAACTCACAAACTACTATAACATACATAGGTCATACGTAGTATTCTATTTCTTTTTATTACATCTTGTCTAACTTGTTCCCATGCTCACATCCTCGTCCGGGTCTTCCTCACTTTTTGACACGTCTATAACTGGGGTGGTAGGTATAGCAAGACTGATTACTGGGGTGGGGTTAGTCATTGGCGCCTTGGGTGTTAAGGGATGATATTCAAGTGATGGTGGGTGATCCCCAAGAGGTGGTACGGTAAGTGAGGCAGTCTGTTGTTCCTGTGAAGTTGGGTGAGGTGAGGGCAGATTAGGCTGTCCCTGTCCTCCTACAAATGGTAAGTCTCTTGACAACTGCATACTAAGTATCAGCTGTTGGTACTCAGCAGGGCTTCTCACAGTCTCATAAACTTCTTACGCTATTCCTTTCAGCGATGTCACTAGATGTTATACTATAAAATCTTGTAAAGTTCTAGGAAGATCCCCTTATCTCTGAGCAACCCCCATAATCTCAGTGCAAAGAAATGCCTTAGCCTGGTTATGTGTCACAGTCCTACGGTTAACTCTCATCTCACTTTCAACTTCTAGCTGATGCATGAGTATGTCATCCCACACAGATAAATTCATCTACACCAAAGAGTTAAGATTAGCACTCAATTAACAATCTATAACTTTAAGGATTAAGGATTTCGACAAGTAATAATATTAGCTCTCCCAAAAAGACCTAAAACCGTTCTTCGATACCAACACACTTAGGTTGTATTCCACCTCACTCTAGCCTAAACACCTCACCTATAAGGCCATCCCTGCCATAGAAGACCCTATTCCAGCCCCTTCCAAGTCCATCCAACCTCAAGTCCAAGCATCTAATGAAGTTTGAGAGTGTTTGAAGGCAAAAGATGATATTTCCTTTTACATTCTTGTCATCCCCCACTCCTCTCTTCTCTCTCTAGCCTACTTAGGTTATTCTCTATTTTAATCCCCATCTTCTACCCCCATTCTTGCATGCTTGAGATAAGAGAGCTCCTAACTCATGCTTAGATGAAAGCTAGTGAGAACCAACGGGTAAGGGGATCTCTCACTAGCCTACTTTAAGATGGTATGGCCTTGGAGCACCTTGATTATGTGGTGTAGCCTCTAGCCTTGTATGGTTTCATGACCCCCCTTTGCATATGACTATCTTGTTCATGTTTTGTGTGCTTGGCTTTATTTTCATGTTTACAACCATGTTTTTCAAAATTTTCACTATCCCCATTTCTATGTCATTTTCAAGCTCCTTATTCAAATGTTCTATTAAAAATTGTTCTAAAAGTTGGCCCCTTGAAGTTTAGGATGAGACCCTAAGTAATCATGCCTTCGAAAAGCTCTACACTAACCCCTAACTCACATTTGTGCATCCTTGCATTTCAACTAACATGAAAATGGTTTTTAAATTTATTGATTTCTAAGGTTTCAATTCTCATAAGTCTAGTGGTTGAAATGGCCCCATGGAACCCTCTCTTGAGTAGTCTCCCTTATTATTGGCCATAAGAACCCTAACTTGTTAGAATGGTTCCCTTCTCTTTCTATTCTTGTATGAAAATGATTTTCAAATGCTTCGTTTTTAAAGATTTCTATTCTCACAAATTTAGTGGTTGGAATGGCCCTATAAAACCCTCTCTTGAGTGGTCTCCCTTATCATTGGCTATAGGAACCCTAACTTGTTAGAATAGTTCCTTTTTTCACAAATAATTTTCAAAACCTTCTTTTTAAACATGGTTTTCAAAAGTTGATTCTCTCTATCTTTGCATTAAAAATGATTTTTCAAAAAGTGGTCCTTATTATGGCAATTTTCAAAGTCCCTACTTGTAAGCACCTCAATTTTTACCGCTCGGCAGTCTACAGTTTGTCCAGACTTGTATTCAGGTCAATGTGGACATATTCTGAGTCAAATCAACTTTTTAAGTCTAATACCGTCTATCCATCGCTTCGCAGGCCCACCAGCCCAAATAGATGCAAAATGACCAAAATGCCCTTGGGGGCATTGTTCGATCCAATTCCAAATCAGGCACGTCTTTCCGAAGACGGTAAGTTCCCTTTCCAATTCCAACGGGCACGTCTTTCCAAAGATGGTAAGTCCCCTTTCCAATTCTTTTTCCAATTTCAATTCCAATCCCTTTCTCGATAAAGTTAATTCCTCAAGACGGTAAGTCTATCCTATCCGGCACGTTTTCCAAAGAAAGTCTCTTCGGAACGGTAAGTCCTTTCAAACCTTTCGACCAGGATGAGACTCCAAGTTCCTTAGATGGTAGAACGGTCCACCTTTGGAGCCTGCTAGCCCGCCAATGCAGAAATATCCGTTTCAGCACGCCATCTGAGAAAGTTGACTTATCAAGTGCTAAGTCCCTTTAGTAGCTTCCCGAGATCAGGCAGTCTCAGGAATGATCGCGAACCGTCAGAGTAGCAGAAATACTTGCAAACAAGTCTATATAGGGAATTTTCAACAAACCCCTGTATCATGGGACCGCCGTCAGAGTGACGGAAACACTCAAAACCCAGGTCAACACCAGTGCTTGCTAGTCCACTTCAGTGAAAAATGACCAAACTGCCCCTATAGCCATTTTCGGCACGTTTCTTAAAAATACACCTAAGTCCTCAGAAAGGTAAGTCCACCCTTCCAAGATTGTCTTAAAAGCAATCCGGCATGATTAGGTGCCTTCTAGTTAGTTTCGAGCCAATTCCGAAACTTTCCGGTCAAGATGACCATTTTATCCCTAGGCATCCGAGCGCCCCGGGGACCACACCGGCTCTGGGTATCAAACTAGTAACCTCCTAAGAATGCTTTTTATAGTATTACCGACCTTTCTTTATCTTTTTGGATCATTCCGAGTCAGTTTTGGCAAACCCGATGTGAAATAACTGTTTTGCCCCTGGTGGGCCGGTCGCCTTTTTCGACCACACCAGCTCTGGGTATCAAACTGGAAACCTCCTGGAACATTCTAAATAATGTTTCCAAATCTCGAGTCTTCTTCCGGGACATTCTGAGTTCGTCCCGGCAGTTTTTCGGCCCACTTGACCGTTTTGCCCCTAATAGCTCAGTCAACCCTTTCAACAATTCTTGTCATCCTTTTTCAAGTCCATTACCCCCAGGATCCTATTCTAAGGCTTCCTGCCCTTTTCAGGCCTTCTGAGCCATTCTCGGTCCCTTAAATGCTTCCTGGACCTTCCGAAGTCACTCTTAGTGAAGCTAGGCTAAAAATTGCATGGAAGTCACTAGTACAGGCACCCAATCTTCTCAAGATATGTTGCTTGCCGACCTTAAAACTTTCCTAACTGGCTGGCGCCACTAGTAGTGGTGCCAGAAGGTTTTTTGGCCTGGCGCCACTGCAATAGGCACTAGGTCATTCCTATCTCTATAAATACAGAGCCTCCTCCAGAGCTCGTAGCCTCCCAAAACCCTAGTCTCCTTTAGGTTTTTCAAACTCTAGCCTGCATACACAACCCCTAGCCTCCTATACACTCATACACTCTCATATACTCATACACTAGCCTCAAACCCTCCATTAAAGGCTTGGATTGCTGCAACTATGAAGCTTTGAAGATCGAAGACAAACTCTTGAAGATTGAAGCGAAGACCGAAGTGAAGCAAGCAAAGCAAAGTGCACAAAGCTAAGCAAAATAAATAAGACACAAGGTAGGCTTCTTATTTACGTTTACGCATCTTCCCCCTCTCTTCTCCCCCTGAACCCACTTGGCTTTTCTTCTATTTCAATCCCTCATCTTCTTCCCTCCCCCCCCCCCCCCTTCTTTGCATACTTGAAACAAGGGACTTGCCGGTCCATGTGTAGGATTAGGCTATTAGAGAGTCACTGTGTCGGGGGCTTTCTTTTAGTCTAATCGGAGACCACGTGGGCTCGGCCCCCTTGATTATGTGGTGAAGCCTTTAACCTTGTATATTCACGACCCCAACTTGCATTGTGCATATCATGATCTTGCATTCCTCCAAAATTCATTTTTAAACTTGTTTTCAAAGCTTACATGAAAAATGTTTTCAAAACTTGCATTAAGTCTTCTTCTTCAAAACTTGTTTTCAAAATCACAATCCTAAGGTGATTCTAGCCTTTTCATGGTTAGGGTTGCTTTAGGAGAGTATTACATTTAAAGTGACCAATATGGTCCATATTTTCAAAATCATTATTTTCAAAACCACTATCCTAAAGTGGTTCTAACCTTCTTATGGTTAAAATCACTTTAGGAAAGTGAGATATTTTATATACTTTCTAAAAACTCTTTTTTCAAATCTCTCCTTCTAAAAACCTCTCTTTCAACACACTTCCTAAAAATTCTCTTCGACCTCCTTTTCAAAATTCCTTTCCAAAGTTGTTTTTCTAAAACTTCCCTCCACAAAACTCACTTTCCTAAAAAGTCTTTTCCAAAACACTCTCCTCAAAATTCACTTCCTAAATTCACTCCCTAAGTTTCCTTCTTACAAAACTCTCTTCCTAAATTTCTTTCCTAAAAACCTCTTTCCTAAAAGCTTCTTCCAAAGTCTTCTTTTTAAAATTCCTCTCAATTTCACTTTCTAAAAACTCCTCTCTATGATTTCTTTCCAAAAATCTCCCTTTCCAAAAACTCACTTTCCAAAAACTCTTTCCTTAGAGTCCAAATCAAACCCTAGAATCCACAATTAGGAAACCCTAATTTTTCTTCCCAAAAGCATGATTTCCAATCCCCTATTTTGGCCTCAAAACCTAGGTTTCCAAAACCTTTTGTTTTCTACATCAAAACTATATATTTTCAAAACCTATTTTCTACATCAAAACTATAGTCTTCCAAATCTAGGGTTTCTAAAACTTCCCCTTCCAAATCCATGTCAAATCCAATCTCCTCTTTCGGAAACTAAATCCAATCTCGCTTTTAGGAAACTAGATACAATCCTCTGTTTTTTAAAACAAAATAAAACCCTCTCTTTTTAGAAACAAAATCCAATCCCTTGTTTTAGGAAATAGGAATCTCTATCATTCCTAGTCTAAATCTTTCCTAATTCAAGTCCTTCCTAATTTCATACTTTCCTAAATCTTAAGTTTCCAAAACTTGAACGTAAAAATCTTTCCTTAAACTTTAAGCTTCCAAATCTTTCCTAATCTAAGTCTTTCCTAATTCAACCCTTTCTTAATTCCAACCTTTCCAAATTTTCACTTTCCAAATCTAAATCTTCAAATCTTTCTTAAATTCAAACATTTCCAAATTTCAAGAATTTCTATAACTCAAACTTTGAATCCTTCTAAAATTCTAAACTTCCCTAAACTTTGAATCTTTTCAAATCTTTCTAAACTTCAAATCTTTCCAACTTTCAAAACTTCCTAAATCAAAACTTTCCTAATTCAAAACTTTCTTAAAATGAAACCTTTCCTAATTCAAAACTTTCTTCAAATGAAACCTTTCCTAATTCAAAACTTTCTTAAAATGAAACTTTCCTAAAATGGAACTTTCCTAAAACGAAACTATCCTAATTCGAACCTTTCCTAATTTGAATCTTTTGTAAATCCAATCTTTCATAATCTTCTAAGTCCAACATTCGAGTTGAATCTTTCCTAAACCTCGAGTCATTCATAAATCCTATCTTCCTAAGTCTAGGTTTCCTAAATCTCAATCTTTCCAAAACAACTCCAAATCCCTCTTCCAAAATCTATCTTTCCAAATCAATTTCCTAATCCTTCAATTTCCAATCCTCTATTCTAAATTCAAATCAAATCCAAATTCCAATTCAGCTTCTTCTTTCATATCAAATCTTTTATTTTCTATCGGACTCTTGTCCGAACTACGACTGACCTAATTCCTCAAAAAGGATACGTAGGCAACCCTCATGGGTGCGCTCATAACCTTTTTCAAATCTCCAATTCCACAACTTCTTTCAAATCTCCAATTCTACAATCTTCTTCAAGTTTCTAATTCCATGGTCTATTTCAAACTTCCAATTCCAAATTTCTATTTCCAAATCTCTATTTCCAAATTTTAAAACTTTCCAATTCCCTAATTCTTTTCAAATCTCTTTTTAAATCAAATCATTTTCTTTCCAAATCTATTTTCCAACTTTCTTTTCTTGCACTTGCATATCATATATCATGTTAAATTTTTTTTAAAAAATTTCTTTTCTAAAGTGGATCGGATTGGACATTTGTCAGTTGAAAACTCTCATAGGTGAATTTAGGGTAAATAGACATGTAGATACCACAAGGGCAGGGTAGGGTGATGGCTTAGTGCGTCTTCCCTACACGTAACCAACCTCTGAACCTAGGATCACTGTTTTCGAAAGACTAAAACGGAGTTTATTTTCAAAAAAGGGCTTAAATGTTTTCTAAAGGTTGCCAAACAAACTGTTTTCTTAAAAACCCTCTCTTGAGGTATATTTCCAAAATCGTTTTCAACAACCGTGAGTATAGTCTTCGGATTATGCTTAGTTTTTAGGTGACCTAACTCACCTTAATCAAGTTAGGTGGCTACTCCAAATCTTTTCTAAAAATTTTTATTCAAACCAATTTTCAATTCAAACCTAGTTGCACTCATTCTTCTAGGAGGATGAGTTCTAACGAGAGAGTACAGTATTTTTCTCGCTTGTGTGTGTACTCCTCGAGTGCGAAAAATCTAAGCGCGACACTACTCTTTCCAAGATAAAAGATTACATTGGTCCTAAAGAAACCTTCTTCGGAGTGGTTTTCAAACATTAACCATATAAACCATATACTTTACTTGAGTTAATTTTCACGGAAATGATCTTCAAAAGGTTCCTTTGCACTACATGATTTGTTTTTCAAAACCCCTTTCAAAAATGCATGAAACCATCCTTCCAAAACCATTAGGTCCAAACCCTAGTTCAAAACCATCTTTCAACCCTAGGTTAACTTAACCCTAGTTGTCCAACTTTAGGTCAACCATACCCTAGGTTAACCTATCCCAAGTTAGTTAACCCTAGATCACCTTAACCTTAGGTCAACCTAACCTAAGTTAGCTAATCCTAGGTCAATCTAACCCTAGTCCAACCTAACCCTAGTTATCTGACCCTAGTTTAACCTAACTTGAGTTAGTTAACCTTAGGTCAACCCAACCAAGGTTAGTATGCTTTAAGGTTCCAACTCAAGAACCCCTTTTCAAATGATCTTTCAATTTAAAGCTATTGTCATAACATACCTTCCAAAAACCTCCCACTCTCTTGAGATTTCAAAAATCAACTCTAAACTCTTTTTCAATGCTTCCACACTTTTTCCTCAAAAATGTTTCCAAGAAGTTCTCTTAAACTTATCTCAACTAAGATGGCTAGACACTCGACATTTTCCAAAAACTATTTTCAAAAATGTTTCTAAAAACTCACAACCCTAAAGTGTCCCTAACCTTTTATGATTAGGGGTTCCAAAGGAAGGTGATACATTAAATACAACCGTCAAGATTGTCCATGTTAGGGTTCCCCAAACCCTAAGTGTTTTCAAAAACTCTTTTCAAGAATGATTTTCAAACATCACACTCTCGAAACAACCCTAATATTTACATAGTTAGGATTGGTTAAGTGTAAGTGAGATATTCAAGTAGGGTTCTATAATCTTAAAGTTTCAAAAACCAAAGAGAAGTCTCTAGCCTCTTTTTCAAACATGTCTTCAAAAACTTATAACCCCAAAGGAGTTTAGTTCTTCAATGACTAACCTCTCAAAGGTGATGAAATATTCAACATGTCTTTCATATGGTATATGAAAACTATTTTCAAAAATCATTTCGAGACAAGTTCATTAGAGCTCTTATGAGTCCAAATTTAATTCTCAAGTCCATAACCAAGTTTTCAAAACTCTCTTGAGTTATGTTCAAAAGCATTTCAAAATACTTCAAATTCCCATTTCAAGTGCACTTTCAAAAACCTTCAAGTTCTATTCCAAAAACACTCCCACATCCGATTTCAAAACTCTCAAGTTCTCTTTTTCCAAAGACCTCAAAGTGTCTTCACATCTCTCCAAAGACCTCAAAGGGTCTTCAAACATTGCAAAGGCCCCAATGTGCCTTTTTTTCTATTGGGCCCTTGCCCGAACTACGAATGACTTGATTCTTGCCAAATGACATACATTGGTAACCTAAAATAGTGTGGTTATAACTTTTACTTCAACTCAAGTTCTTTTTCAAAACTCTCTATCAATTCAAAATCCCTATTTCAAACTCCTTCAAAACTTCCATGTTTTCAAACATCTTTCTAAAAACTTGCATCATGCATCACTCATCCAAAAAGTGATGACCAAACTCCATTTTCAAAATTCTAAAGTGGATATTAAATGGATAATGGTAACTGATTATTCTAGTGAGTGAACAAAAGGGTGAATAGACATGTAGGTACCAAAAGGGCAGGATAGAGTAATGATCTTAGGATATCTTCCCTACACGTAACCAACCCCCGAACCATAGATTTCTGTTTTTGAAAAACCAAAATGGAGTGATTTTCAAAAAGGGCTTAAATCTTTCCAAAGGTTGCCAAACAACCTATTTTCTTAAAAACCCTCTATTAAGGAAGTTTTCAAAATCTTTTTCAAAAACCCTAAGTGTAATCTTCAGACTGTACTTAGTTTTAGGTGACCTAACTTACCTTAACCAGGTTAGGTGGCGACCCCTATTTTTCTAATAAGCTCTTAATCAAACTAATTTCAAGTTTCAACCTAGTTGCACTCGTCCTTTTAGGAGAATAAATTCTAATAACAGAGTTTCGTGTTTTTTGCTGAGCCAAAGGACTTAGTCAAAAATCGAGGCACGACAGCTTGCAACTCCACTAGGGATACTTAAAGGGTTAGGCCATTGTCATGTCTCTTCATCTTTCACTCACCTAGAATCTCCAGTTACCTTGCCCAGTTTTATCCACTTTTCAAAAATTTTCTAAGTTCTTAAGAAGTTTTTCAAAATCTTAAGTTGTAAGAAATGAACATTATTTTCCAAAACACTTGTCAAATAAATGTCATCACTTGTATTCATTTGCTCGCACTCATGCTCTTGCATCAACATCCATTTGCATGCTTTTGCATTGCTTTCCACTTTCGTTAACAATTCATTTTATTCTACATTGAGTTCTTCGAAAATTCACTAACTCTTTGAATTTTCTTTTGTAGGTGGACCTTTGTTCACATTTTCTTTCATGTCTTATTAATTGCTATGTATGTGATGAATGAACCAGATGTGATGTGTGTTGTTGAATCCTTTCCTCCATTTTTGAAAACTCCAGACACACTTGGTGCGCTCACCTGCATTTGCATTTTGCATATATAACTTGGTTACTACCCTTCTAGATAAAAAGGGGAACAGTATATTGACTATGGGTGGATGCTGTGTTCGTTTCAACCTACGGTCTCTTAATAGTTATTCTGCTCGAACCACCAACCACAGATGGAGTTCGCCCTTTTAGGGGTGGACGCCAGAGGTTTGAAGGTTTGGGAACCAAGCATTTTAGGAAATATTAGTAAACCCCCAATGTAGAATGAAATGAATTGTTAACGAAGGTTCAGATTTTGGACACGCGTCAATTTCAAAACCAAAGAGGAAAGGGCGACCGCTTTACTTTCCTTTACTTTCTATTCGATATATGCTGTTATGTTACTTAATCTTCGTCATTATGTTATGTATACATCTTTTTGCATCATAACTGCTCACGCATCAGAATTCATTTCAAGACAAGAGTTCCTAAAATAACTCAAGTTGTTGCATTTTCATGCATCTAATTAACCCTCGAAGAAAGGCCTAAAAACCTTTTCACTCAAATCAAGCCAACCAAAAACTCCTAAGAGTACCCAAAGACCCTAAGGATTCATGGCATGCATCAGAGTCATCTTATAAAGAGGGGCCCTAATCCTTTTTCGCTCACGGAGATAAGGTTGCCAAGAAGACAAGGGGCAATCCGAAATTAAAGTCTCTCACCTACCTCCATCAAAGAAGGCAAATCCAAAGACTCAAGAGTAGTTTAGGATTTCAAATGTAAAAATAGAACAGGTGAAAGTCCTAAGGATAATGTTCCCCTTCCCTTTCAAATGTACTTGCAATTCCATATACAAAACAAAAAAAAAAAGAATCAAATGTAATAGAACTATCCTTCTTAGTTTCATCGAATGAATGCATGAATGTGTGAATGAATGAATGAATATGCTCGCACAGGTATGGTACAGCATACAGGTGTAAGTACCCCATTTTTGACCGCTCGGCAGTCCACACTCCGTCCGGACTTGTACTCGAGTCAATAAGGACGTATTCCAATCGAAACCAACTCTCTAAGTTCAAATCTTGTCTGTCCATCACTTCGCGGACCCACCAGGCCCAAATAGAGGCAAAATGACCAAAATGCCCTTAGGGGCATTGTCCTTTCCTTTCCAATTCCAATCCCTCTCTCGATACAGTTGATTCCTTGAGACGGTAAATCCATTCCAAATAAGACACGTCTTTTCGAAGACAATAAGTCCCCTTTCCAATTCTAAATCAGGTACGTCTTTCCGAAGACGGTAAGTCCCCTTTCCAATTCCAAATCAGGCACGTCTTCTCGAAGACGGTAAGTCCCCTTTCCAATTCCAATCCCTCTCTCGAGACAGTTTATTCCTCGAGACAGTAAATCTACTCCAACTAAGCATGTCTTTCCGAAGACGATAAGACCCTTTTTCTAATTCCAATCCCTCTCTCGAGATAGTTGATTCCTCAAGATGGTAAATCTACTCCAATCAGGCACGTCTTTCTGAAAACGGTAAGTCCTCTTTCCAATTCCAAATTAGGCACGTCTTTCCAAAGACGATCAGACCCCTTTCCAATTCCAATCCCCCTTCCGAGACAGTTTGTTCCTCAAGACAGTAAAACTACTCCAATCAGGGGCATCTTTCCAAAGACGATAAGACCCCTTTCCAATTCCAATCCCTCTCTCGAGACAGTTGACTCCTCGAGACGGTAAATCTACTCCAATCAGGCACATCTTTCCGAAGACGATAAGACCCCTCTCCAATTCCAATCCCACTCTCGAGACAGTTGATTCCTCGAGATGATCCAGCGCGTTTTTCGAAGAAAATCTCTTTGAAACGGTAAGTCCCTTTAAACTTGTCAATCGGGATGAGACCCCAAGTCCCCTATATGGTAGAACGGTCCACCTTTGGCGCCTGCTAGCCCGCTAATGCAGAAATGTTCGTTTAGGCACGCCTTCCGAGAAAGTTCACTTCTCAGGTGCTAAGTCCCTTTAGCAGCTTCCTGAGATCAAGCAGTCACGGGAATGATCGCGAACCGTCAGAGCAACAAAAATACTCGCAAACATCACAACCGTCAGAGTAGCGGAAATACTCGCAAACAGGTCGATATAGGGAATTGCCAAGTCAACACCGCCGTCAGAGTGGTGGAAACACTTAAAAACCTAGGTCAACACCGGTGCCTGCTAGCCCACTTCGGTGAAAAATAACCAAACTGCCCCGTAGGCCTTTTTTTAAACTTTCCGGTTAAGATGACCATTTTGCCCTTAGGCATCCAAATGCCCCAGGAACCACACCGGCTCTGGGTTTCAAACCGGTAACCTCCCGAGAATGCTTCTTATAGGATTCTCAACCTTCCTCTACCTTTCCAGATCATTCCGAGTCAATTCCGGCAAACCCGGTACAAAATGACCGTTTTGCCCCTGGTGGGCCGGTCGCATTTTTCTAGCCACACTAGCTCTGGGTATCAAACCGGTAACCTCCCGGGAATACTTCTTATAGTATTCTTGACCTCCCTCTATATTTCCAGATCATTCTGAGTCAATTCCGGCAAACCCGATACAAAATGACCGTTTTGCCCTTGGTGGGCCGGTCACCTTTTCCAACCATACCGGCTCTGGGAATCAAACCGGCAAATTTTGGGAACATTCTGAATAATGTTTTCAAATCTCAAGTCTTCTTCCGGGACATTCCGAGTCCATCCCGGTAGCTTTCCTGCCCGATGGACAGTTTTGCCCCTAAAGGCCCGGTCGACCCTTCCGACACATCTTGTCCTCATTTTTCTAGTCAAATACATTCGGGACACTATTTTAAGTGTTCCTGCTCTTTTCCGGCCTTCCGGGTCATTTTCGGCCTTTTCAAATCATTCCTGGACATTCCGGAGTCATTCCTAGTGAAGCTAGGCTAAAAATTACATGGTAGTCACTGGTACAGGCGCCCAAATCTAGACAAAGATATGTTACTTGCCAACTTATAAACTTTCCTAACTGGCTGGTGCCACTAGGAGTGGCGCTAGGTCTATCCCATCTCTATAAATACAGAGCCTCTTCCAGTGTGAAAGAGGTCCGTAAACTTAGTCTAAAAACACTAATATGCGATATACAGAGCTTAAACACTCCCTAAACCCTAGCTTCCCTAGGTTTTCCAAACCCTAGCCACCATACACTAAACTCTAGCCTTCTATACACTCATACACACCCCCATACACTTATACACTAGCCTCCAACCCTCTTTTAAAGATTTGAAGAGCTGCAAACCGAAGCCTTGAAGATTGAAGACAAACTCCTCGAAGATCAAGACTGAAGTGAAGCGAAGACCGAAGAAAGCAAGGCGCGCAAAATAAACAAGACACAAGGTAGGTTTTCTATTTAAATTTTTGCACTTCCCCCTCTCTCTTCTCTCTCCTAACCCACTTGGGTTTTCTCTATTTTAATCCCCTATCTCTTTCCCCCCTTTTCTTTGCATGCTTGAAACAAAGAGATTCCCAGTCCATGTGTAGGATTAGATTATTGGAGGGTCACGGTGTCGGGGGCTTTCCTTTAGGCTAACCAGAGACCATGTGGGTTCGGCCCCCTTGATTATGTGATGAAGCCTTAACCTTGTATGTTCACGACCCAAAATTTGCATTGTGCATATCATGATCATGCATCTTCCAAAAATAGTTTTCAAACTCGTTTTCAAAATCGTTTTCAAACTTGTTTTCAAAATTGCATCAAAATTTCCTTTTCAAAAACTTGTTTTCAAAATCACAATCGTAGGGTGATTCTAGCTTTTCCATGGCTAGGATTACTTTTGGAAAGTGTTACATTTAAAGTGACCAACATCGTCCATATTTTCAACCTTTTTTGTTTTCAAAACCACTTTCTTAAAGTGGTTCTAGCCTTCTTATGGTTAGGATCGCTTTAGGAAAGTGAGACATTTTTATACTTTCTAAAAAACTCTCTTTTCAAAAATTTTCTCCTAAAAATCTCTTTTGCAACACGCTTTCCTAAAACTCTCCTTTCCAAAGTTGTTTTCAAAAACTCCCTCAAAAATTCTATTTTTCAAAACTCTCTTTTTCATCTCCTTTCTAAAATCCTCTCTTCAAAATTCACTTTCTAAAAACGTTCCCTAAAAATCTTTCTAAAAACTCTCTCCAACAATCTTCCATCAAAAATCTTTCTAAAAAAAAACTCTCTTTCAAAAATCTTCCTTCTAGAAACTCCCCTCTAGGGATTTCCTTCCAAAAACTTGTTTCCAAAAACACACTTTCCAAAAACGCTTTCCTTAGAGCCCAAGTTAAGCCTTAGAGCTAACAATTAGGAAACCCTAATTTTCTTTCCCAAAACATGATTTTCAAAATTGTCTTAAAACCTAGGTTTCCAAAACCTCTTGTTTTCTATATCAAAATTATACATATTTCCAAAACCTATTTTCTACGTCAAAACTATAGTCTTCCAAATCTAGGATTTCTAAAACTTCCCTTTCCAAATCCTTGCTAAATCCAATCTTCCCTTTAGGAAACCTAACCCAATCTCCCATTTAGGAAACTAGATCCAATCCTCTATTTTTGGAAACAAAATCAAACCTTCTCTTTTAGAAACAAAATCTAATCCCTTGTTTTAGGAAATAGGAATAGTAACCCTTCCTAATCTAAACCTTTCCTAATTCAACTCCTTCCTAATCTTTTACTTTCCTAAATCCTAAGTTTTTAAAACTTGAACATAAAAATCTTTCCTAAATTTTAAAACTCAAAATCTAAATCTCTCCTAATTTCCTAAACCATAAGTTTCCTAAAACTTTCAAATCTTTCCTTAAACATTAAACTTTCATATCTTTCCTAATTCTACCACTTTCCAAATCTTAACTTTTCAAATCTAAGTTTTCAAACCTTTCCCAAACTCAAACCTTTCCTAATCTCAAGATTTTCTAAAATTCAAACTCTAAAACTCTCTAAATCTTAAACTTTCTAAATTTCAAATCTTTCCAAATTTCAAAACTTTCTAAACTCAAAACTTTCTTATTTTCAAAACTTCCTTGTTTTCTAAACTTTCCAAAATTCAAAACTTTCCTAAGTTGAAACATTCCAAATTCAAAACTTTCCTAAGTTGAAACTTTCTTAATTCAAAACTTTCCTAATTCGAAACTTTCCTAAATCGGACCTTTCCTAATTTGAGTCTTTCATAAATCCAATCCTTTCCTAAATCTTCCAAGTCCAACATTCGAGTCAAATCTTTCTAAACCTCTAGTCTTTCCTAAATCTCATCTTTCCTAAGTCTAGGTTTCCTAAACCTCAATCTTTCCAAAACAATTCCAATCAAATCCTTTTTCCAATCAAAATCTCTTTTTCAAATCATACCTTCTATTTTCAATCGGACTCTTGTCCGAACTACGACTGACCGGATTCCTCCAAAGGGATACGTAGGCAACCCTCATGGGTGTGGTCTCCACATTTTTCAAATCTCCAATTCTATAATCTTCTTCAAACTCCAATTCCATATTTATCTCAAGTTTTCAATTCCAAAAATCTATTTTCAAATCTTTATTTCCAATTTCTAAAACTTTCCAATTTCAATTTTATCTCTTCAAATATCTTCTAAAATCAAATCAAATTCTTCGTTTCAAATCTTTTTCCAAATCTATTTTTCAACTATCTTATCTTACACTTGCATATCATGCATCATGTTTTCTAAACATTGTTTTATAAAGTGGATAGGATTGAACAATAGTTAGTTGAGGACTCTCGTAGGTGAATCTTGGGTAGATTGACATGTAGGTACCGAAAGGGCGAGGTAAGGTGATGGCTTAGTGCGTCTTCCCTACACGTAACCAACCTCCGAACCTAGGATCACTAATTTCAAAGACCAAAACGAAGTTATTTTTTTAAAAAGGGCTAAATGTTTTCTAAAGGTTGCCAAACAACCTGTTTTTCTTAAGAACCCTCTCTTGAGGAGATATTTTCAAAATCGTTTTCCAAAACCCTAAGTGTAGTTTTCGAATTATGCTTAGTTTTTAGGTGACCTAACTCACCTTAATCAAGTTAGGTGGCGACTCCAAATCCTTTTCTAAAAGCCCTTTATTCAAATCAAATTTTCAATTCAAACCTAGTCGCACTCATTCTTCTAGGAGGGTGAGTTTTAACGAGAGAGTACAGTATTTTTCTCACTTGTGTGTGTATTTCTCGAGTGCGAAAAATCTGGGCGTGACAGCTGGCGACTCTGCTGGGGACACTTAGAGGGTTAGGCCGTAATCATGTCTCTTTACCCTGCACCCATGTAGAGTTTTCAATTAACTTGGTTCAATCCTATTCACTTTAAATTTCTAAAAACAAATTTTCAAAATTGTTTTAAAAAAAAACATGCATTTCTTCATCATATCTTGTATTAAGTTTGTCATCCACATACTAACACTTGCATCTTTGTTTTGTAAGTACACATTTTGTTTAAATTTTATTAACTACTATGCATGAATGTGATGAACAGGATGAATGGGAGTTGTTGGACTCTTTCCTCCACTTTTAAAAATCACACACACACTGCATGTGCACTTGCATTCCGTATACTTACATTATTACCCTGATATGTCCTTTCTAGTTAGAAAGGGGGAACGGTATATTGGTTGTGGGTAAGATGTTATGTCAGTTTCTTGCCTACGGCCTCTTGATGGTTCTCCCGCTCGGATCACCAACCGATCGTGGCACCACCTTGGGGAGTGGGCCTAGGTTTGAAGATTCGGGGACTGAGCCTTTTTAGGACGCATTAGTCAACCCTCAACCTCATACTCATATAGACACCATGCATAGCCGAACCTCTGTTGGATTTAGGACACGAGCACCGTTTTCAAAACCACGGAGGAAAGGGCAACTGCTCTTACTTTCATTTTTATCTGCTTATTCCTGTTGTTATAATGTCTATATTCTTACTATGATAATGACTATTTAACTACTCATGCATGCACGTTTACCTTGCTAGTGCATTCTCTCTCCTTATACTCCTTGCATACCCATATTCATGCATTCAATAGCTCATGTCAAGACAAGAGTTCCAAGAAACTCGAGTCACTGCATTCTCATGCATATGATCAACCCATTGAGAGTGACACCAAGATCACTCTCCCTTGCATTAAACCTACCCAAACCCTAAGGGTTCCCATAAAACCCTAAGGATTCATTGCATGCATCTCAATTCATTCTATAAGAGGGGCCCCAATCCCTCTATGCTCACGGGGATAGGATTACCATGAAAACAAAGGGCAACCAATCAGCAAGGTCTCTCAGCAACCTCCTCGATATCAAATTCAAGGAAGGCGAATCCGAAGACTCAAGAGTAGTTTAAGGTTTTCATTTGTAAAAGTAGATAGGTGGAAATCCAAAGGAAAATGTTCCCCCTCCCCCTATTAAAATGTATTTCAATTCTTTTGTATCTTAAACCCAAAGTTCAATGTATTTCTTTATTTTTGCGAATGAATGGATAAATGATTGTATGAATGGATGAAGGTTCCCACTCAATAGTAAGGTACCCGCATACAGGGGCAAACCCCTTATCTCCAAAAGTGAGCCAATACATCATGTTTAGTCTTCCTCTCAAGCAGGGGCACCCTTAGGACATGCATTGCATAAAAATTTTCAAATCAAGGCACTAACTTCTCTTTAGTTTTTGTCTTCTATCCTCCCCCTCCTCATTTCCAAGTACCAAGAAAACCGAAGACAGAAGCAAGACAAGAAGGGGGTTTTTCTAAACCATTCATTTATTGTTATCATACTGCTCACATGTTTACTTTTATTATGCTCATACACCCATATCCATTCCAAGACAAGAGTTCCAAGAAACTCAAGTCATTTCATTTTTATGCATTTAATCAACCGTAGAAAGAAAAGAGCAATCCAATCTCGTGTTAATCAACCTAACAAAACTCTTAAGGGTTCTTAAACCCTAAGGATTCATGGCATGCATAGAACCATATCTAGAGAGAGGCTCAAATCTCTCTCAGTCCATAGAGGTAGGATTGCCCAAATAAGGAAACATCAACCGGCCCACGCTGAAGAGGTATTGTATTGCATAATAGAGGCAAAACCCCACCTCCCAAATGGACTTGTCATCATGCCTAGAGTCCTTCAAAGAAGGGACCTTCATAGGACATGCATCGCATAGAACTTCCAGCTCCACATGCTGACTGCATTCTGTTTTTCTTTTTCTTTTCCTAGGTTAGAGAGCATAACTGAATTCATGGAATCCCTCTAGTACCTCACCAGATTCAAACTTATGGGCGGATAAGCCTAGTTGTTAGAAGAGGCCGAACTTACATCAGAGAGCAATAAGAACTAACCATTCATCAACAAGACATTGCCTCCACACCATGCTGCGACAACCACCATCCATGCAAAAGGAGGCTTCACCGTTGGCAAAGTCCTATCAGACCCGTGCATTACTATAAAGAATCTCTTAATTTCCGAATGCAGGCCAAACACTGCAAAAAATCTGTCAATTAGCCCTCCATCGTTTGGTGATACACTTGGAGAATGAAATACCAAAGCAGTCGACACAGTTTCAAGACCCTGTCGGGGGTTCTCATCAAGAGATCCACAAGAAAATGGAGATTTTCACATATCTATTTTCTTTTTATCTTTTTATTTATCGAATATCTTCTTTAAATAAACATTGCATGCCATGTAATCATGTTTTTAAATGAAAATAGGTAGTTCCCAATTTATCCCCTTTGTTTCATACTCTTGTGGACGATTGTCACATTTAGGGATTCTTCCCCATTTGGTAAATGACTCGACTTGAAGGTTGGGATAGCATAAGCCACCCATTTAAAAGGGGTTAAAACCTTTGAGAGACAAAGAGAGAATGAGAGATAGGAGGAAGACAGTCTCAATAAAGAAGTGCAGAGTTTATTGAAAACGCGACACTTGTGTGATATCTTAGCTAAGCGATGGGCAGCCGAGTACTCAAAATGATGAGGAGCCATTGTTCTATTTATCCCAAATAAACACTATCCTTTGCTCAGCCCACTACAGCCGTACATAATTTCTTTTCAAATATCCCCAAACCAAGAACTATCCCCCACATCGGGGCAGGCACAGAGTGTTTGATTTAATGGAATACATAGTAGGGGTTCACTGGCCGAAGCACATCATCCCTAAGAATAGTGTCTAAATTTTGTACAAAGGCTTTATGGACTAAGCAATTCAATTTGAAATGATTAGAGGCCCTCAATTCTGTTACTATACACAAAAATATCCCATTTGCTTAACCCACTAGTGCCTCGCAGAAAGCGAAAGTTTTTTTTGTTAACCCCGATCCGAAATCATCCCCCCACACTAGGGCAGACAAGAAGCAAAAGATTTGGCAGAGAGCGAGATCGACCACCAAGCTGAAGTAACGTGAAGGCTCTATGGATCAAGCAATCTAATTCAAAGTGAAGAGTTTTATTTCCCATACAGTCAAAAACAACCCCTTGCTAAACCTGTTGAGACATCTATCCTTTTCTTGAGAAAACCCCAACCTAGGGATCACTGCCCACATTGGGTAGATTGAACTGCCAAGGAAAAGGCCTAATGAAAAAGGGTCGAAGAATTATTCATTTCATGAAGGAATAGAAAGAAAAAGCACAGGAAAGGAGTCGCCAAGGGGCAAGAGGCCAGGTAAAAAAAAAAAAAAATCCTTTAAGGAAAGGCCTGAAGAAAATCATGATTGAGTCATCTTTAAAAGCATAATAAGAGGATCAAAAGAAAAGAAAGTCATGTTTATCTCAAAAAGCATATAGAAAGCAAAGAGGAAATTCAAAGGTGATCCTAGGTTGCAAAGAAACCCAATAGAAACAATAGGTTCGAGCCTTTACCCTTTCTTGCAAAACCGCGAAACCGTGGCCTACATTACAACCCTATTAAAGTCTACTCCGATTGAAAATGGATTGCTTGATCTAAATGAGCTGGATACGATGCCGAAGCTAAAGAGGGACGTTAACCCTACTAAAAATCAGTTAAGGATGGTATGGATCTAAACCCTACTGAAAACAACATCGAATTTGAGCCTATATATCCCATTGTTTCTGAAACTCCTTAACCTAGCCTACGTTACAGTCCAAATTAAAGTCCTCTCTAATCAAAGAAAATTACTTAGTCCAAATAAGCCTGAACAATACCAAGACAACTAGGCTGAGAAAGGAGAACTGGAAGGGAATGCAAGGGGCAATCTCATGTGTAAGCACCCCATTTTTGACCGCTCGGCAGTCTACACTTCGTCCAGACTTGTTTTCAAGTCATTTTGGGCATATTCCAATCGAAACCAATCCTCTAGGTCCAAATTCCGTCTTTCCATCGCTTCGCGGGCCTGTCAAGCCCAAATAGAGGCAAAATGACCAAAATGCCCTTAGGGGCATTGTCCTTTCTTATTCCAATTCCAATCCCTCTCTCGAGACAGTTTATTCCTCGAGACGGTCTGAGTAGCAAAACTACTCACAAAACCGTTCGAGTAGCGAAAATACTCACAAAACCGTTAGAGTAGCGGAAGTACTCACAAAACCGTTAGAGTGGCAAAAACAGTCACAATCTAGGCACGTCTCTTCGGAGACGGTAAGACCCCTTTCCAATCCCTCTCTCGAGACAGTTTATTCCTCGAGACGGTTCCAATCCAGGCACGTCTCTTCGGAGACGGTAAGACCCCTTGCCAATTCCTCTCTCGAGACAATTTATTCCTCGAGACGGTCCGAGTAGCAAAACTACTCACAAAACCGTTAGAGTAACGGAAATATTCACAGAACCTTAGAGTAGCGGAAATACTCAACCGTTAGAGTAGCGGAAATACTCACAGAGCCGTTAGAGTAGCGGAAATACTCAACCGTTAGAGTAGCGAAAATACTCACAGAGCCGTTAGAGTAGCAGAAATACTCACAGAACCGTTAGAGTAGCAGAAATACTCAATCCCGTCCGAGTAGCGGAAATACTCACACCGTTAGAGTGGCGGAAACACTCAAAACCTAGGTCAACACCAGTGGCTGTTAGCCCACTTTGGTGAAAAATGACCAAATTACCCTTAGGACCTTTTTCGAGACTTTCCAATCAAGATGACCATTTTGCCCCTGGCATCCGGATGCCCCGGGAACCACACCGGCTCTGGCTATCAAACCAGTAACCCTCTGAGATTGCTTTTTATAGTGCTCTCAACCTTCCCTTCTCTTTCCGGATCATTCCGAGTCAGTTCCGACCAACCCGGTAAAAAATAACCGTTTTGCCCCTAGAGGGCCGATCTCCTTCTTCGACCATACCGGCTTTGAGTATCAAACCGGTAATGACCCGAGAATACTTTTTATAGTATTCTCAACCTTCCTTTACCTTTCCGGATCATTTCGAGTCAGTTCCGGCCAACCCGGTACAAGATGACCGTTTTGCCCCTGGAGGGCCGGTCTCCTTCTTCAACCACACCGGCTCTGGGTATCAAACCGGTAATGTCCTGAGAATACTTTTTATAGTGTTCTCAACCTTCCTTTACCTTTTCAGATCATTCCGAGTCAGTTCTGGTAAAACTCGGTACAAAATGACCGTTTTGCCCCTGGTGGGCCGGTCTCCATTTCCGACCACGCTAGCCCTGGGAATCAAACCGGCAACCTCTGGGAACATTCTAAATAATGTTTCTAGATCCCAAGTCTTTTTTCAGGACAATCCAAGTTCGCCCCGACAGTTTTTCGGTCCGATTGACCGTTTTGCCCCTAAAGGCCCGGTCAACCTTTCCGACCCACCTTATCTTCATTTTTCAAGTCAAATACCTCCAGGACACTATTTTAAGTGTTCCTTCTTCTTTCCAGCCTTCCGAGTCACTCCCGGCTCCTTCAAATCATTTCCGGACTTTCTGGAGTCACTCCTAGTGAAGCCAGGCTAAAGATTGCATGGTAGTCACTAGTACAGGCGCCCAAATCTAGTCAAAGATACGTTGCTTGCCGACCTTAATTATTTCCTAAATGGCTGGCACCACTAGTAGTGGCGCCAAGCCAAAAAATGGCCTGGCGCCACTCTTAGTGGCGCCAGTGTATAATTTGGCCTGGCGCCACTACAACAGGCGCCAGGTTTGTCTTCCCTCTATAAATACAAAGCCTCGTTCAACGTGAAAGGGGGTCTGCAAGCTTAACCTAAAAATCCTATATTTCGATACACAGAGCTCGAGCATCTCCAAAACCCTAGCCTCTCTAGGTTTTCCCTAAACCCTAGCCACCATACACAAACCCTAGCCTCCTATACACTCATAGACTCCCTCATACACTCATACACTAGCCTTCAACCACTCTCTGAAGACTTGAAGAGCAGCCATCCAAAGCTTAAAGACAATCCTTGAAGACTGAAGGTGAAGATCAAGATCGAAGACCGAAGACCGAAGACAGCACGGCGCGCAAAATAAACAAGACATACGGTAGGCTCCCTATTTAAATTTCCGCACTTCCCCCCTCTCTCTTCTCTCTCCAACCCACTTGGGTTTTCTCTATTTTAATCCCCCATCTCTTTCCGCCCTTTCTTTGCATGCTTGAAACAAGGGACTCCCGGTCCATGTGTAGGATTAGACTATTGGAGAGTCACCGTGTCGGGGGCTTTCTTCTAGTCTAACCAAAGACCACGTGGGTCTGGCCCCCTTGATTATGTGGTGAACCTTAACCTTGTATGTTCACGACCCCAAATTGCATTGTGCATATCATAATCTTGCATCTTCTAAAATTCATTTTCAAAGTTGTTTTCAAAATCGTTTTCAAACTTGTTTTCAAAATTGCATCAAAATCTCTTTTTCAAAAACTTATTTTCAAAACCACAATTCTAGGGCAAGTCTAGCTTTTCCATGGCAAGGGTTGCTTTAGGAAAGTGTTATATTAAAAGTGATCTTTTGGTCTATATTTTCAAACCTTGTTTTCAAAACTACTTTCTTAAAGTGGTTCTAGTCCTCTTATGGCTGGAATCGCTTTAGGAAAGTGAGATGTTTTTATACTTTCCAAAAACTCTCTCTTCGAAAATCTCTTTTTAAAAATCTCTTTTTCAACATACTTTCCTAAAACTCTCCTCTTCAAAATTGTTTTCAAAAACTCCCTTCCAAAATCTATTTTTCAAAACTCTCTTTTTCAACTCCTCTCCAAAATCTTTTCTTTAAAATCCACTTTCTAAAAACGTTCCCCACAACTCTTTCCAAAAACTCTCTTCCCAAAATTTTTCTTCTAGAAACTCTCCTCTAGGATCTTCTTTCCAAAATCTACGTTTCTAAAAACATGCTTTTCAAAAACTCCCCCTCTTTAAAATCTCTTTCCAAAAACTCTCTTCAAACACACTTTCCAAAAACTCCTCCCTAGGATTCCCCTTCTAAAAAACTTTCATTTCCAAAAACGCATTTTCTAAAAACTCTTTTCTTAGAGCCCAAGTCAAGCCTTAGAGCCCACAATTAGGAAACCCTAATTTTCTTTCCAAAAACATGATTTTCAAACTTTGCCCCAAACCTAGGTTTCTAAAACTTCTTGTTTTCTACATCAAAACTATACATGTTTCCAAAATCTATTTTCTACGTCAAAACTATAATTTTTCAAAACTAGGATTTCTAGAATCTTCCTTTTCAAATCTTTACCAAATCCTACCTTCCCTTTAGGAAACCGAATCCAATTTCCCCGTTTAGGAAGCTAGATCCCGTCCTCCGTTTTTGGAAACAAAATCCAACCTTTCTCTTTTAGAAACCAAATCCAATCCCTTCCTAATCTAAACCTTTCTTAATTCAATACCTTCCTAATTCAATTCTTTCCTAAACCATAAGTTTCCTAAACCTAAACTTTAAACCTTTCCTTACATTTCAAAATCCAACTCTTTCCTAATTCAAATCCTTCCAAAACTTCTACTTTCCTAAATCTTAAGTTTCCAAAACTTGAACATAAAAATCTTTCCTAAGTTTTAAAAACTCAACTTTCAAATCTTTCCTAATTCAACCCTTTCCTAATTCTACCCTCTCTTCAAATCTTAACTTATTAAACCTAAGTTTTCAAATCTTTCCTAAACTCAAACCTTTCCTAATCTCAATATTTTCTAAAACTCTAAAACTTTCTAAATCTTAAATTTTCTAAATTTCAAATCTTTCCAAATTCAAAACTTTCTAAATTTGAAACTGTCTTAAGTTGAATCTTTCTAAACCTAGAAACTTTCAAAATTCTAAACTCTCTTAAACTTCAAATCTTTCCAAATCTAAGACTTTTCTAAACTCAAAACTCTCTTAATTTAAGACTTTCTTAAGTTGAAACTTTCTTAAGTCAAACATTTCCTAAATTGAAAACTTTCCTTTTTTTCAAACATTTCCTAAAACGAAACTTTCTTATTTTCAAAACTTCCTTGTTTTCAAAGCTTTCTAAATTCAAAACTTCCCTTTTTCAAAACATTTCTAAATTCAAAACTTTTCGATTTTCAAAAACTTTCCTAATTTGGGAACTTTCCTAATTTGGAAACTTTCCTAATCTGACAACCTTTCCTTTTTTGAAAACTTTCTAAACTCGAAACTTTCTATTTTCTAAACTTTCTTAAATTCAAAACTTTCCTAAACCTAAAACTTTCCTAATTTCAAACTTTCCAAAAATGACACTTTCCTAATTCGAAACTTTCCTAATCTAAATTTTTCCTAAATTTCAGGTTTCCAAATCTTTCAAAATCTTCCAAATCTAACATTCCAATCCAATCTTTCTTAATCTCAAGTCTTTCCTAGGTCTCCCACCTTTCCTAAGTCTAGGTTTCCTAAACCTCCTTCTTCCCAAAACCAAGTCTTTCCAAAATCAATCTTTCCAAAGCAAGTCCAATCCTCTCCATTCCACTTTCAAGTCTCCTTTTCTAATTTCAAATCCAATTCAATTTCCTCTTTCAATCCAACCTTCTATTTTCAATCGGATTCCGGTCCGAACTATAACTGACCTGATTCCCCCAAAGGGATACGTAGGCAACCTTCATAGGTGCGGTCACAATACTTTTCAAACTTTCAATTCCACCCTCATGGGTGCGGTTTCAAAAATCTTTTCAAATCTCAAATTTCAATTTTTCTATTTTCAAATTTCTATTTCCAAATTTTCAAACTTTCCAATTTCAATTCCATCTCTTTAAATCTATTTTCAAATCAAATCAATCTTTTTCCAAATCCATTTTTCAATTCTCTTATTTTGCACTTGCATATCATGCATCATGTTAGTTTATAAACATTGTTTTTCAAAGTGAATAGGATTGACCATTAGCTAATCAGAGACTCTCATAGGTAAATCTAGGGTAGATTGACATGTAGGTACCGAAAGGGCGGGGTAGGGTGATAGCTTAGTGCGTTTTCCCTACACGTAACCAACCTCCGAACTTAGGATCACTGATTTCAAAGACCAAAAGGAGTTATTTTTCTAAAAAGGGCTAAATATTTTCTAAAGGTTGCCAAACAACCTGTTTTCTTAAAAAACCCTCTCTCGAGGAGATATTTTCAAATTGTTTTTTCAAAAACCCTAAGCGTAGTCTTCGGATTACTCTTAGTTTTTAGGTGACCTAACTCACCTTAATCAAGTTAGGTGGCGACTCCGAATCTTTTTTAAAATCCCTTTATTCAAACCAATTTTTCAATTCAAACCTAGTCGCACTCATTCTTCTAGGAAGGTGAGTTCTGACGAGAGAGTACAGTATTTTTCCCGCTTGGGTGAGTATTCCTCGAGTGCGAAAAATCTGGGCGCGACATCATGCTCCAAGGTGTGCTCAGATGGTTTTGGTTTAAACAACCCACTAAAAGAAGATCTTTGAACCCAAATATACCTTCGTTTTTTACAACCTCTAAACCCAGCCTACATTACAATCCTAAAGCAAGTCTTCTGGAATTGAGGGCTTAGCTATTTATCGCTCTGCAAAGGGCATGCGAGTTGTTGCTCGAGCCATGGTGGCATTTTGGAGATCTGAGAGAGAAAACCAAGTGAGATCAGAAAAACCCCAAATAGCAACCCTGTAGAAAGTAAGGATACGATAGCAAACCAAAAGGTCAAGATCCCTAGAAAATGGTGCAAATGCTATGACACCCCAATATGAATGGGACAAAACTAAATGGGGCAGAATCCTGGAAAGGAAACAGAATCTTAAGAGTATGGGCCATGCGGCAATCCTGGGGCATGCTTTGTAAATAGCTTATATACATGTAGTACTGATTCATCCATGACATGTATAACATGTACATCCATTTAGAGTCTTATGTAGTTTATTCATGCATTCAACTGCATTCCTATATGAACCTGTTCATTCGTAAGGAAGTAGGTCATGCATTTAATTCAAATCTTACATAAATCTGTGCATTTATCACAAAAAAAAAAAAAAAATGGGAGACATTGCATTCAATTCCATTCCTATATGTGCATTATCCAAAAGTATAACATGCATTCAATTCTACTTATGTGTGAACCTGTGCATTCACAAAAAAAATAATAATAAATCATGCATTTAATCCTATATGCAATCATCATAAAAAATAAAAAATGACGCCCTTTACCAGGGCATTACTAAAATTGTTTTTGTATAAAACTAACTCTATATCTTTCCCTCTCTCTCAAATAAGAAATAGGGGACAAGGTAAAACGCACAAAGGAGCTAAAGCCACCACTCAGACATCTACAGCACCGTTACACACCTCAGAAAGCTTAGATTTTCATGACCAACAAGAAACAGAGAATGGGGCAATGACCTACCCTCGACCTCCCCAATCAAATGACTCCAGACTTAAGATACCATGTATGCTGAAAAAGGGGAGTAACGAATAAGTGTCTGATCGCTCAAAGCTGGAATAATGAAGCATATCCTCGAAAATGAGCATTGAGCCCCGACTGGAGTCTGGTAAGGCTCACGAAGGTCTCTCCCACAACCATAGGAGCATGGGAGTGCCCCTCACAAATCTTGACAAGCAGTGCACATAACCAACAGTCGACCAAGTCATCCCCCCTGGTGGAAATATCAACAAGATTAGGAGACGCAGAGCTAAGGCTACCTTGGAGAAATGGACCAATCTTGAGGAGTATGCCAGTCCCCTATCTGTCTCAAACTCAAAATAAGAGAAACAAGAACTTCACCAGGACATGAGGAAACTGCGGCAGCAGATTAGAAGAAAAGGCCGCATAACGGAGCCCAAGCTGAGAAGAGACAATCGCGACGCAACCATTAGGAAAAGTAGGTCACATAATGTCAGTTGAACCATTCCGAAGACCTAGGAGGAAGCCATACTCATGGGGAGTAGGGGCAAGCTCACATTCCCCAAAACAGAAGAGAGACAAGTCAGGTGGCCAAAAGGGAATCATGGCCGAAAACAAGCTGCACCAATAGGAGAGAAGCCATGCAACCAAAGGACCAGCAAAAAATGTCTCGCTCATTTGGAGGATACCCGTCATACCAAAGACGAGTCAGGCTGCCAGAAGGGAACCATTGCCAGAAAATAAGCTGTGCCAATAGGAGAGAAGCCATGCAACCAAAGAACCGGTGAAAATGTCTTGCTCATCTGGAGGATACCCGTCATACCAAACCCGTAGTCAGCTCAAAATAGCATCGACCATCCCAAAATTCAAAAGTGGAAAATCTCGGTGTCCATCTCATCCTTGAAAGCTAGCTCAACTGGAGCGAATTGGTCGACTAAAGGCCTACTCCCTCTTCCATTCTAAATAGAAAATATCCTGCTAGCTGATCGTTGGCTACCTCCGGATCGACTGGAACCACTGGTGGAATCTGTCTGAGCCGCCTTTCCCGAGCGGCGTCTCCTCTCAGAGCCATCATCGCCCGCGTCTGCCATCCTAAAAAGGTAAGGCAAGGTAAGAGGTGCGAGTGTACCATATATGCAATAAATAATAACATAATAAAGCAAAATGAAATAAACAACTAACACAAACAAATAAAAGATTTTGAATGATAAGTCAAAACAAATTTCCTACGTACACCTTTCAATTTTCCAACTTCAAATCAAATCTCAAGGGTTTTTTATCTTTTTCCTTCAAAAAGATTTTTACTCTAAACCTTAACCAACTCTTCCCTTAATTTCTAAAAATTTCGGCAGAGTCCCGTTTACAATTGATCCCTACAACACCCGTGACATCAACACAAAACACAAAACGTGCACTTCACATTGTCACAATCACATAACATCAGCACCCGTGCACACTTTTTAATTTTTTGAAATTTTCAAAACACATGTTTTATTTTCCAATAAATCAATGGTTTTCAAAAATGCCTTAAAATTCTTCAAAATCATTTCAAATGTTTTTCAAAATATTCCTATATTTTTTGAATTTTAAACTCTACGGAATCTCATCAATTTCTTGAGTTTTCTCATTTTCCTAAATTTTCTAAGTATTTTCCTATTTTTCAAAAAATCAAAAATTCACCGAGTTTTTAAAAAATCACGAAACTTCATACAGTTGATAAACACATTTTTCTAAGACACATGGCAATAAAATCTAGTCAAAAAACCTAATGCCCAAGCCTGTAGGAACAAATCCCCTATTCTTGTAAAAAACCCTTCACATATTCACATATAATCACTCAAACTCAATCAAACAAGCACCAAAATGCAAAAATACCTTCACCATCATGTTCAAAACATATCAAAACATCAGTTTTCACTATTCACATGATTCAAACGGAATTCTACACATCAAAATCAATAGAAATTTGAAAACTCACTTTTTAAAAGTTCTCCGGCAAAATCTTCTCTTCCGGCGACGTGGTCTCCTTCCAACAATCACCTGTGGTCTCCAAGAGGGGTTCCTTCAATGTCCAAGAGGGTTTCCTCACAATGTCTCTCGAATTTGCGAAAAACTCCTAAAATCCCGCAAGCGTTCGAACTAGAATTTTTCTGGTTTTAATCCCAAGTTGGCGCCACTAGCAGAGGCACCAAGCAAAGACAGAAAAAGAGAGGCAGCTATAAGCACCCCATTTTTGACCGCTCGGCAATCTACACTCCTTCCAGACTTGTACTTGAGTCAATATGGACGTATTCCAATCGAAACCAACTCTCTAAGTCCAAATCCCGTCTGTCCATCGCTTCACGAGCCCACCAGGCCCAAATAGAGGCAAAATGACCAAAATACCCTTAGGGGCATTGTCCTTTCCTTTTCAATTCCAATCCCTCTCTCGAAACAATTGATTCCTCGAGATGGTAAATCTATTTCAAATAAGGCACGTCTTTTCGAAAACGATAAATCCCCTTTCCAATTCCAAACCAAGCACGTCTTTCTGAAGACGGTAAGTCCCCTTTTCAATTCCAAATCAGGCACGTCTTCTCGAAGACTGTAAGTCCCCTTTTCAATTCCAATCCCTCTCTTGAAACAGTTTATTCCTCGAGACGGTACATCTACTCCAATTAGGCGCGTCTTTCCGAAAATGATAAGACCCCTTTCCAATTCCAATCCCTCTCTTGAGACAGTTGATTCCTCGAGATGGTAAATCTACTCCAATCAGGCACGTCTTTCCAAAGACAGTAAGTCCCCTTTCCAATTCCAAATTAGGCACGTCTTTATGAAGATGATAAGACCCCTTTCCAATTCCAATCCCTCTTTCGAGAGAGTTTATTCCTTGAGACAGTAAAACTACTCTAATCAGGCGCGTCTTTCCGAAGGTGATAAGACCCCTTTCCAATTCCAATCCCTCTCTTGAGATAATTGATTCCTCGAGACGGTAAATCTACTCTAATCAGGCACGTCTTTCCAAAGACGATAAGACCCCTTTTCAATTCCAATCCCACTCTCAAGACAGTTGATTCCTCGAGACGGTTTGGCGGGTTTTTCGAAGAAAATCTCTTCGAAACGGTAAGTCCCTTTAAACCTATCGACCAGGACGAGGCCCCAAGTCCCCTAGATGGTAGAATGGTCCACCTTTGGCGCCTGCTAGCCCGCCAATGCAGAAATGTCCGTTTAGGCACACCTTCCGAGAAAGTTGACTTCTCAGGCGCTAAGTCCCTTTAGCAGCTTCCTGAGATCAGGTAGTCTCAGGAATGATCGCGAACCGTCAGAGTAGCGGAAATACTCGCAAACATCACAACCGTCAGAGTAGCGAAAATACTCGCAAACAGGTCGATATAGGGAATTGCCAACAAACCCCTCTATCACGCGACCACCATCAAAGTGGCAGAAACACTCAAAACCCAGGTCAACATCGGTGCCTGCTAGCCCACTTTGGTGAAAAATGATCAAACTGCCCCTTGGGCTTTTTCTGAGACTTTCCGGTCAAGATGACCATTTTGCCCTTAGGCATCCGAACACCCCGGGAACCACACCGGCTCTAGGTATCACACCGGCAACCTCCCGAGAATGCTTCTTATAGTATTCTCAACCTTCCTCTACCTTTCCGAATCATTCTGAGTCAATTCTAGCAAACCCGATACAAAATGACCGTTTTGCCCCTAGTAGGCCGTTCATATGTTTCTAGCCACACCGACTCTAGGTATCAAATCGGTAACCTCCCAGGAATACTTCTTATAGTATTCCCGACCTTCCTCTATCTTTCCGGATCATTCCGAGTCAATTCCGGCAAACCCAGTACAAAATGACCGTTTTGCCCCTGGTGGGCCGGTCACCTTTTCCGACCATACCGGCTCTGGGAATCAAACCGGCAACCTTTGGGAACATTCTGAATAATGTTTCCAAATCTCGAGTCTTCTTCCGGGATAGTCCGAGTCCGTCCCAGTAGCTTTCCGGCCCGATGGATCGTTTTGCCCTTAAAGGCACGGTCGACCCTTCCGACACTTCTTGTCCTCATTTTTCAAGTCAAATACCTTCGAGACACTATTTTAAGTGTTCCTACTCTTTTCCAGCCTTCCGGGTCATTCCCGGCCTCTTCAAATCATTCCCAGACTTTCCGAAATCACTCCTAGTGAAGCTAGGCTAAAAATTGCATGGTAGTTACTAGTACAGACGCCTACATCTAGTCAAAGATACATTGCTTGCTGACTTATAAACTTTCCTAACTGGCTAGCGCCACTAGTAGTGGCGCCAAGCCAAGAATTGGCCAGGCGCCACTAGGAGTGGCGCCAAGAGGAAAATTGGCCTGGCGCCACTGCAACAGGCGCCAGGTCTATCCCATCTCTATAAATACAGAGCCTCTTCCAGCGTGAAAGAGGTCTGCAAACTCAGTCTGAAAACACCAATATTCAATATACAGAGCTCGAACACTCCCTAAACCCTAACTTCCCTAGGTTTTCCAAACCCTAGCCACCATACACTAAACGCTAGCCTTCTATACACTCATACACACCCCCATACACTTATACACTAGCCTCTAACCCTCCTTTGAAGATTTGAAGAGCTGCAAACCGAAGCCTTGAAGATTGAAGACAAACTCCTCGAAGATCAAGACTGAAGTGAAGCGAAGACCGAAGAAAGCAAAGCGCGCAAAATAAACAAGACGCAAAGTAGGTTTTCTATTTAAATTTCTGCACTTCCCCCCTCTCTCTTCTCTCTCCTAACCCACTTGGGTTTTCTCTATTTTAATCCCCTATCTCTTTCCCCCCTTTCTTTGCATGCTTGAAACAAGGGGATTCCTGGTCCATGTGTAGGATTAGACTATTAGAGAGTCACCGTGTCGGGGGTTTTCGTTTAGGCTAACCAGAGACCACGTGGGTTCGGCCCCCTTCATTATGTGGTGAAGTTTTAACCTTGTATGTTCACGATCTCAAATTTGCATTGTGCATATCATGATCTTGCATCTTCCAAAAATCGTTTTCAAACTCGTTTTCAAAATCGTTTTCAAACTCGTTTTCAAAATCATTTTCAAACTTGTTTTCAAAATTGCATCAAAATTTTCTTTTCAAAAACTTGTTTTCAAAATCACAATCGTAGGGTGATTCTAGCTTTTCCATGGCTAGGATTACTTTAGGAAAGTGTTACATTTAAAGTAACCAACATGGTCCATATTTTCAACCTTTGTTGTTTTCAAAACCACTTTCTTAAAATGGTTCTAGCCTTCTTATGGTTAGGATCGCTTTAGGAAAGTGAGACATTTTTATACTTTTCAAAAAACTCTCTTTTCAAAAATCTTCTCCTAAAAATCTCTTTTCTAACACGCTTTCCTAAAACTCTCCTTTCCAAAGTTGTTTTCAAAAACTCCCTCAAAAAATCTATTTTTCAAAACTCTCTTTTTCAACTCCTTTCCAAAATCCTCTCCTCAAAATTCACTTTCTAAAAACGTTCCCTAAAAATCTTTCCAAAAACTCTCTCCAACAATCTTCCATCAAAAATCTTTCTAAAAAAAAAATTCTCTTTCCAAAATCTTCCTTCTAGAAACTCCCCTCTAGGGTTCTCCTTCCAAAAACTTGTTTTCAAAAATACACTTTTCAAAAATGCTTTGCTTAGAGCCTAAGTCAAGCCTTAGAGCTAACAATTAGGAAACCCTAATTTTCTTTCCTAAAACATGGTTTTCAAAATTGTCTTAAAACCTAGGTTTTCAAAACCTCTTGTTTTCTATATCAAAATTATACATATTTTCAAAACCTATTTTCTACGTCAAAACTATAATCCTCAAAATTTAGGGTTTCTAAAACTTCCCTTTCCAAATCCTTGCCAAATCCAATCTTCCCTTTAGGAAACCTAACCCAATCTCCCATTTAGGAAACTAGATCCAATCCTCCATTTTTTGAAACAAAATCAAACCTTCTCTTTTAGAAATAAAATCTAATCCTTTGTTTTAGGAAATGGGAATCGTAACCCTTCCTAATCTAAACCTTTCCTAATTCAACTCCTTCCTAATCTTTTACTTTCCTAAATCCTAAGTTTTCAAAACTTGAACATAAAAATCTTTCCTTCATTTTAAAACTCAAAATCTAAATCTCTCCTAATTTCCTAAACCATAAGTTTCCTAAAAATTTCAAATCTTTCCTTAAACATTAAACTTTCACATCTTTCCTAATTCTACCACTTTCCAAATCTTAACTTTTTAAATCTAAGTTTTCAAACCTTTCCCAAACTCAAACCTTTCCTAATCTCAAGTAAAACTCTCTAAATCTTAAACTTTCTAAATTTCAAATATTTCCAAATTTCAAAACTTTCTAAACTCAAAACTTTCTTATTTTCAAAACTTCCTTGTTTTCTAAACTTTCCAAAATTCAAAACTTTCCTAAGTTGAAACATTCTAAATTCAAAACTTTCCTAAGTTGATACTTTCTTAATTTAAAACTTTCCTAATTCGAAACTTTCCTAAATCGGACCTTTCCCAATTCGAATCTTTCCTAAATCCAATCCTTTTCTAAATCTTCCAAGTCCAACATTCGAGTCAAATCTTTCTAAACCTCTAGTCTTTCCTAAATCTCATCTTTCCTAAGTCTAGGTTTCCTAAACCTCAATCTTTCCAAAACAATTCCAATCAAATCCTTTTTCCAATCAAAATCTCTTTTTCAAATCATACCTTCTATTTTTAATTGGACACTTGTCCGAACTGCGACTGACCTGATTCCTCCAAAATGATACGTAGGCAACCCTCATGGGTGCGGTCTCCACATTTTTCAAATCTCCAATTCTATAATTTTCTTCAATCTCCAATTCCATATTTATCTCAAGTTTCCAATTTCAAAAATCTATTTTCAAATCTCTATTTCCAATTTCTAAAACTTTCCAATTTCAATTTTATCTTTTCAAATCTCTTCTAAAATCAAATCAAATTCTTCTTTTCAAATCTTTTTCTAAATCTATTTTTCAACTCTCTTATCTTACACATGCATATCATGCATCATGTTTTTCTAAACATTGTTTTATAAAGTGGATATGATTGAACAATAGTTAGTTGAGGACTCTCATAGGTGAATCTTGGGTAGATTGATATGTGGATACTGAAAGGGTAGGGTAGAGTGATGGCTTAGTGCGTCTTCCCTACACGTAACTAACCTCCGAACCTAGGATCACTGATTTCAAAGACTAAAACGGAGTTATTTTTCAAAAAAGGGCTAAATGTTTTGCAAAGGTTGCCAAACAACCTGTTTTTCTTAAAAACCCTCTCTTGAGGAGATATTTTCAAAATCGTTTTTCAAAACCTTAAGTGTAGTCTTCGAATTATGCTTAGTTTTTAGGTGACCTAACTCACCTTAATCAAGTTAGGTGGCGACTCCAAATCTTTTTCTAAAAGCCCTTTATTCAAATCAAATTTTCAATTCAAACCTAGTCGCACTCATTCTTCTAGGAGGGTGAGATCTAACTAGAGAGTACAGTATTTTTCCCGCTTGTGTGTGTATTCCTCGAGTGTGAAAAATCTGGGCGCGACAATAGGGGCAATCCCTTATCTCCAAAAGTGAGCTAACACATCATGCTTAGTGCCCCTCGAATAGTAGGGGCACCCCTAAGACATGCATTGCATAAAACCTTTCAAATTAAGGCACTAACTTTTCTCTTTTCCTTGTTTTTCACTCTCTCTTCCTCCCTCATCTCAAAGAAAGAAAAGAAGGGGCAAAGCCCACAGTTGCAGAGAACTCCCCTGTAGAGGTCGCCATCCCAAAAAGAAGCAGTTACTCATTTCAAAACATATAGCATCCATGGAGTCATTCAATATGCCACCAAGCTCGACCCTTAAGCAAGGCCAAGCTCAGCTACTAGAAGAAATAAGAGGACTTGAGAATAGGATGATCAAAATAAAAACAATGGTCTCTTTGGTCCTATCCCATACAGGTATAACGCTCGATAAGCAAGCGGAAGCTATCCAGGTCCAAATGCATAAAGAACATATTGTCTTCCAAAAAAGGACCAAGGGAAAAGATCTAGATTACACCCTGTTGGCTTGCTCTCTAACCACCACCTACCGACGACTTCACCAAGCCAATCATCTCGTCCCGGTACCTCCCATGCCTATCTTCGCCAGACCCCCAGATCATATACTCCTAATCTATCATGTGAATACCATTCCAACTCACCCGACCATGACACAGAAAATTATCCCACTTTGAAGCGCAAAATCCAAAACCTCCTCGATTTCCAAGCCATTGACCCAGCCATTATTATGCCAGAACCTGATCCTCGACCTTTAAAAACATCTAGAACACCCTTTCGACCTAATAGAGCTAGCTGGAGAAATCAAGTTTTTACTAAACTTGCTTGCACACAAACCACAACTTATTATAGCCTCCTAGCAGCAGGACACTTGAAGCCTATACCCTCTCAGCCTATGCCCAATCCCTTACCACCCAACTTCAACTCAACAACAACCTGCGAATATCATTTAGGTGGCCAGAGTCATGACACTGAGGAATGCTTTTCTCTGAGGCATAAAATTTAGGACTTAATTAACTTAAAAGTTATTGGCACACAAGAAGCCAACCCAACTCCTGTCACTTCCTACCCATTATTAGACCACACCATCAATTTTATCACCGGATATGAGGCTGATCCAGACAGTCCCGGCAAAGGAAAGGATAACATTAAGAAGCTACAAGTCCTGGGGGGTAGCCGAGGCACCGCGTCTGAAGCAAAAAGGGGAAAGAAAAAAGTGGTCCACCACTACACCATCACCACTAGCACCTTGAATGCCGCAGACAACAGCTCGATCGACCTTACGCAACCCAATAAGGCACCTGGCAAGTGGAGCGTATAATCCCGAAGCCTATTTGAGGGGCTTATCAATTCAAATAGAAAAAAATGATGTTTTTTGTATTCATCCACTTTCCTTCCTATCTCCTACTTTTCCTGTCCTTATTCTTGTCTTATACTTATGCTTTCAATTAAGGCCATGCCATGTAAAAAAAAAATGAAATGAAAATGAAGGGCTCTAATTCATTCCCTTGGACTTATACTCTTGTGGATAATGGTTGCTTTTGGGGATTCTTCCCCAATCTGTAATGACTCGGCTTAAAGGATGGGATAGCATGGGTAACCCATTCAACAAAGATTAAACTTTTGAGAGAAAGATAGAGAGTGAAAGAGAGGAGGAAGATAGACTCAACAAAGAAATGCAGAGCTTATTAAAAGGGGCGACACTTGAATGATATCTTAGTTAAGCGATGGAGAGCCGAGCTCTCAAAATGAAGAGAAGCCATCGTTCAATCTTTCCAAAAGAAATAAATACTTCCCCTTTGCTCAGCCCACTAGAGCTGTAAGTGATTTCCATTCAGATATCCCCAAACCAAGAACCATCCCCCATATTGGGGTAAGCACATAATGGTTGATTCGATAGAAAGTACAGGGATTTATTTAGAAATATTATCTAAATTTTTTTAAAAAGACTTTATGGACTAAGCAATTTAATCTGAAATGAAGAGAGGCCCTTGGTTCTACTACCATACAGTTGGAGACAACCCTTCACCAAGCCCACTTGAGCTGGTCACATCCTTTGAAAAAAATATATACCAACCTAATGATCACCACCCACACTGGGTTAACGCAAAAACCATAAACAAGAACTAATGAGCAATGAAGGTGGTGATTCCCAAGAGGATATGACAGCAGCGACATCTCTAAGAACAAGCATAGCAACAAGTTTTTGGTGCAAAAAAGAGTCTTGGATGACACGCTAAAAAAACCAGAAAAACAAAAAAAGAGAAAAGATAATGTCATCCCAAAATAAGAATGAAAACGTCAGCACCCCTAAAAGTCAACATAGGAACGAGTTTCTATGAAAAAGTTCTAACTAGAAGGGAGAAAAAAGTCCAAAAGAACAAAAAAAGGTAAGAAGGAAAGAACGGAGAAGGAAATGAAAGTTAAAATTGCCAAAGGTGATCATCGGTTTTTCAGAACCCCATAAGTGATAATATTTGAGCCTTTATATCCTTTTGTTCATAAACCCCTTAACCTAGCCCATATTACGGTCCAAATTAAAGTTCTCTTAGTTCAAAGAAAATTACTTAGTCTAAATAAGCCTAAACAATAGGAAGACCAGTTTATAAAAAATTAAAAAAAAAAGAAGAAGAATGAGTTGGAATGCAGGGGCAATGTCATGTTCCAACGTGTGCTCAGATAGTTTTGGTATAAACAACCCACTAAAAGAAAATATTTGAGCCTAAATATCCCTTCATTTCTTATAACCCCTAAACCCGGCCTTCATCATAGTCCTAAAAGAAGCCTTCTTGAATTGAGAGCCAAGCTGTTTATCACTCTGCAAAGGGTAGGCAAGTTATCGCTCAAACTATAGTGAAATATGAAGATCTGAGGGAGAAAACCAAGTGAGGATAGAAAATCCCCAAACAGTAACCTCATAGAAAGTAGAGATAAAATAGCAGTAACCCAAAAGGTTAAGATCCCCTGAGAATGGTGCACATGCTATCACACCCCGACAAAAATGGGACAAAACCAAAGGGGCAGGATCCTGGAAGGGAAGCAGAATCCCGCGAGTATGGGCCCTGGGGCAATCCTAGGGTATTCTTCATAAATAACCTGTATTCATGCAGTACTTGTGCATTCATGACATGTATAACCTATACATCCATGCAATTCCTGTGTAGTTCAATTCTATTCGTGCATTCATAAAAAAATATGACATGCATCCAATTCCATTCCTGTATGTACATTCAATCAAAAAGTATGACATGCATTCAATTCCATTCTTGTGCATGCATTCATCAAAAAGTATGATATGTATTCAATTCCACTCATGTATGTGTATTTATCAAAAAGTTTGATATGCATTCAAAATCCATCTCTATACATTCATCAAAAAGTATGATATAAGTTCAATTTCACTTACGTGCATTCATCAAAAAGTATGACATACATTCAAAATCCATCTCTATGCATTCATCAAAAAGTATGATATGCATTCATGTATGTGCATTCATCAAAAAGCATGACATGCATTCAAAATCCATCTTTATGGGTTCATCAAGAAGCATGACATACATTCAATTCTATCCTTGCATGAGCCTCCATCAAAAAACATGACATACGTTTAATTCTATCCTTAAGCATTCATCAAAAAGTATGACATGCACTCATTTCCTCATGTGTCAACCTGTGTATTCATCCAAAAGTATGATGTGCATTCATTTTAATCTGCGGTGGACTTCTACAGTGTATACCAAATGACATGTCTAACAAAATATACTGACAAGTGTTTAGGTGATTACAAAAGAAAAAGTGTTCTGAAGCAGAAGCACAACATCCCGGAAGGTCTATCAGCTAGAATCCAAGCGCTCTGCAAAAGAAATGGCGTACATTCCAGAAAACCCGAACTGTCATCCATAGACAACAAGAAACAGAGAATGAGGCACTGAATCACCCTCAACCTCCCCAATCAACCATGAATAGCCTAATCCAACCATTTTCAAAACCACAAAGAATAGGGCAACGACCCACCCTCGACCACCCTAATTAATGTCAGCCTGACTCGACCTCTGCAAATCATAGAAACTGAGGCAACTGCCCACCCTACACCTCCCATTCAATTGCAAATCAGTTGATACATTCAAGAAAAACTGACCTATAGATGTTCGACATTCTAAATACCTCAAACCTTTCAAAAAGAGGTCCCACTCTCTCCAAAACCAAATTCAAGAACCCAAGGAAGCACCTTACCTAGAATTCTACCATGTCAGTCAGAGGAAAAAGTCAACAATTAACACATCAAAGGAACATTACTCTCTAAAAATCTCAATCTAAGAAGCAGCAAATGTCATCTTCTCCAACATTCAAGACAAAAGAACCACAAGCAAATCCCTTATATCAGCAAAGATTGGGTTTTAGAGCTTCCTCCGAAAAAGCAGATTGGGTTTCAGAACTTCTCCCGGAAAAGCAAATTAGGTTTTTGAGCTTCCTCTGAAAAAGCATATTGGGTTTCCGAGCTTCCTTCGAAAAAAGCAGATTGGGTTTGAAACCTTCCCCCAAAAAAGCATATTGGGTTTCAGAGCTTCCCGAAAAAGCAAATCGGGTTTTCGAGCTTCCCCCAAAAAAGCAGATTGGGTTTCGGAGCTTCCTCTGAAAAAGCAAATCGGGTTTTCGAGCTTCCTCCGAAAAAGCATATTGGGTTTCAGAGCTTCCCTCAAAAAAGAAAATTGGGTTTCAGAGCTTCCTCTGAAAAAGCTTCATCCGAAAAAGCAAATTGGGTTTCAGAGCTTCCTCCAAAAAAGCAAATTGGGTTTCAGAGCTTCCTCAGAAAAAGCAAATTGGGTTTCAGAGCTTCCCTCAAAAAAGCTTATTAGGTTTTAGAGTTTCTTCCGAAAAAGCAGATTGGGTTTTCGAGCTTCCTTCGAAAAATCAAATTAAGTTTCAAAGCTTCCCTCAAAAAAGCAAATTAGGTTTTTGAGCTTCCTCCGAAAAAGTAAATTCGATTTCAGAGCTTCCCTCGAAAAAGGAGATTGGGTTTTAGAGCTTTTTCTGAAAAGTAGATTAGGTTTTTGAGCTTCCTTCAAAAAAACAGATTGGGTTTCAAAGCTTCATCTGAAAAAGCATATTGGGTTTCAGAGCTTTCTCCGAAAAAGCAAATTATGTTTCCAAGCTTTCCCCTTTAAAAGCAGATATCAACCTTGAACCTCCCTAGAGGAGCAACATTCTACCAGACAGAGTGTCAGTTCAAGAAGAATCAGTTTCAAAATATCAACCTTGAACCTCCCCAAAGGAGCAGCATTCTGCCAGAAGGAGCGTCAGTTCAAGAAGAATCAATGTCCAGATGTTAGCCCTAAAACTTCCCGGAGGAGTACCATTCCACCTTACGGAATGTCAATTCGAGATAACTTACTCTCCAAAATTTTACAACTCCGGTCCCTCTGATTGCCCCGCGGTCAATATAGGATCCTTTCTTTTTAATTTTTTATCTTCAACAAATAAAGACAGAAAAAGAGAGGCAGCTGTAAGCACCCTATTTTTGCCTGCTCGACAATTTCCAGCCTGACTGAACTCCCTTTCAAAACTCCGTAAGCATATTCAAGCCCAAATCAACTTTCAAACCCCTATCCAAGTAGTCAACCACTTCTCAAGCCCGCTGGGCCCAATAGAGGCCTAATAACCAAACCTGCCCCTTAGGCCCCCAGGCACATCTTGAGAAAATTCAAAATCCCTCAAGACAGTAAGTCCATCTTTCCAAAGTGCTTCTCAACAGTTAGGCATACTCAACCCGCCATTCTGTCCAATTCCAATCCAATTCCGGCTAACTCTGGTCAAAATGACCATTTTGCCTCTAAACGCCGTAGCACATACAAATCCCACAGAACAATGAAAAACTCTTACAGGATCATCCTTGAACGACCCAGCATGCTTAACATGACACTTCGACCCATGCCAGACCTTTTCAAACCGTGCCTAGTCAAAATGACCATCTTGCCCCTGGCGACCAAACACACCCCAAAACTACATCAGTCCTAGAATATTGAACGGTGGGTCCCATCGTACACCCCTGTTTAACCTAAGGTAAACCTCACGACACTAAACACTCCCGACTCAACGAAAGCCCCTTGGAGCTTCTCATAGACGAAGCGCTAAGATTGCTTTTTCTCCCGATTCCTTGGTTATAACACACCATCAAACAACTTGAGAAATACGTAAACCAGGCAATTCCCAAAAGCTCGTTCATGGGTCCTTCCATCGATACGGCTCAATCAGATAGATCGCTTCCCGAAGCTCCTCATCACATAGCTTGAAAACTGTTACTTTCAGCGACTCTTAGAGCGCCTCACAGACGCTCCGCCAAGATTGACTTTTTCTTTAATTCCCTGATTATAAAACATAGTCAAACAACTTGAGAAACGCGTAAATTAAGGAGTTTTCAAAAGTATTTCTGGAGTACTTTCCATCGGTACAGTCTAATCGGAGAGATCGCTTCCTGAAGGCCTCAATCATGCGGTACACAAACAGCTACTTTTGAACCTCCACGGAGCATATCACAGACACTCCGCAAAAATGCAATTTCATGCACACTTCCCGATATGATATCTCATACTTTCGAATATTGTTCAAGCTTTCTGAAAACTCAAAAGTTCACAAGAAACCTTAAGAGAACACCATGGACGCAACTGATTCCTCCAAAACCTTCCCAGTTGGCATAATTATCGAAGCAAAGTTTAAATAAACACTCCTGGCGACGGAACGTGTGCTACATGCACCCAAATTTTGATCAGACCGATCAAACTTCGCTTAGCCCTTAAGATTTCGCTAGTATAGGGAGTGCCACGTGGCTTTCATTATATGGAATAGTATCGGCGCATATAGCACAAGCGCCTGTGAAAATTTTACATAGGCGTATGTCCTACATGCACCAGTGTCCAAAATTTTGCCTATAAATGTAGGCCTCCCCCTTTAATATTCCAAAATCAAAAACTGTAACGAAACTCTTCACAAACAGCTCCAGAAATCTGAAACCCTCCATATATCTCTCCCTAGGTTGCATTCCACCTCACTCTAGCCCATACATCTCACCTACAAGGCCTTCCATGCCATAGAAGACCGTATTCCAGCCCCTTTCAAGTCCATCCAAGCTTAAGTCCAAGCATCTAATGAAGTTTAAGAGTGTTTAAAGGCAAAATGTGGTATTTCCTTTTACATTCTTGTCATCCCCCACTCATATCTTCTCTTTCCTAGCCTACTTAGGTTATTCTCTATTTTAATCCCCATCTTCTACCTTCCATTCTTGCATGCTTAAGACAAGAGAGCTTATAGCTCATGCCTAGAGAAAAGCTAGTGAGAACCAACTGGTAGGGGGATCTCTCACTAGCCTACTTTAAGATGGTATGGCCTTGGAGCACCTTAATTATATGGTATAGCCTCTAGCCTTGTATGGTTTTATGACCCCCCTTTGTATATGACTATCTTATTCATGTTTTGTGTGCTTGGCTTTATTTTCTTATTTACAACCATGTTTTTCAAAACTTGCACTATCCTCATTTCCATGTCATTTTCAAGCTCCTTATTCAAATGTTCTCTTAAAAGTGATTCTAAGAGTTAGTCCCTTGAAGTTTGAGATGAGACCCTAAGTAATCACGCCTTAGAAAAGCTCCCCACTAACCTCTAACTCACATGTTTGTATCCTTGCATTTCAACTTGCATGAAAATGGTTTTCAAATTTATTGATTTCTAAGATTTTCATTTTCATAAGTCTAGTGGTTGGAATGGTCCCATGGAACCCTCTCTTGAGTGGTCTCCCTTATTATTGGCCATAAGAACCCTAACTTGTTATAATGGTTCCCTTTTCTTTCTATTCTTGTATAAAAATAATTTTCAAATGCTTCGATTTCAAAGGTTTCTATTCTCACAAGTTTAGTGGTTGGAATGGCCCTATGGAACCTTCTCTTGAGTGGTCTCCCTTATCATTGGCTATAGCAACCATAACTTGTTAGAATGGTTCCCTCTTTCAAAAATAGCTTTCAAAACCTTCTTTTTAAACATGGTTTTCAAAAGTTTATTCTCTCCATCTTTGTATTAAAAATGATTTTCCAAAAAGTGGTCCTTATTATGGCAATTTTCAAAGTCCCTACTCTTTTCAAGATAAAAGATTACAATGGTCTTAAGGAAAGCTTCTTCGGTGTGGATTTCAAACATTAACCATATAAACCATATACTTTATTAGAGTTAATTTTCATGGAAATGATCTTCAAAAGGTTTATTTACAAAAGTCTTTTGCACTACATGATTTGTTTTCTAAAACCCCTTTCAAAAATGCATGAAATCATCTTTCCAAACCATTAGGTCTAAACCTTAGTTCAAAACCATCTTTCAACCCTAGATTAACTTGACTCTAGTTGTCCAACCTTAAGTCAACCACACCCCAGGTAAACCTAACCATAGTTAGTTAACCCAAGGTCACCTCAACCCTAGGTTAACTTAACCCAAGTTAGTTAACCCTAGATCAGCTTAACGCTAGGTTAACCTAACCAAAGTTAGCTAATCCTAGGTCAATCTAACCCTAGTCCAACTTAACCCTAGTTATCCGACCCTAGTTTAACTTAATCCAAGTTAGTTAACCTTAGGTCAACGCAACCAAGGTTAGTATGCTTCAAGATTCCAACTCAAGAATCTTTTTTCAAATAATCATTCAATTCAAAGCCATTGTCATAACATACCTTCCAAAAATCTCCCACTCTCTTGAAATTTAAAAAATCAACTCTAAACTCTTTTACAATGCTTCCACACTCTTTCTTCAAAAATGTATCCAAGATGTTCTCTTAAACTTGTCTCAACTAAGATGGCTAGGCACTCAACATTTTTCAAAATTTATTTTCAAAAATGTTTTCAAAAACTCACAACCCTAAAGTGTCCCTAACCTTTTATGGTTAGGGATTCCAAGGAAAGTTGATATATTAAATACCACCCTTGAGGTTGTCCATGTTAGGATTCCCCAGCCCCTAAGTGTTTTCAAAAACTCTTTTCAAGAATGATTTTCAAACATCACACTTTTGAAACAACCCTAATCTTTTTATAGTTAGGATTTGTCAAGTGTAAGTGAGATATTCAAGTAGGGTTCTATAACCTTAAAGTTTCAAAAACCAAAGAGAAGTCTCTAGCCTCTTTTTGAAACATGTCTTCAAAACTTATAACCCCAAAAGAGTTTAGTTCTTCAATGACTAACCTTTCAAAGGTGATGAAATATTCAACATGTCTTTCATAAGGTATGGGAAAACTATTTTCAAAAATTATTTCGAGACAAGTTCATTAGAGCTCTTGTGACTCCAAATCTAATTCTCAAGTCCATAACCAAGTTTTCAAAACTTTCAAAACTATCTTGAGTTATGTTCAAAAGCATTTCGAAACACTTCAAATTCCCATTTCAAGTGCACTTTCAAAAACTTTCAAGTTTTATTCCAAAAACACCCCCACATCCGATTTCAAAACTCTCAAATTCTCTTTTTTCAAAGACCTCAAAGTGTCTTCACATATCTTCAAAGACCTCAAAGGATCTTCAAACATTCCAAAGGCTCCAATGTGCCTCTTTTCTATCGGGCCCTTGCCCAAACTACGAATGACTTGATTCTCGCCAAATGAAATACGTAGGCAACCTAAAATGATGCGGTCATAACTTTTACTTCAACTCAAGTCCTTTTCAAAACTCTCTATCAATTCAAGATCCCTATTTCAAACTCCTTCAAAACTTTCATGTTTTCAAAAATCTTTCTCAAAACTTGCATCATGCATTACTTATTTAAAAAGTGATGACCAAATCTCATTTTTAAAATTTCAAAGTGGATATTAAGTAGATAATGAGAACCATTTATTCTAGTGAGTGAACAAAAGGGTGAATAAACATGTCAATACCAAAAAGGCAGGGTAGGGTTATGATCTTAGAATATCTTCCCTACATGTAACCAATCCCTGAACCATAAATTTCTGTTTTCGAAAGACCAAAATAGAGTTATTTTCAAAAAGGGTTTAAATCTTTTCAAAAATTGCCAAACAACCTATTTTCTTAAAAACCCTTTGTTGAGAAAGTTTTTAAAATCTTTTTCAAAAACCCTAAGTGTAATCTTTGGACTATACTTAGTTTTAGGTGACCTAACTTACCTTAATCAAGTTAGGTGGTGACTTCTAATTTTCTAATAAGCCCTTAATCAAAACTAATTTTAAGTTTAAACTTAGTCGCACTCGTCTTTATAGGAGGATGGGTTCTAATAATAGAGTTTCGTGCTTTTTTCATAACCAAAAGGACTTAGTCAAAAACCGGAGCGTGACATATAAAGTACAAGGCTGTTTAATATAATTAACCACATTCTAAAGTATCTGATTTAATATTCTCAAATTTCATCAATTTTTACAAAATTATTTTAAAACGTGAGCCGGTTTTACTAGATGTTCAATTTTTCTATTTGAAACTTTTACTAATTTGGATATTACTATCTTATCTTAATCTCTTTTTAATTAACTGAGCTAGCCTAGTTAACCATAACTCATGGCCTCCCAAAGGGAGGTCAAGAGTTTGACTTTTGCCAAGTGCAAGAGTTTCTCCCAAGGCCTCTGCCTTAGTAATTGTCTGATTTGTGAGTCGAAGGGACTATATAAATTTCGAGATTAGTTGAGGTGCGCGCAAGCTAACCTAAACACCCGGTTAGTAAAAATAAAAATAAAAAAATTTCCCCCAATTCTGATTTTGAACAATAAAGCACGGACAAAAAAAAAAAAAGAAAAGGAATTTGAAAGTTGGCATTTGAACTATAGCACGCACAATTCACCAGTCTCACCACTAAAGCTAAAACATTAATCATCACATTATTATTGTTTTTTTCAGCTTAGGAAATATCACTAGCTAGAATGCGTTACTACATTTTCATAGTGGAGATGAGAGGATTTGCTGTAGGGATTCACTGTCTCGGTCCACCTATTTAGCTCTATCTAGTATATCTTTGTTGTCAAATTTTTTTGGTCTCATTTTAGAGAGCTTATTTTCGTTTTTATATTTTTTAAACTAAAAGTAATTTCAAAGAGTTATTTTAGCTACAATTAATTTTCTTTCAAAGAGCTCATACCCTTCAACAAGAAATTGATTTTGGTTGAATTAGAAAATAAAAAAACAAAACAAAAGGCATTTGAAGAACCAAAAAAAAAAAAAAAGCCCACCCCCTAAAATTAATTTTCTTTCAAAGAGTTCTAAAACCTTTAGTTGAAGAACTGAGTCATTGTGGAAAGCATGGCCGGCTCACCCCTAGGAGGGTTGGCCATGAGCTCGAAAGCTTGATACATTCGTCCATAAATTATAGGACTTGAAAATTTTTTTAGGCCCAATTAGTTTAATGGGCAGGCTTGAAAATTATCTTTGAAGCTTGGCCTGGCCTGAAATATATATAAAATAATATATTTTAATATATATACATATATGTAATTAACCTTTATGTCATTCAATATTATTTTAAGAAAAGAAAATTATTTATTAAATAAATTTTAGGTTAAATGGGATGGTTTGGATGGGTTTGAGAATGTAATTATTTTTAATTGGACGGGCTTGAGATTTAGTTTTTAACCCAATAGTATTTTTTTTTTAGTGTAAACCTGGCCCAATCCCCGACCCGGCCCACCTAATCTTCACCACTATCTAACATGGTCACCTTAGGCTCCTAATTTTTTGAGGCTTTAAATTTGAAAAAATTTATATTTTATAATAAATGTCTCATATGTTCTCAATACTTTAAAAAAAATGCTCCTATCCAGATGAGAAAAAAAGAATTCATACAAAAAAGAAGTCGAAAATCATCTTTCAAAAAAAAAAAATACCAATTTAATTAATAATAAATTGTACAAATAAATACAATTTTCAAGGCTTCAATTTTTAAAAAACTTTCACATGCTATAATTAAGGCCCTATATATGTTCTACAAAATTTTGAGACAAAAACTCAGTCCAAAAGACAAAAAAAAAGCCCTATTAAAAGAAGACCAAAAATCAAGTATATTAGTTAACTTTAAAAAAAAAAAACTAGTTTAACCCAATAAACTAAATTGCACAAAAAAAAAATCTTAAAAATGGATTTTCTAAAACCTTTTATGTTATAGTAAAAACTTATATAGTTTCTATTATTTTTTGAAGAAAAAAAGTCCGAAATCAATACACTAATTAATTTTAAAAAGTATAGATTTGACCCAATTTTTTTAATAATTTAAAAATATATAAAAAAATCTGACTTAACATTACCCTCTGAAACCATAAATTCAATTGAGAATGGAATAGAGATATTATATTTAATTTCTTATTTATTTCGTACTCTTACCCTAAAAAGAAAGCTGAAAAGACAGCTTTTGCATCACATCTCGGGGGCTCAAGGCTCAAGCCATAGTGTCACTGAAAAAAATATTTCAAAAAAAAAGTAACTTCTTAATTATCAGGCCCTCTTTATCAATACCTACTGAAAAATAAAATAAAAAAAGAATGATCAATGAGGTAGGCAGCAGGCCAAAGTGACTCAAAGAATGTCAATTTCACTATCCTAAACAATGGGGCAAAGCCCCCCGGCCATTGTTCAAAAATCACAACCCATAATTGTTTCCTGCTTGTAACTTCTTGTTAGGTCATAGACTGGTGACTAGTACCCAGAAACATCTCGAGTATGATTGCTGTGACGGTTCCTAATATTTAGAGAAGAAGTATTGTCTAGAAATTTGCTTTTGCAAAACTTGCTTTGAGAAAATTTTAGAAATTTTTGAAGAAATTTTTGCCAAAAAATGTTTCAAAAATTGTGACATAGTTTAAAAAAATAACATTGTCAATAATTCTTGAAAATATTTCAAAACTCTTTAGAAATGTGCTTCTCATAAATTCAAAGTATATTTAGTGCTTGCAAATAATACTTTTAACAATATATAATTTATTTAATATGTTTTTGTAGATATTGTGCAGCTCTAGTATTTTAATTAATCATAAAAATATTCTAATACTTTATATTCTTAACACTCTACATTAATTTTTTTAATAAATATTTTATTTAACTTTATATCTTCTCCTATACTATTTTTAAACCATGTTTCACATTTTTATTTTTTGTTTTCGTTTTTTAAATTGGCAACTATGGTTTCATCTTAATCCCTCTCTTAGCATGCTCTAATCACACGTGCAATTATAAATACTGTAAAATTTTCCACCGTTATGGGTCACTCCCCAACGTTTTCTTTTTTTCATTTCTTTTAATGGAAGTGGAACTTGCCATCAACGGTTATTGCTTCATTTCATCTTCATGTTCAATTCAAAGCTTCAGCTGTGAAAGCAGGGCTGATAATTGCCTGATGTCATTTGTATCATGTGTTGTTATTGTAAATTGTGAAAACTATGGATGATGTTGGCATGAGATAGTACCGGGATGTTTGTTGGTGTTTTTATAAAATTGTGACACGTAATGTGTTATATGCCAATAATTTGAAATTATGAAAAAATAAAGAGACTTTTTATACTCTGTTTGATTTAGAATTTGATGATGAAAAAAAATAATAATAACAAAAATTCTCTTTTATTTTGTTATTTTTTCTCTCATTTTTTTTTTTTTGCTTTTTTATTAATAAATTTGGATTGTAAATATAACATTAAGAAAAACATGCACCATGTTAAATTTGATAATACGTACTATTTAACCATTAGATATTTTAACCGAGCGAAGCCATGATTTGTTTGTGTGATTTGAAGAAAATAGAAGACAGGTGACAATAGAGAAAGATTTATACCTTATTTGAAAAGTATAGGAGGCTTGTCTTTCTTTCGCCTTTGACACACTTTCTCTTTTTCTTGGAACATTAGAAGAAATGGAAAGAACAAGAATATGGAGTTTGAAATTACCTTAATTATTTTTTTTTCCAATTTTTTACGGCAAATAATTTCTTTTTCATCCCTCTTCCTAACATGTGATGAAATTTTCTTTTGTTTTATCTTCTTTCATTCTTTCCAAACATACAAGATGGTAAGTATTGATTGCAAAAGACCCAAAATCAAATTTCTGTGTCTTACATCCACAATCCTTGTCATATTTTAGAGATTTGGATCATTTCCATGTTGAGTACGCAACGGAAGTACTCAAATGCTTAAAGAAACTTTTATTAATACACAACCCAAATTTGGTACAAGATACTTTACACTACACTCACACTATACATTGGGTGCTCTCACTACACACTAACCTTACTCACACCTCACTTTGCACTCACAACACTTTAGCATTAGAACTTGTGGGCTGTCTCTCACGGTGCACACACAAAGGAAGCCAAAGCTTCCTTATATAGGTATCAAAGTCGGTGGAACCAACTTACCCATGAAATGCTAGAATTTTCTGGAAACAATGAGAACCAACAAGTGATAGAGGGATTAATCTAGGGAGAGTAGCTTTTAGAGAGAGAATATCCTAGAGAAAGAACCTTCTAGAAAGAGAGGAAGTGGTGATTCTCAATACTCCCCCTCAACACTTACTCTCTCTTCTTGAACCATAGTAACGAATTCTTTTGCCAACCTTCCGTGGGACGTCACCTATGAGCATTCGATTACCATCCTTCACAATTGCTACATTGTTTCCATCGTTCTCGCTCACCTCGACATTACTCTTCTGGACAGCATTTTTACAGATCGATCGTGCTCGTGGTGGCCAACCATTGACCTGTGCCTTGGATGGAAGCTTTATCGGACTAAGCAAGTAATTCTTTTCTATGGACATTTTTCCCTTCTTAATCGGATTAGTATATACTGATATCCATCAAAGAGAGATTGAGCTTCAAATCCATAGTTTTCTTAAACTCTCTCTGGCCAATAGCCTTGTCTATATCTACTCTTTTGTCCAAGCGTATGACAAACTGGCCACTAATTCTCTGTAGCTGCTCATGAGAACTAGCACTTAAGTCTTGTTCCAACTCTTCTTGTTTAACAATAACATCATTAAAACATCCAATACCTTCATCTCTTTCATTCTCATCCTCCAGGCCTACTGCAACTAGCTCTCCTTGTAGGTCTTTAGAAATCCCTATTTCAATCTCGTCATTCCTCATGGACTCTTCGATAAGCATCTAATTGAACACTCCTGATGATGATCCTGACTGATCAACCAGACAAGATATAGATGTCTTCTTCAACACAGAGTCATTCTCTTCTAATAGTGACTTGTCACTGAGCTCAAACTCTGCTACGGCATTTGAGGCTAAGGCAGGTTGCTCCTCGATCACTTTTATGTCAAGATCTATCTCTGCTTCTGAGCATGCCTCCTCATCGAACCTCAGTACACCAAAGGACGGTTGACAATTCCACTCTTCTTCACTCTTGTACTCATAGTAGTAATCACCAAGCCTCGTTGTAGCAAATGATGCTTCCCATGCTGCTTCGCTATCACTCTCCTGTTGGAGATCATCAACCCTTATTGTAGCGAATGATGCGTCAAAATTCTCATTCGTCTTCACTAACAGCCTCCTACTATTGATCATTCGCTGTCACCAGGTTTCCCTCGAATGATTTTCTCCTCAATCGATAATCGCGTGTGAAGTGCCCCCTCTTGCCATAGTTGTAGCACTTATCATTTCGCCTATTGAAATTCTTGGGACCTTGATATCTATCTTGATGCCTTTGAGCTCCCCCTAACTGGGAATTCCTCTCCCACTGAGTCTTCACTTCATCATTATCATCATCTTCTTCTTCTTGAACTCTGGCGTCTCTTCGTTCTTTCCATCCTCTGGGTTGGCCTCTCCTATTGCTAAAGAGTGCTTCCTCCTCACTCTTTAGTGAGACTCCAGCCATCTGCTTAGCCAAAATTTATTGGTTGGCCAATAAATTCTCCAATTGTTCAAGCAAAGGCTGTGTTGGCCAACCTTGTATGGCTATAATGAAACTCCGATACTCAGGTCTCAACCCATGGATAATAATCCTTCTTATCCGCTCCTCACTAATCTTTGAAGAAGGATCTAACTCTGAGATTTCTCAGCAGAGAGACTTTACCTTAGTGAAGTGCTCATTAATCGTCAGTTGCTTCTGTGTGGTGGACATTAATTCACCCTCAAGTAGTTGAACCCGCATATCATTCTTCCTTGAGAATCAAGTTGCTAGTGTGTCCCAAGCCTCCTTTGGCGTAGTAGCATGTCTTATATGCTCCAACACATCCTTCTCCATAGTCGTCTTAATCGCAAACATTGCCTTCCCGGCCTTGATCTGCCACTTCCGGAATCCCTCGACATTTTCTGTAAAAGGTGGCGTAGTGTCGCTATCACCAACAACTTCCCACAGATTATGCCCCTGCAAATATAACTCCATGCACATTTGCCACGTACTGTAGTTCGGGCTGTTGAGCTTCTCCATCGCGCCCATGAACTGCATATTAGCCATCGTGACTTGGTACAATCACTTGTACTACCAAGCAAGCCTTGTCCCAAACAAGCAACTTCACAATCTTGAATTGTGCACGAACAATAATTTCCTCCTCGCACGGTGCCTTGAAGATCGTCTTACTCTAGTAAATCTTCAACTGCTCAATACCTCAAAAATCGGTCCCTGACTACGTGGCTCTAATAATTCTTTGCGTGACGACTCTTCAAAAATTAGTCCCTGACAGACCTCGCTCTGATACCAAATTGTTGAGTACGCAACGGAAGTGCTCAAATGCTTAAAGAAACTTTTATTTTTATACAACCCAAATTAGGTACAATATACTTTACACCACACTCACACTATACATTCGGTGCTCTTACTGCACACTAATTTTACTCACACCTCACTTTGCACTCACAACACTTTAGCACTAGAACTTGTTGGCTATCTCTCACGGTGCACACACAAAGGAAGCCAAAGCTTCCTTATATAGACATCAAAAGTCGGTGGAACCAATTTACCCATGAAATGCTAGAATTTTCTAGAAACAATGAGAACCAACAAGTGATGGAGGGATTAATCTAGGGAGATTAGCTTCTAGAGAGAGAACATCCTAGAGAAAGAACCTTCTAGAAAGATAGAGAAGTGGTGATTCTCAACATTCCATTCCATTTCATTTCATTTGTTGTAGAGCTAACACCTCATTAATTAAAAAATGAATGCACAAGATGAGGCCATCTTGCTTAAACTTTATGTAACTAGCTAACTGTGTCATTTTGGTAACAAAATCAGTAAAACAAATCATTAAATATTTTTTAAAACTAATGCCATCACATTTCCGTCTCATTTTGGGTTTCCGCTAAAACAACATAGCACAGTGCTTAGGGTTCCTGTGGGAACGCGCCTACCTTCCCCTGCAAAACTTCTCTCAGCGGCCATTTGTTGTTTTTTGTTTGGAGTCCGAAAATCATAGATCCAGACATTACTTTCCATCCAGCAACCCCTCTCCTGTGCCATCCATCTTTATTAGGATTGAAGCCCAAAAATCAAAGGGATGCATTGTTTTTATTTTTATTTTTTATTTCCAAATTTATGCTTATATAAAGTTAACAGCTCCATTACAGCATATCTGAATCTAAGACATACCCATGCGGTGTTCTGTTTCTTTGATTTTTGAAATCATAAAGCATTAGACAACCGACGAGAGAAGAGGGGATGCTAGGGATGGAAGGCGATCAAATCTCTAACAAAAACATGAGCTTAGACGGAGCTGATGTCTCCGTTAGTTTAAAAAAAAATACTAAAAGGATTTTTTTGATTTCTCTTACCAAAGCAATAATAGTTATTCAATTACATAAAATATAAAATGAGGTGACTTCTTGTACCTTTATATTTTTATTTTATTTTATTAATTAAGTGTCAACTACACAACAAATGTTCCATTCTAACGTGAGCTTCTAATCCATATTCCAGTACTACAGATTTGGTCCCACATCCACAATCCACATTCAATTCCAGTATTACCCTCATGTTCTTGGGCATCCTCAGTTAATGCCTGATGGACTTCATCGGTTTTTCGTCAGGACCCAAAAAAAAAAAAAAAAAAACAGTACGTTGGCTCTCTTCTTCATTGGCCACTTTATAGTAGTTCTCTTTCTAGAATCCAGAAAGTGAGCATGTGCTTCGTCCAAATACTATCGTTCAAAATATTGCCGCCAACTCCCTCTGCAGTCTGCTCCATCGAAGTGTGAACCCTGTCTCTGTGTGTGTGTTAAATTGGTTTATATATACATATATATACAATCTTTGTCTGAGATTCTGAGCTCTCTAAAGTCTTAAATTTTTACAATTTTCGCGTTTAACGGTTTGTGTTGGATTAGGTCTTATCTTGGATGAGTTTAAATGTATGAGCATATTTATATACCTCCACTCAACTTTTTATTTAATCAGTTTGTTCAGTGTTCCGTCTGTTAAAACAAAAAAAATCATAAATCTTTGCAATATCTTCGTCTTCTCTACAAAATTTCCCAAAACCCTTCTTAGCCTATCTTCTTGAAAAGCACTTGCAGTCGTACTACTATATTTACATGTCTGTTCTCAAATTGATCTTCGCCATAAGTACATGCCCTTCAAATTCCTCACTTTTACGGCCACCGCGGACTCATTTCTCGGTAATGAACTCTTAAGTCAGCCACTGATTTGCTCATAAATTTAAGCTTAAATAGTTTTTTTTTTCGAATTGAAATTGTAACCAAAAAACTCAATTCTTTATCTGGGTGTATTAATCAAAGCTGAATATGGCTACTTATAGACATATATGCAAATAAATGTGTATATATGTATCTGTAGTGTGTTTCTATATTGTGGACAGCTTTAGTAGGTAGGAAGTATTCTGCTTTCGCAATTAATGCAACCGACTTATACCTTTCCGCGTTATTACGGACGAAGATTGTTTCAGAGACGAGAAAGAGACATTTTCTCGGAAAATTTATTAAGTGCTTGTATATGTATAGGCAGAGAAAAAGAGCTGCAGATTTTTTGTCCGACCTTCTATAAATTCCTTTGGTGTTGAATGTACGTGTTGGGGTTGTGATGGATGCCAACGGGAAAGCTTCAAAAAGTGGCGAAATAAGCATGACAGAGAACAAGAAAGCAAGTCCAGCTGATTCCGGAGCTGAAGTGGTCGTAGTAATATCCCGCGAACAAGACTGCAGAGCTAGGATTAGTGTGGTTTCAGCAGCTGAGAAGGTATCGGCCAATTCGAATACAAGACTCCTAAAGTCAGCGGCGGCAGCGCCAATGAGCTGTCCGTCACCCGAGATTGCTCCTCGGTTCAGTCCCAGTCCGAACGGGCCTCCGAGAAGCCCCAACACCGAAGCCCTAACTCGACGAAAATCACTGGCGAGGTCAGTGCTCTCCAAACCCAAATCGAGATTTGGGGAACAATCTGTAACTATTGATTCAAATTTGCTTGAAGAAATTAGCTCAGCAATGCAAGAAAGCGCATTTTCTAGTCGGGCATCACCCGTTAACAAAATGACACCCATTGGTAGTAGTAGTACACTGAAAGAAACTATGAGGACGGTATCTATAACTCCGAGGACGCCTTTGATAGCCTCACCTGGACCCGTAGCTTTGGGAGAAGATGATGAAAATAAGCAGATCTACGAGAAAGTGAGTAGTCATCGCAAATTAAAGTATGAAAAAGTGAAAATGAAGGTTCTGATTGAATGGGTAGTTTTCTTTTGCATTTTGGGAAGTTTGGTGGCTAGCTTGACTGTCAACAAGTTGCAACATTATAGGATTTGGGGTTTGGAGGTTTGGAAATGGATTGTGCTTGTTCTGGTGACCTTTTCTGGCTTGTCGGTTACCAAGTGGTCTATTCATTTTCTTGTTTTCTTGATTGAACGCAACTTTTTGTTTAGAAAGAAGGTGTTGTATTTTGTTCACGGATTGAAGAAAACTGTTAAGGTCTGTATCTGGTTGGGCTTGGTTCTTCTTACTTGGCTTTTGTTGTTCAAATACGAGGTGGACCGATCAGAACGGACCACTATGATTTTGGACTATGTTACTTGGACTATTGTTTCTTTGCTAATTGGGGCATTCTTGTGGCTCATAAAGACACTGCTGCTAAAGATATTGGCATCATCGTTCCATGTCAACGCATTCTTTGACAGGATTCAAGAATCAATCTTCCACCAATACATTCTTCAGACCCTTTCGGGGCCTCCAGTTATGGAGTCGGCACAGATGGTTCAGAGATCAAACAGCACTAGTCACTTGAGTTTCCGGATAAAAAAGAAGGGAAAGGAAGGGAAGCAGATAGAGGTGATTGATATAAGTAAGCTTTATAAAATGAAGCAAGAAAAAGTTTCTGCTTGGACCATGAAGGTATTGGTTGATGTGATATCCACCTCGGGACTCTCCACCATCTCCAATGCACTTGATGAAAGTTTTTATGATGGAGGTGGTGAGCAGACGGATAAGGAGATTACCAATGAGATGGAAGCTATTGCTGCTGCCTATCATATTCTCAAGAATGTTGCTCATACTGATTACACGTGAGAAAAACCACCTTCTGAAGATTTTGTGAGCTCCTGATCCCCGCTTTTTTTCCCGTGTTCCCATAAAAATTTTGTATTCGTTTGTAGGTACTTCTATGAGGAGGACCTAAGGAGATTCATGATTGAAGAGGAGGTGGATCTTGTGTTTCCACTGTTGGGAGGATCACAGACCAGACGAATTGACAAAAAAGCTTTGACGGATTGGGTGGTAGGATCTTTTTTCTTGAATTTGGTTATTTGCTGGCATCTCTTTGTAAATTGAAATTACCGAGTGATTTTAATTCTTACAATTGCACTCAAACATGTTACGTCTTAGAATGCTTTGATTACTAATAAGAAAGGGGAAGAGGAAAGAGAGTTTGGAAACTTACAACTATTTTTAGCTGGAATCATCCTTTCAGGATTCCAAATTTGCTTCTTCTTTTCCACATACAATGTTTTCTGCAAGCATTAGGAATAAAAGAGACTTTTAAAGTCTGTCTGTTGCTGTAGCATAAGGAAATCACATCATAACTGTATAGTGTAAAACATAGTTACCACAGTCAAATTGTTCACATTAAGTCAACTAACTTAAGACTGATATCCTTCAAAATGAACTTGGTTTTAAGAAGAGTTGATGAGCTTAAGGCTTATTTAAAAATCCCTGAATGCTGCTACTGCCACCAGTAGAAGATGCTACTACTTCCTCCATTTGTTCTTTGAATGGTATCCCTTGTTGGCGTGGAAAGGGGAGGTGCAAGGGTCTAGTCTCAATTCGGATGCGGATTCGTGTCTGTTAACCCAAAATAGGAAAAGAAAGAACAAAAAAAGAAAAGTAATAAAGAAAAATAAAATTAGCTGTTAATAAAAAAATCTTTGATTGGTGTAGGGATGGTGAAGATTCATGTTCTTGTTACTTGTGCAGGTGAAAGTTTACAAAAGTCGGAAAGCTCTTGCGCATGCTCTAGCTGATACGAAAACAGCTGTGAAGCAATTGAACAAACTTGTAACAGGGATCCTTGTTGTGGTTATCATTGTTGTGTGGCTTCTTTTAATGGGAATTGCAACAACAAAAGTACTTTTCTTAATCTCATCTCAGCTTCTAGTGGCAGCTTTCATGTTTGGAAACACTTGCAAAGCCATCTTTGAAGCTCTCATATTTGTATTTGTGATGCATCCATTTGATGTTGGTGATTGTTGTGTCATAGATGGTGTTCAGGTAACTTGTATGAGACTTATTATATTTGCTTGTATCAGACTTACTTGATCAACTCTGTTTGACACATTGTACTTTGGCAGATGATAGTTGAAGAGATGAATATCTTAACAACTGTCTTCTTAAGATATGATAATCAAAAGATATACTATCCAAATTCAGTTTTGGCAACCAAGCCCATTGGCAATTTCTATAGAAGCCCCGATATGGGTGATTCTTTGGAGTTCTCCATTGATTTGGCAACACCGGTGGAAAAGATTGGGGCTTTAAAAGACAAAATAAAGAAGTAAGTTGACTATGGCCTTTTCTTCCTCTTTTTTACTTGATGGTGTAAATAAAAGTTACTGACTTTATATTTACTGATTGAAGCTGATAGCTTGATAACTAGAGCCTTTGTGTTGAGAGTTTGGAGAATTCAGCTCAAGAACTATCGTGCAATATGTTTCTTAAATCTTACTGCTTTATTGGCTCAATAGTTATATTATTGGAGGTAGTAAATCACTGCATGATGATCTTACCATCATTAGCTGTCCAGTTACTAGAGGATATTGTCTGTCAATTGATTCTGCTCATTGGTAGATATACATTCACTAATGGCATTATGAATTGTTGGGTGTGGAACATGTTTATAGATAAAGTGGTTAAGCTTGGACTTTGACGTTGGTGTCTCCTCTGTTTTAACAGTGTGATGTGGACATGTACAATGACTTGGGAAAAACGGTGTACCAGATTTTGGTTTAAAAAATATGCACCTCCTACCAAATTCTATTAGGCGTGTTTGTTATAGTTGTGAAACCCAACTCTTGGCCAGTTTTCCACTCTGCTCAATATTTCTCAATAATGGAGGCTAAATCTGTCCCATCTCTCTATGACATTCTGATTCCAATTTTCCCTTGCCTTCCAACCAATCATATCCATTCTCATCCAAGTTGTGACTAATGTTTTTTCCTCTATAGGTCCTGCTGTAGTGTTCTAACCTATCTCCATTTGAATAGGGACAACCATTTCCTAAGAGCGTCCTTGTGACATCCATTTGAATAGCAATATCCAACCAATCAAACTGAACAACCTAGTGTTACCATAAAACACTAAGACCGTAGCGATTTACGTATTTGGAATGACATTCCAAAACATGGTACCATTCCAATACGGTGAATTTAGCAATCCAATATGTTCTCGATTTTTTTTTTTTTTCTATTTATTTCCTTGAAGGTTACCTAAAGTGGAAGAAGTTAAATAAAATGAACAAAAATCTAGAGACAATGGAGTTTTGGCGGAAGAATATACAAAAAAGGGGACTATAACGCTCCTAGAAATTGTCTTTACATGATTAATTTGAAAAAATAGACTATATTTTATTGGATATCTAACTGTTAAAAGAAAATCGATATAAAAGTACCTGGAATTCTAATAATATAATTTATAAGAGTATACCCTAGCATACCACATTTGAGAGCATGTAGCGTATCATATTCCTATTGTCATTTCATGTACCGGAACGATCCACGTTTCAAGTAACGGTGGAACAACCCTGCGAGCATCGGGGACCAAACATACGGCTTTGCCACTAGATGTGGTCTATTCGGAGCTCTCCATTTACTTCATGATTCGTGAATGATTTTCCCCTCCATGTTGCCTTCTTTCAATTTGCATGCCTTATCCTGATTTTCCCCTTCCCATTGTGGTTCCATATATGTTTTCATATTATCATACACAGCAACTGGCTTAGAATATTTTATTAGTGAAATTGTTAAGTAATATAGCAGAATATTTAGTATTGTGATACCCCTCTGCTTGTGTGGTTCGGCCATGATTGAAATTCCAAGTTCAGGTCCTTGAGCCTGACCTCTGATTGGAGGATCATGCATGATGCAGTGCGAGAGTGGCCTCCTGGATTTAACTGTGTTTTGATTAAAATGTTGTGCAGCATGCACTAAAATATTGCCTGCCCGGGGGCCAGTTTTGTTTTGGGGGGGGGGAATAGAGGTTGGTTTTCGTTGTTAACTGTGTATGTCCCACCACTGCCTCTCCTCAGCTGCTGCATAGGCTTATGAACATGCATTTGGTGGAAAAGACGATTTCCTCCACGGGTCAGTTTGGGTTGCCACGAAATCTTGGAGGGTTGAGCAATGAGACCTGGTGAAATTGTATCGCCTACCACTTTTTATGGTATCCCAAGTTAGCCCACAAGGCATGTGATTGCTGTTGGAGAGTCACAATTGAGTCAGAATAATAAAGAAATTTTTAATTGTCTCTTTAGAGTTCAAATGCTAGCTCTTTGGTCCAGATATTTTCATTTCCTAGAGTTGCACCCTGTAAAATGATGTAATGTTTGCGGGACACTAGCAAATAGTGATATCACCAAATAGTTAGAAATGCAATAAGCTAGGAGAGATGCTTCTTCTTGAGATAGTTGATGTCACCCCCATGCAAGATTGATTGGTGACACCAACTCCAAAGTCCAAACTCAAATAGCACTGGCATCCATGCTGAAGTCTTTTCTTTCCTTTATTTCTGTTTTATTTTGTTTTGCAGCACTAGTTTAAGAATTAAAAACTTAGTATCTGGTAGTTAAGTAATTTGAGGTCGCATTAAATATTTGAAATGAAGGGATTTGATGTTGAAATTCAAATTCGTATAGGGGGTTGCTATTGAGTTGGATTGATTGACCGAAGGGGGAAGATAAATTAGTGATATTTTAGGAACTTAGTTGAGGGACTTCAATAAGTTCCTTCACTTGGATACTTCAATAACTTCCTTCACTTGGATATAAGCTATTAGATCTAAATCTACATTCTTGTCTATAAATAATAAAATCCAATTCTGTTAAGTTCAAATTCAGGAGTTCCAAATAGAACTTAAAAGACTTGATAAAGAACAGGAAATGATTTACTTCCCACAAAATGAAATAATAACAATAATAAAATAATACTATTAAGGATGATAATAATTATCCAAAAGTGGAAAATATGATATCTAAATTTTAGCAGTGAAACTATGTGGAAGCATCTGACAAAAGGAGGAATAAAAAAGATTAGCGAATGGAAGAAGTATGAATCTTGTGAACTTAACAACTTTCATGCCTGGTAAGCTGAGGTTTACTTTGTTGGGGCATGACTATGTTGATTTGTAATTCAATGAGTTTAAGGCCAACAAATGCGTGCGCTCCAGCTTGAGATAACTGGTGGAATACCTGTCATTTATGTAACTCCTTGCCTATCACAAGGAATTTATTAGGCAAACACTCTTTATCTTTTTTCTTTTTTTTTAATAAGTAAATTTAAACACATGATTGCTTCAAGAGAGTATTTCTTGGGTAAACATGTCCCACATGCCAAGGTGATTTTATTTGAATTAAATTTCCATTTTTGTGTCAAATCAACCTACTAATACATCACTGCTTCTGATTTTACAAACATTCTATTCGAGCATTCTTTCATCCTTGCCTTGGGTTAACGGATCCTTGGAAAACCAGCACTCATAGTTGTCAATGTCAATGAACTTTATGATATGAAAAAGTGAAGATGGAAAACTCAACAAATATCTCCAATCACGCTCCCCTCCCCCACCAAAAAAAAGACAAAGAAATAAAAGCAAGTTAAAAGTAAACAAGTTCTCTAAACTTAACCTAACCTTGGCTTGTGCGGAGAAGTGTCAGCTATTACTTCTGGACTTTGACTAGAAATGCTGATTCACTTTGATACAATCTTACAACAGTCCTCAAAATCAGTATGTTCTCTACTGTTTATCTTTATCTTTATCTTTTTCTCATTATTTTCCCTGCGTGGTCAGGTATTTGGAGATAAATTTCCAACACTGGCATCCTAGCCACAGTGTGGTCGTAAAGGAAATTGAGAATGTGAACAAGATAAAGATGGCTATCTTTTTTAATCATACAATGAACTTTCAAGACTATGGAGAGAGGAACAGGCGGAGATCTGAACTGGTCATAGAGATGAAGAAAATATTTGAAGGGCTGGATATCAAATATAATCTCCTGCCCCAAGAAGTTCATCTTGCTGAGTCAGCAATGACTAATGGGACCACCAGATAACTATTAGTCATGGCCCACCCGGAGTTCATCTGTCTCTTTGGCAAGTATGAGCTCTTTTTTCCTCACTTCTCTCACGACACGAACTTAGCTGGCTGACACAGTATTTTAATCCCTGATTTGTCATGACTGTAGAAAGAGATCCACTAAATAGAATTTTGGGAGCCATAATATTACCATATATAGGAACTTCCACCTCGTTACTATTATTTAATTAATCTGTTGTTATTAGTGATGGTTGCTTAATTGCTGACATATGGGTACAGATTCCAGAAGTTATGAATGAATTCTGAATTCCTATCGGTCTCTTCTAAAGAAGAAATTTATTGTTCTTGGTGGAAACTTATAGACTCAGATTATATAAATTGCTAATAAATCATTGTGGTTTGGGAATATGAGATGCTGACATGTATGCTGTAGGGAGAAGTCAATGATGAGGTTCATGAGTCTTGTGCTGAACCACCTTTACTTCGAATTTTTGTTTATAGAACCCTGATATATACCTTAAAAATCACTCTAGTGACTTTTGGATTATTCCTTCAAGTGACTTCCAGACACTCGTGGTGTCGATCTATGCTTCCACCATCATCATAGGAATTTGTGCAAACCAAAACAAAATATATTGCAAGGTTTAGCAGCCGCTAACAATACAATGGGCGGCTGAAATATGGTAGCTTTTGATCTGGTACCAACAACCTGAATTTTGGTTTGCCTGCACAACTTTCAAGACCTTGTATCTCAAGGGCTTTGACACTGAAGTACTGGAATTTGTGACCAGAAAGGAGGAAAGAAAAAAGGTGATGATGATGATGAAGGGGGAAAAACTGGATAATTGCTACTGTGCCACATTTATCTTATTACAACTGCGCTGAATGACAGTTCAAGTCTCTAATTTTTTTTGGTTTTTGTTTTTGTTTTCGTCTTTAAATTGTTTATTGCAGGTGCAAAATGAGGAGGTGAGGGTCTTCTTTTACCTGTGCGTAGGAAGATGAGTGGATGTTTCGAGGAAGATGATGAAGCTATCTGCTTTTATTTTTCCGTTGTTATGTTTTGGGTAACTTGGACATATATATAGGACAAATAACCCCCACATTTTCCTGATAGATATGTTTGCATCTGTACCTAAAAAGAACTGGAAATTTTCCACTTTGTCCATTTCCTCTCAGTCAAGCTTGTCCTTATGTCTTTCCTAATGTCTAGTCTCTGCATTCTTGATCATTATATTCGTGGCAGGTGTAGTTGTCCTTGTATGTACTTAATTTTATATACATTTATGGATCTGTCTTGGCGAGCCAAATTGAGCTTCAGGACCTTATCTTGAGATATCTCTCCGGCAAGTCAATTTTTCAATGCATTTAGCATCTGCAAGTTGTTGAAAACCGATTGTCAGGGCATACTAGTAGCTCTGTCAATCATTCATTCCTCTTGTTATTTGGCATGTAAGGATCTTCATAGCATAATACTCTGGTATGCTAGGTAATTTCTAATTGTATCTACCTTGCTGGACCATGACTAATTTCAGGACTCTGGCCACATTAATTTTGTCATATTTACGCATGCAACTCATACCAGCTTTTTTTTGCGTCTGATCATAGCGTACTAATTTCGGTGCGATTATTACCATATCTACCTAGATGTTCTGAATTCAGTCAAAATTTCATAGTTACATTATGCTTGGTGGGAGTTGTACTAGGTTCAGTGATTCCGGAAAAAGTCCTTGTGGTACACCCCCTTCCAATAAACGTTATGTGCCAATTTGATTGTAGTTTCTTGAAAATTCTTACTGATTGTGATTTGAATATTTGTAGAAATATGCATGACCACCATAAATGTTAAAATTATATTGGCCATCATACCACACCACACCGTGAAACGGTAACAGTATTATTGAATAATTTGTCATATTTTCTTGTGTGTGTGACGGTCATGCTATTAAAAAATTTCTTGTATTTTCTTCGGCATCTTACAAAACATGCTGAAGTTTGCATCAGTTCTATCGTCGGATATGTGTCCCCTATATATATACATACATACATACATATGCATTCAAACTTTGCAAAACCTATGTATTGATGATCTGTGAATTATGTGATTAGTAGTGCTGTCCGTTAACAGTTCTTTACTTTCACCAACCTATGTAAATATTTAGCTAATGGCAAAGCAGGGACGTGGATCAGTCAATTTAATAGGATAACCTAATCCACTGATTCCGGGCGGAGAACCTGCCACCTAGGAAAGCATTGAAGTGACACGTCAGCAGAAAATCTCACTCGTATTTACACCTCTCATCCCCCACCATTATTCCTTTTCATTTATTATTTGTCTCTCCATAACCTATCTAATCCTCTTCCTCTTGCAGCCTCGGCCCTCAGAACTTCAGACAAACGAAGAAGAGAGGATAACAAAAAGCAAACAACGAACATAAAATAAATGGCTTCTGTTTCAATGGCGGCTATGCCACTAACTACTTGTGCATCCCAGAAGGGGCTAATGAACCATCCTAGCTCCGAATTAGCCTTTTTCAAGCCATTGCCACTGAGGCCATCAAAGAATTTGAAGTGTGTGTTTGTGAAGTACTCCTCCTCGAGAAGGTCCAAAGCTGGGGTTGAAGTAGGAGCCTCTGCCTCTCTGAAGGAAAAAGGCATCATGGGGCTAACAGCAGCTGAACTGACAGCTGCTTCCATGATGATGATGATACCAGATCAGGTGGCTGAGGCAGCAGCTGGGTCCGGCTCTGCAGGCTTCAGCCCCTCTCTCAACAACTTCTTACTCAGCATCGTCGCTGGTGGAGTTGTGCTCACCGCCATTGTTGTTGGGTTAGCCACCTTATGTGGGAAATGTGATTGGTGGTTTTGGTAGGTGGCCTAAGTTAGGCACCTACCTTGACCATGACATGTTCACATAAGGGGTTGGTGGTCACGGTTCTCTATAAATAGAGTCCTCTCTAACACCATTGATGTAGAGCAAGAGGGAAACTTCAAGGGGGAGCTCCGAAAGAGCAAGTCCGGAGAGCACACCCCCGGTGTAGGGGTGCAACTTAGGGGACGAGCTGGGGTGACAAAAAGAGAGTTGTTCCTCTGTGAGTCTTTCTGTTACAGAGATTGAGATCCTCTGTTGAAGAGACTGTGAGGATGAAAGAACGAGAATAGTGAGGGTTTGTGAAAAAGAGAGTTTGTGTCATGTAACTTCTCTTGTAATCCTCTGTCCTATTTGTTCATAGTGAAATCTCTCTCTAGCCTGTGTGGACGTAGTCCTAAATTGGTTGGGTGAACCACGTTAAATCTTGTGTCTATTGGGTGTGTGTATTTTTGTGTGAATGCTTCCAAGCTTCCATATGTCGGTGGATCTGGCGATCCCAATAACGAGATTGCAAATCTCTGCTGAAAATTCTCAACAAGTGGTATCAAAGCTCAGAGCAAGGTGTGAGCTTGCTCAGCTGTGTGGGAAATGCGGAGATTTTGTTTAGAATTTTTGAGAAGGAGATCCACAGTTTTTATCTTGGCTAATTGATCAAAATTATTGGATGCACTGTTCATGCAGGGGAAAAATGCACAGTTTTGGTCGGATTGGACAGATCAAGCGGAGATCATGGGTGATCGAAAGCATCTGGGTCAATTGAAGGCGAAAGACCAGTCATCAATTAGACCGCGTGATCTTGGTTGGATGAATTGACAACCTGTACAAGTTGGTGGAGAACGTTGTGATAGGTAGAGCCACTATCAAACATGAGACAATAGTGTGGGTCAACGATGGTGAGCAATAAGAGCAAGAGTTGCTATGACGCACACGCAACAAGTGCAGGAGTACATGGTCAAAACGTATAGGTGCGCAGGCGAACGGATCGAGTAAGTTGGAATCTGGTCAAAGACAAGAGCAACAGATGCTGAGTGCTCAAATGGAAGCTCTAGACAAAGGAAGTGAGACCGTTATATGAAAAGGTGCGCACCTAAGACAAAACGAGTCTCATTCACTCTGGATTAAATAAGTGGCGGCGATTGATCTCTTTAGGATGTGCTCAAGCAGGGGGAGGGATGGAGCCACGGAAGGCATCTTAGTTGAGGGGGTGCAAACGCCTAGATGAATAGGTGTTAGTCATACCAGGTGGGTGTGGCAGTTTAATGGACACTCTGGTGAGGGAGTTTTGACAAATGCTCTATGAAGGAGGTGTTGGCTTCTCAGTGAAAGTGCAAACCATACTGATTTTGAGTATGGTGGTGTGACAGGATGATGGCTAACTGCAGACGACGACATAGCAGACAGATCAATGGTCAAGGCAATATATCCACCACATGAGGTGGAGAGGGTGATTGTTGGGTTAGCTACCCCATGTGGGAAATGTGGTTGGTGGTTTTGGTAGGTGGTCTAAGTTAGGCACCTACCTTGACCATGGCATGTTCACATAAGGGGTTGGTGGCCATGGTTCTCTATAAATAGAGTCCTCTCCAACACCATTGATATAGAACAAGAGGGAAGCTCCAAAGGGGAGCTCTAAAAGGGCAAGTCCGGAGAGCGCACCCTCGGTGTAGGGGTGCGAGTCAGGGGACGAGCTGAGGTGACAAAAAGAGAGTTGTTACTTTGTGAGTCCTTTTGTTACAAAGATTGGAATCCTCTGCTGAAGAGGCTGTGAGGATGAGAGAACGAGAATAGTGAGGGCTTGTGGGAGAGAGAGTTTATGTTATGTAACTCCTCTTGTAATCCTTTGTTTTATTTGTTCATAATGAAATCTCTTTCTAACCTGTGTGGACGTAGCCCTAAATTAGTTGAATGAACCACGTTAAATCTTGTGTCTCTTTGGTATGTTTATTTTTGAGTGAATGCTTCCAAACTTCCGCGTGTCGATGGATCTGGTGATCTCAACAGTGAGATTGCAAATCTCCGCTGAAAATTCTCAACAATTGTTGGGGCTATCATTGGAGTTGCCAACTTCGACCCCGTCAAGAGAACCTGATCGATTGATGACACACAAAACAAAGAGTCTGAACATTCTGTCTAAATTTTCACCTACTCTTTATTTCCCTCTTCTTCGTATATATATTGCCATATATTAATGGTTTTTGTAGTAGTTTATGTTGTATGCAAACTTTCTTAGCTATATATAAATATATACACATATACAGATTGATCTGAGAATTTTGAATTCGAAAATGGTCTACACACCATTCAAATCCGACACAGAAACTTCTAGTTTTATGTTATATGGGGCCCACGGTATGTCCACATGGGCACATGGATATATATCCAGTATATATTTCATCTCCTATTGATAAGGAGATAATGTGTTATCCCTATCAAATTTGGACTCCTACAAGATAAAAGATAAGTGGGTCTTATCTTTATCATGGTGTATATTTATTATACACAAATTGTATCAGAAAAGAACTAACGTATTATCAGATACACTCTCTCTCTCTCTAGATTAATTTCTCTCTCTAGTTCTCTCTAGGGCTACCATCTCAGTGCCTTAGGACTTAGAATGTGTGTTTTTCGTATTGGACTCTAGTAGCCCTCTACTATACGACGAGGAAGACACAAATGAGATTTTGGATTGATTCGTGGTATATTGCACGTGTTGTGCGAAGGGCTCATAAAGCAAGTAAGACGATCCGCACATCATATTGTTATCCGCATAAGGTATTCCGTATACCTCACTTATATTTTTCCTTCATTGGTATCAGAGCTTTATTGTGCTTGTCTTTCGCCTATAATATGCCATGAATATTTATATTTTTGCATGCATGCATATCTTTGGGTGTTAATGGTGTATTTTTATATATTGAGTTTTGGGTAGCAAAATTTATATCACAATATTCCTTATAGTGTCTGGAACTCACTCTGAAAATTTTGTAATTTTTCGTTGCACGGTTTTGGAGAAATCTTGATTTAAAGTTTCCAAAAACTTTTGTTAAACCTGAAACTTTGATCTTATTTTTGAATCAGAAAATCTGTTTTTCAAATTTCAAAATTTACATAGATATGTTCTATGTCACAAGAGATTTTTGTCCATATAAAATTTATGAAAAATCGATGTCAAATGAGTGAAATACAGAGCCTCAAATTTGTGCTCATAAAATGCCGAATCTGGGTTTGTTCCCAGCTGGGATTGACGAGTCGTACCAGCGCACTTGCATGTTACTGGCATCACAATGCATTGATGTCATATGATGCATCATTGATGATGTCATTTCAATATGAATGTATCAGCCAAAAACCACGCATTATCACGTGATGCAGTTAGCCTAAAACCAATTAGAATATGCCACATGGCACAGCTATGACTGTTCATTTTATACAACGCAAATGAGTTGCGCATGTAGTCTATTGTAGCCTACCAAACTCTGTTTTTGATGCAGTTTTTTCCTATGAATTTGTTTTAACATGTACGTCACAACTATGTGTTTTATTTAATGTAAATACTTTTTAAAAATATTTTATTATTTTCTAGATAAATAAATAATATTTTTTTTAAAGGAAATTATTTTAAATGAGTTTTAAAATAATATAATGGTTCTAATTTTTTTTCGTAGGGTCATTACATCACATTTATTGCAGTAGTAGCATTTAAATTATTCCTAGTCATATTTGTTTAATTATTTACTGCAAAATAATGTGATATTTTTGCATGCCACATGGGCACACTATGTTTTGACACCTTAGAATTATTTTGAGCCATATACCCATTCCTATAGGTGGTGAGTGTGGTTATTCTCCATTCAAGTGACCAATGTTTGTTATGTATGGAATAGAATGGAGGTAACATTGGCATTTTGAGGTGCTCATGTAATGAATGTATGTTGTTTATTTATTGTTGTTACAAAATAATTCTTTAGATACAAAAGAGGTGCGTCATCCCCATTTGCTCATTGTTTATTAGATTTGATGTAGTAGGTTTTTCTCATTTGTAAAAAGGGATATAATTTTTTAATTATTTATGAGAAGCCTTGTAAGGAGATGTGTTTCGCACCAAATTTGTAAATATTGAATTATTTTGGCATGATGCACCAAATTGCCAATGGAGTCCTAAGTTGGGCTCAATTTTTTATTGTATGCTTATAAATTGATATTGTGGAAAGAGGAAATAGTTCCCCATATTTTATTTTAAATTAATTAGATATTTAATTATAACTTACATCATGGGAGATGATTACTAGCATCTAAAAAATGCGAAATTTTTGATCTTTTGATGTAGGAAAAAATTTTGTGGTCTAATTGGATTTAGGATAAAATATTAAAGATATGTGCCTAATTAATTTCTTGTGCAATGTATGTAGTGCAATGGCCTCAAAGAACATAATTGCTGACCTTAATAAGGGAGAAAAACTTGATGGAAAGAACTATGATATCTGGCAGAGGAAGGTTCAGTACCTCCTCAACGAGCAAGAGTTGCTTAACCATCTGACCAACAGCATGACTCCGCCTGAGTCAGGCAGCACGACCCAGCATCGCCGTGATGAACAGGCTTATAACACTTGGTTTAAGAGGGATAGAACTACGCACTTTACTATGCTAAGCTGCATGCATGATGACCTCATAGGGGAATTTGAGAAATTTCTCACTGCCAAAGTAATGTGGGAACAGTTGCATCCTAAGTATGGTGGCACCACTGCCACTCGGCTGCGTGCCTTGACTCTGTGGTTCAATCAGTATGTAATGGACCCAAGCATACTATGACTGAGCACCTTAGGGTGATATCTACTATGATCAGAGAGATGAAAGCAACTGGCAACGATCTCACAGACGAGCAGTAGATTCTAGCTGTCATTCGGTCCTTACTTGAACCTATGTGGGGACAGGTGAAACTTGTGCTCACGCACAATGAGGGGATCAAAAATTTGATGACATATCTTGCCATTTGGAGCTTGAGCCAGAGCGCGTTGAAGCGATCCGCAGCACTGCACTTGTCGCCTAAGCTGGACACTGTAAGCACCCAATTTTTGCCCGCTCGGCAATCTCCAAGCTGACCAAGCTCACGTTCACACATCACATGCATATTTAGACTCTAAGCCCGCCTTTTAAACTTGAATTTAGTCCACCAGTCGCTTCTCGGGCCCGTAGGGCCCACTTGAAGCTAAATGACTGTTTTGCCCCTAGTAGGCTGGTTTCCTTTTTCGACCACACCGGCTCTGGGTATCAAACCGGTAACTTTCCAAGAATGCTTCTTATAGTACTCTCAACATTTCCTTATCTTTCCGGATCATTCTGAGTCAGTTCCGGCCAACCCGGTACAAAATGACCGTTTTGCCCCTGGTGGACCGGTCTTCTTTTCCGACCGCGCCGGCTCTGGAAATCAAACCGGCAACCTCTGGGAACATTCTGAATAATGTTTTCAGATCCCAAGTCTTCTTCCGGGACAGTCTGAGTTTGTCTCAGCAATTTCACGGTCCGATTGACCGTTTTGCCCCTAAAGGCCCAGTCAACCTTTCCGACCCGTCTTATCCTCACTTTTCAAGTCAAATACCTCTAGGACACTATTTTAAGTGTTCTTGCTCCTTTCCGGCCTTCCGGGTCATTCCCGGCTTCTTCAAATCATTCCCGGACTTTCCGGAGCCACTCCTAATGAAGCCAGGCTAAAAATTGCGTGGTAGTCACTAATACAGGCGCCCAAATCTAGTCAAAGATACGTTGCTTGCCGACCTTAAACATTTCCTAAATGACTGGCGCCACTGCAACAGGTGCCAGTGTTGTCCAACCTCTATAAATACAGAGCCTCATTCAACGTGAAAAGGATCCGCAAACTCAACCTAAAAATCATATAATTCGATATACAGAGCTCGTGCACTCCCTAAACCACCTTAGGTTTTCCAAACCCTAGCCTCCTATACACTCATACACACCTCCATACACTCATACACTAGCCTTCAACCATCCTTTGAAGACTTGAAGAGCTGCCATCCAAAGCTTGAAGACAACTCTTGAAGACTGAAGGTGAAGATCAAGACAAAGACCGAAGACCGAAGACCGAAGACAGCACGGCGCGCAAAATAAACAAGACATACGGTAGGCTCCCTATTTAAATTTTCGCACTTCCCCCCTCTCTCTTCTCTCTCCTAACCCACTTGGGTTTTCTCTATTTTAATCCCCCATCTCTTTCCCCCCCTTTCTTTGCATGCTTGAAACAAGGGGACTCCCGGTCCATGTGTAGGATTAGACTGTTGGAGAGTCACCGTGTTGGGGGCTTTCTTCTAGTCTAACCAGAGACCACGTGAGTCTGGCCCCCTTGATTATGTGGTGAAGCCTTAGCCTTGTATGTTCACGACCCCAAAATTGCATTGTGCATATTATGATATTGCATCTTCCAAAAAACCGTTTTCAAACTCGTTTTCAAAATCGTTTTTAAACTTGTTTTCAAAATTGCATCAAAATCTCTTTTTCAAAAACTTGTTTTCAAAACCACAATTCTAGGGTGATTCTAGCCTTTCCATGGCTAGGGTTGCTTTAGGAAAGTGTTACATTAAAAGTGACCTTTTTGGTTCATATTTTCAAATCTTATTGTTTTCTAAAACCACTTTCTTAAAGTGGTTCTGGCCCTTTTATGGCTAGAATCGCTTTAGGAAAGTGAGACGTTTTCATACTTTCCAAAAAGCTCTATTTTCAAAAATCCCTTCCTAAAAATCTCTTTTTCAACATACTTTCCTAAAGCTCTTCTCTCCAAAATTGTTTTCAACAACTCCCTTCCAAAATCTATTTTTCAAAAGCCCCTTTTTTAACTCCTTTCCAAAATCTTCTCCCCAAAATCCACTTTCTAAAAACGTTCCCCAAAAATATTTCCAAAAACTCTCTTTCCAAAATCTTCTTCCTAGAAATTCTCCTCTAAGATTTTCGTTCTAAAATCTACGTTTCTAAAAACACACTTTCCAAAACTCCTTTCCTTTAAAATATTTTTCCAAAAACTCCCTTTTCAAATTCACTTTCCAAAAACTCCTCTTTAGGATTTCCTTCTAAAATCTTTGTTTCCAAAAACGCACTTTCTAAAAATGCGCTTTTCAAAAACTCTTTCCTTAGAGCCCTAGTCAAATACTAGAGCCCATAATTAGGAAACCCTAATTTTCTTTCCAAAAACGTGATTTTCTACCTTTCCCCAAACCTAGGTTTCCAAAACCTCCCTTTCTACATCAAAATCATAAGTTTCCAAAACCTATTTTCTACGTCAAAACTATAATTTTTCAAAACTAGGGTTTCTAGAATCTCCATTTCCAAATCCTTGTCAAATCAAATATTCCCTTTAAGAAACCAAATCCAATCTCCCCGTTTAGGAAACTAGATCCTATCCTCCGTTTTTGGAAACAAAATCAAACCTTCTCTTTTCAAAACAAAATTCAATCCTTTCCTAATCCAACTTTTTCTTAATTCAAATCCTTCCACTTTCCTAAACCTTAAGTTTCCAAAACTTGAACATAAATGTCTTTCCCCAAATTTCAAAACTCAACTTTCAAATCTTTCCTAATTCGACCCTTTCCTAATTCTACCTTCTTTTCAAACCTTAACTTTTAAAACCTAAGTTTTCCAACTTTTCCTAAACTCAACCTTTCCTAATTTCAAGATTTTCTAAAATTCAAACTCTAAAACTTTCTAAATTTCAAATTTTTCCAAATCTAAGAATTTTCTAAACGCAAAACTTTCTTAATTCAAACATTTCCTAAATCGAAAACTTTCCTTTTTCAAACCTTTCCAAATTCAAACTTTCCTAAGTTCAAAACTTCCCTATCTCAAAACTTTCTAAATTCTAAACTTTCCTAAAACTTCAAATCTTTTCAAATCCAAAACTTTCTAAACTCGAAACTTTCCAAATTCAAAACTTCCCTATTTCAAAACTTTCCCAAGTTGAAACTTTTCTACTTTCAAAACTTTCCTTTTTCAAACCTTTCCTAATTCAAAATCTTTCCTAAAATGAAAACTTTCCTAATTCAAAACTTTCCAAAAATGAAACTTTCCTAATTCAAACCTTTCCTAAATACAATTTTTCTTAAACTCTTGAGTCTTTCCTAAGTCTCATCTTTCTTAAGTCTAGGTTTCTTAAACCTTCTCTTTCCAAAATAAGTCCAAATCTATCTTTTCAAATCAAAGTCCAATCTTCTCAATTTCAATTTCCAATCTCCTCTTTTAATTTCAAATCAAATTCAATTTCCAATTCAATCTCCTTCTTCAAATCAATCTCTTTTCAATCGGACTCTGGTCCGAACTACGACTGACCTGATTCCCCCAAAAGGATACGTAGGCAACCTTCATGGGTGTAGTCACATCACTTTTCAAACTTTCAATTCCACCCTCATGGGTGCGGTTTCCAGAACTTTCCAAATCTCAAATTCCAATCTATTTTTAAAATTCCAATTTCAAAATTTCTATTTTCAAATTTCTACTTTCAATTTTCAAACTTTCCAATTTTAATTCCATCTCTTCAAATCTATTTTCAAATCAAATCAATTTCAAATCAATCTCTTTCCAAACCTATTTTTCAATTCTCTTAACTTGCACTTGTATATCATGCATCATGTTAGTTTCTTTTCAAGCATTGTTTTTTAGAGTGGATAGGATTGGCCATTAGTTAATTAAAGACTCTCATAGGTGAATCTAGGGTAGATTGACATGTAGGTACCGAAAGGGCGGGGTAGGGTGATGGCTTAGTGAGTCTTCCCTACACGTAACCAACCTCCGAACCTAGGATCACTGATTTCAAAGACCAAAAGGAGTTATTTTTCAAAAAAGGGCTAAATATTTTTCAAAGGTTGCCAAACAACCTGTTTTCCTAAAAACCCTCTCTTGAGGTGATGTTTTCAAAATCGTTTTCCAAAAACCCTAAGTATAGTCTTCGGATTATTCTTAGTTTTTAGGTGACCTAACTCACCTTAATCAAGTTAGGTGGCGACTCCGAATCTTTTTCAAAAGCCCTTTATTCAAATCAATTTTCAATTCAAACCTAGTTGCACTCATTCTTTTAGGAGGGTGAGTTCTAACGAGAGAGTACAACATTTTTCCCGCTTGTGTGAGTATTCCTCGAGTGCGAAAAATCTGGGCGCGACAGACATGGTAGGGGTTATAAGCCCCAACGCAATGGACAGCGAGGTGGAGCTAGATAGGGAAAACCAAAGAATCTGGCGCCAAAAGATGGCAGAGTGTCCAAACGCCACAGAGGCAGGCGTGGTGGGAAGAAAGATAAGTCTAAGCTGAAGTGCTATAACTGTGGACAAAAGGGTCACTTTGCTCAGGATTGCACTGAGCCAAAGAAGGTAAACCCTGATTCTAGCTCTCTTAATACTTTTGTTTGCTCGCATGTCTTTGTGACTCATTGTCTCCCTGGTTGGATTGTAGACACAGGAGCAACCAAACATATAGCGAGAGATGAAGCTGGATATGTAGATTACCGTCGGGTACCAGTGGGTAGACACCAAGTGATTATGAGAAATGGAGCGCAGGAAGATGTCCTGGGAGTTGGCACTTATCAGCTCAAGATGCGCACTGGCCGCAATCTGCTCCTTTATGATATGCTTCATGCACCCACTGTTCGATATAATCTGCTTTCAGTTATCTCATTATTGCAGTTAGGATTTTCTTTCCAATTCGAGAACAGTAGTTTGTCTATTTATCTCGATAGTGAACTTTATGGTCATGGTACATTAAAGGAAGATTTCTTTATGTTGGATTTGGATTCAAATAATTCTATTATTTGTGTTGCATCTTCTTCTTCTTCTGATGTGATGTTTGATTCAATTAAATGGCATGCTAGACTTGGAAACATAGGACAAGAAAAAATGGCTAGACTGGAGAGAAAAGGGCTTTTGGGCTCTCTCGCCAAAGTAAGCCTACCCATTTGTGAGCCTTGTTTAGCTGGAAAGTCATGGAGAAAGCCTTTTGGTAAGGCAATTAGGGCTTCTCATCCGTTAGAGCTAGTCCATTCTGACATTTGCGGACCAATGAATGTTAAGGCACGACATGGCGCATCCTACTTTATTACATTTATAGATGACTTCTCTCGATTTGGTTCAGTATTTCTGTTGTCTCACCGTTATGAGGCTTTGAATTGTTTCAAACGCTTTGTAGCAGAGGTTGAGAATCAGAAAGAGAAGATTTTGAAAGTTCTTTGAACTGATAGAGGTCGAGAATATTTGTCTAATCAGTTCAAAGATATATGTAAAGAAAAGGGGATACACAGGCAGTTAACGATTCCTAATACTCCGCAACAAAATGGTGTTGCAGAAAGAAGGAATCGTACTCTTCTAGATATGGTTAGGTCGATGATGGCGCAAGCAAACCTCCCAATAAGTTTCTGGGGAGATGCTCTTTTAACCGCCGCCTACATCCTTAATCGAGTGCCTTCAAAGTCAGTTCCGACCACTCCATATGAGTTATGGAAAGGGGAGAAGCCTAACTTGGATGGCTTGCGCCCATAGGGATCTGCTGGTTATGTTCACAATTCTTCCCATAAGTATAGGAAATTAGGCCCTAGAGCTAATAAATGTGTTTTTATTAGATATTCAGAACATTCTAAGGGCTATATTATGTACGGTGAACACCCAGGTGGGGGAATGACTGAGATTGAGTCACGCGATGTTGATTTCCTAGAGGAGGATTTCCCAAGCATTGGTGAAGTTAAGAGGGATCTTGAACTCTATGAGTTAGAAGAACCCCAGGGAGATGTACCTTCATCTCATAGGCATGATGAGGAAACCCAACCTCATCCTGTAGTTGCCAGAGACAGTGGGAGCGATTCCTTACCTTGTGGGAGTATTCCATTAGATGACTCTTATGATTCATAGTTGCGTAGGAGCACTCGAGGAATAGTTCCTCGTCGTCGCTTCGATATTGTTACTCATATCATAAGTATATCTGTCGATGTTGATGAGCCAGCTTCTTATGCTGAAGCCATAACTTCACCCGCTTCTGAGAAATGGCTAGCTGTTATGCAGGAAGAGATGAGCTCAATGACTAAGAATAATGTATGGGAGTTGGTTGATCTTCCACCTGGGCGTAAAACCATTGGCAACAAATGGGTCTTAAAGATCAAGCGCAAGGCTGATGGGTCAATTGACAAGTACGAGGCCCGTCTTGTGGCGAAAGGTTATACCCAACAGGAGGGTGTAGACTATGAGGAGACGTTCTGCCCTATGGTGAGATTTGCCTCCATTTGCCTAATTCTAGCTGTCGTTGCACATTTCGATTTGGAATTGTTCCAAATGGATGTGAAGACAGCATTTCTCAATGGAGACCTAGACGAGGATATCTATATGGATCAACCCATTGGTTTTCAGGCAGAGGGATAAGAGCGTAAGGTTTATCACTTGAAGCGCTCCATCTATGGCCTGAAACAACCGTCTAAGCAGTGGTATTTTCGGTTTCATCGAGCAATTATCTCTATGGGCTTCATGATGACTGAAGAGGACCATTGCGTGTATGTTAAATAGAATAAGAATAAGTTTCTTATTCTCTCGCTTTATGTGGACGATATTTTATTGGCTGAAAATGACATGAAGATGATTGTCGCCACTCAAGAGTGGCTGTCCTCCACATTTGAGATGAAGAACATGGGTCAGGCGGATTATGTGCTTAGGGTTAAGATCTCAAGAGATCGGTCTAAGAGGCTTCTTAGTTTGTCTCTAGAGACTTACATAAAGAAGATTTTAGAACGGTTTCGTATGCACTATTCGAGACCCATAGACACTCCAATGGATAAGGGTCAAATTCTTAGCATTGAGTAGTGTCCTAAGACAAAGGAAGAGAAGAAGCAAATGACCAATGTTCCATATGCCAGTGCAGTCGGCAGTTTGATGTATGCTATGATGTGTACTCGACCCAATATATGTTTTGCAGTTGGTATGGTTAGCCGATATCAAAGTAATCCAGGAGCTGCACATTGGGCTGCAGTTAAGAGGATATTTCGGTATTTACGAGGGACTGCAGACCTCGTTTTATGCTACCAAGGTGGTAGTCTCAGATTGGCTGGATACAGTGATGCAGATGGATCTGCTAATAGAGATGAGCGTAAATCCGTCACGGGTTATGCCTTTATACTTGGAGATGGTGCTATTTCTTGGTGTAGCAAGAAACAGCAGTGTATCTCCCTATCCACCATGAAGTCAGAGTATGTGGCATGTACTACTGCTGTTCAAGAGGCTATATGGTTGAGGAGATTCTTGCAGAGCTTCAGTATCACAGGGCATCTTGATGAGGCTATTGTGATTTATTGTGATAAGATAGCCGCTATAGCTTATGCAAAGGATCCTAAGTACAATGGTAGGACTAAGCACATTGATACTCGGTATCACTTCATTCGAGACATCATTACGCAAGGGCAAGTGGTCCTAAGGCATGTCTCCACCAGTGATATGATTGTTGACCCATTGACCAAACCCATTGCCAGAGATGTTTTTCATAGGCATGTTAGGGGTTTGGGATTACGTAGGGTTTGATATGTTTATTTTGTTGGATGCTTTGGATTATATCTTATACATTATGAGATGAGTTTTCATTTAATGGGCAAGATTGATACTTGATTTAGTTAGTGCACATATCTTGTATAATGAGTAGATGTCACCAGGCTTTATGATCGGCCCTCTCACACGGGCGATCGCCCTGGCGCTGAGATAACGAGTAGAATGAGATACTAAATGCTCATATAGGTACCATGATAATGTGATCTCCTTGGCGCTTAGTAAGCGAGCAAGCGTTGATGTTTATTTATCTGTTGCCTTAGTAAGAGCTAAGATGAGACTGTATGACTCGAATATGGAGTTATCCACACCTCCATGAAGCCTGTAAAAAGCTGGATGTGAGATTCTCGAGAAGCTCAAGTTAGGCGCTAGTGAGAGCGACTAGACTAAGATCCGTATGGTGTTAGAGTGTGACAGACCCTGAGTGGGAGCTCCATCATAGCATACATATCATACTGTATATGCTATAAGACGACCATTGTGGGAGTGACAGAATAGATCCCTACTTTGTCACTGTGTGAGCCCTATGGACTTTAAGTCCAAGTTTATACCCTTTGAGACTTAGCACTATGTCATGAATTTGAAGCTTGATGTTGCTACTTTAGCATGTTATCCAAGGATTACGAGGAATATGATCCAACGGAGCATGTCTAGGAAAGTAGTTGAGTTTAGATGGATTGACATAAGTGGCTAAGGAAAGATCATTTGACATCACACTCATGATTTGTTGCTCATAGCCCGGGTGATCGTGTTAATATTAGTTTTTGATATGATCATGAGCACAAATGCATTGAGAGGTCTTGCATGACTTTGTGTTAGTTACAGTAGGGGTTAAAGGTGCAAGATCTGGTGTGGTTTGATGATTTGGGGTATACACGAGATGATTGAGTTGAAGTGTTATGTTAGTTAGATGGTAACTTAATATAACATTCCTCACCGGTACCTTTCTCATCTATCACATGTTCCATTTCATGTATGAGGAGTTGAACAAGATGAGAGATTTATGAGATGAGATTATTGATGCCCTTTGTGTCTGTAAGCACCCCATTTTCGATCGCTCAGCAGTCTACACTCCGTCCAGACTTGTTTTCAAGTCATTGTGGGCATATTCCAATCGAAACCAATTCTCTAGGTCCAAATTCCGTCTTTCCATCGCTTCGCGGGCCTGCCAGGCCCAAATAGAGGCAAAATGACCAAAATGCCCTTGGGGCCATTGTCCTTTCCTTTTCGATTCCAATTCCACTCTCGAGACAGTTTATTCCTCGAGACGGTTCCAATTTAGGCGCGTCTCTTCGGAGACGGTAAGACCCCTTTCCAATCCCACTCTCGAGACAGTTTATTCCTCGAGACGGTTCCAATCCAGGCGCGTCTCTTCGGAGACGGTAAGACCCCTTTCCAATCCCACTCTCGAGATAGTTCATTCCTCGAGACGGTTCCAATCCAGGCGCGTCTCTTTGGAGACGGTAAGACCCCTTTCCAATCCCACTCTCGAGATAGTTTATTCCTCGAGACGGTTCCAATCCAGGCCCGTCTCTTCGGAGACGGTAAGACCCCTTTCCAATCCCACTCTCGAGATAGTTTATTCCTCGAGACGGTTTCAATCCAGGCGCGTCTCTTCGGAGACGGTAAGACCCCTTTCCAATCCCACTCTCGAGATAGTTTATTCCTCGAGACGGTTCCAATTCAGGCACGTCTCTTCGGAGACGATAAGTCCCCTTTCCAATCCCTCTCTCGAGACAGTTTATTCCTCGAGACGGTCCGAGTAACGAAACTACTCACAAAACCGTTAGAGTAGCGGAAATACTCACAAAACCGTTAGAGTAGCAGAAATACTCACAAATAGGTCGATATAGGGAATTGGCAACAAATCCCTATGTCACGACGACTGCCGTTAGAGTGGCGAAAACACTCAAAACCCAGGTCAACACCAGTGTCTGTTAGCCCGCTTCGGTGAAAAATGACCAAACTACCCTTAGGACTTTTTCCGAGACTTTCCGGTACAAAATAATCGTTTTGCCCGTAGTGGGCCGGTCTCCTTTTCCGACCACATCGGCTCTGGTATCAAACCGGTAACCTCCTGAGACTACTTTTTATAGTATTCTCAATCTTCCTTTATCTTTCCGGATCATTCCGAGTCAGTTCCGGCCAACCCGGTACAAAATGACCGTTTTGCCCCTGGTAGGCCGGTCTCCTTTTCCGACCACGCCGGCTTTGGGTATCAAACCGGCAACCTCTGGGAACATTCTAAATAATGTTTCCAGATCCCAAGTCTTCTTCCGGGACAGTCCGAGTCTGTCCCTGCAGTTTTTCGGTCCGATTGACCGTTTTGCCCCTAAAAGCTCGGTCAACCTTTCCGACCCACCTTATCTTCATTTTTCAAGTCAAATACCTTCAGGACACTATTTTAAGTGTTCTTGCTCATTTCCGGCCTTCCGAGTCATTCCTGGCTCCTTCAAATCATTCCCGGACTTTCCGGAGTCACTCCTAGTGAAGCCAGGCTAAAAATTGCATGGTAGTCACTAGTACAGGCGCCCAAATCTAGTCAAAGATACGTTGCTTGCTGACCTTAAACCTTTCCTAATTGGTTGGCGCCACTAGTAGTGGCGCCAAGCCAAAAAATGGCCTGGCGCCACTCCTAGTGGCGCTAGTGTAAAGTTTGCCCTGGCGCCATTGCAATAGGCGCTAGTTTTGTCCAACCTCTACAAATACAGAGCCCCATTCAATGTGAAGAGGATCCACAAACTTAACCTAAAAATCCTATATTTCGATATACAGAGCTCGAGCACCTCAAAAACCCTAGCCTCCTTAGGTTTTCCAAACCCTAGCCACTATACACAAACCCTAGCCTCCTACACACTTATACACTCCCCCATACACTCATACACTAGCCTTCAACCATCCTTTGAAGACTTGAAGAGCTGCCATCTAAAGCTTGAAGACAACCCTTGAAGGTTGAAGAAGAAGATCAAGACGAAGACCGAAGATTGAAGACAAGCAAGGCGCGCAAAATAAAGAAGATATACGGTATGTTTTCTATTTAGATTTTCGCACTTCCCCCCTCTCTCTTCTCTCTCCTAACCTACTTGGGTTTTCTCTATTTTAATCCCCCATCTCTTTCCCCCCCTTTCTTTGCATGCTTGAAACAAGGTGACTCCCGGTCCATGTGTAGGATTAGACTGTTGGAGAGTCACCGTGTTAGGGGCTTTCTTCTAGTCTAACCAGAGACCACGTGGGTCCGGCCCCCTTGATTATGTGGTGAAGTTTTAGCCTTGTATGTTCACGACCCCAAAATTGCATTGTGCATATCATGATCTTGCATCTTCCAAAAACCGTTTTCAAACTCGTTTTCAAAGTCGTTTTCAAACTTGTTTTCAAAATTGCATCAAAATTTCTTTTTCAAAAACTTGTTTTCAAAACCACAATTCCAGGGTGATTCTAGCCTTTCCATGGCTAGGGTTGCTTTAGGAAAGTGTTACATTAAAAGTAACCTTTTTGGTCTATATTTTCAAATCTTATTGTTTTTCAAAACCACTTTCTTAAAGTGGTTCTAGTCCTCTTATGGTTAGAATCGCTTTAGGAAAGTGAGATGTTTTTATACTTTCCAAAAACTCTCTCTTCAAAAATTCCTCTTCCTAAAAATCTCTTTTTCAACATACTTTCCTAAAACTCTCCTCTTCAAAATTGTTTTCAAAAACTCCCTTCCAAAATCTATTTTTCAAAACTCTTTTTTTTTTTTCAACTCCTTTCCAAAATCCTCTCCCCAAAATCCACTTTCTAAAAACGTTCCCCAAAAATCTTTCCAAAAACTCTCTTCAATAATCTTCAACCAAAAATCTTCCTAGAAAAACTTTCTCCAAAAATCTTTCCAAAAAAATTTCTTTCCAAAATCTTTTCTCTAGAAATCCTCTCTAGGATTTCCTTCCAAAACTTTCGTTTCCAAATACGCATTTTCCAAAAAAACTCTTTCCTTAGAGCCCAAGTCAAGCCCTAGAAACCACGATTAGGAAACCCTAATTTTCTTTCCAAAAACATGATTTTCAAACTTTGCCCCAAACCTAGGTTTCCAAAACCTCTTCTTTTCTTCATCCAAACCATACACGTTTCCAAAAACCTCTTTTCTACGTCAAAACTATAATCTTTCAAAACTAAGGTTTCTAGAATCTCCTTTTCCAAATCCTTGCCAAATCCTATCTTCCCTTTAGGAAACCGAATCAAATCTCCCCGTTTAGGAAACTAGATCCCGTCCTCCATTTTTGGAAACAAAATCAAACCTTCTCTTTTAGAAACAAAATCCAATCTCTTCCAAATCCGAATCTTTCCTAATTCAAATTCTTCCTGATCTTCCACTTTCCTAAATCTTAAGCTTCCAAAACTCGAACATAAAAATCTTTCCTAATTCAACCATTTCCTAATCCTACCTCTTTTTCCAAATCTCAACTTTCCAAATCTAATTTTTCAAACTTTTTCTAAACTCAAACATTTCCTAATCTCAAGATTTTCTAAAACCCTAAAACTTTCTAAATCTTAAACTTTCTAAATCTCAAATCTTTCTAAATTCAAAACTTTCTTAATTCAAGACTTTCTTAAGTTAAGACTTTCTAAACCTAAAAACTTTCTAAATTCTAAACTTTCTTAAACTTCAAATCTTTTCAAATCTAAAACTTTCCTAAACTTGAAACTTTCTAAATTCTAAGTCTTTCTTAAACTAAACTTTCTTAATTTAAAACATTTCTAAATTCAACACTTTCCTATTTCAAAACCTTTCTTGAAACAAAACTTTTCGATTCTCAAAACTTTCCTAATTTGGGAACTTTCCTAATCTTAAAACCTTTCCTTTTTCGAAAACTTTCTAAACTCGAAACTTTCCAATTTCAAAACTTTCCTAAAATGAAACTTTCCTAAAATGAAAACTTTCCTAATTTCAAACTTTTCAAAAATGACGCTTTCCTAAAACGGGCCTTTCCTAATTCGAACATTTCCTAAAATCCAATCTTTCCAAAATTTCCAAGTCCAACATTCCAATCCAATCTTTCTTAATCTCAAGTCTTTCCTAGGTCTCCTACCTTTCCTAAGTCTAGGTTTCCTAAACCTCTATCTTTCCTAAAACCAAATCTTTCCAAAATCAATCTTTCGAAAGCAAATCTAATCTTCTCAATTTCAATTTTCAATCTTCTCTTCTAATTTCAAATCAAATTCAATTTCCAATTCAAATCTCCTTCTTCTAATCAACTCTTCTATTTTCAATCGGACTCTTGTCCGAACTACGACTGACCTGATTCCCCCAAAGGGATACGTAGGCAACCTTCCTAGGTGCGGTCATAACACTTTTCAACTTTCAATTCCACCCCCATGGGTACGGTTTCCAAAATCTTTTCAAATCTCAAATTCTAATCTATTTTCAAAATTCCAATTTCAAAATTTCTATTTTCAAATTCCTATTTCTAAATTTTCAAACTTTCTAATTTCAATTCAATTTCTTCAAATCTATTTTCAAATCAAATCAATTTCAAATCAACCTCTTTTCAAATCTATTTTTCAATTCTTTTAGCTTGCACTTGCATATCATGCATCATATTTTTCAAACATTATTTTTCTAAAGTGAATAGGATTGGACATGGGTTAATTAAAAACTCTCATAGGTGAATCTAGGGTAGATTGACATGTAGGTACCGAAAGGGCGGGGTAGGATGATAGCTTAGTGCGTCTTCCCTAGACGTAACCAACCTCCGAACCTAAATCACTGATTTCAAAGACCAAAAAGAAGTTATTTTTCTAAAAGGGCTAAATATTTTCTAAAGGTTGCCAAACAACCTGTTTTCCTAAAAACCCTCTCTTGAGGAGATATTTTTCAAAAATCATTTTCTAAAAACTCTAAGTGTAGTCTTCGGATTATTCTTAGTTTTTAGGTGACCTAACTCACCTTAATCAAGTTAGGTGGCGACTCCGAATCTTTTTCAAAAGCCCTTTATTCAAATCAATTTTCAATTCAAACCTAGTCACACTCATTCTTCTAGGAGGGTGAGTTCTAACGAGAGAGTACAGCATTTTTCCCGCTTGTGTGTGTATTCCTCGAGTGCGAAAAATTTGGGCGCGACAGTGTCCAAGTGGGAGATGTTATATGGGGTCCACGGTATGTCTACATGGGCACATGGATATATATCCAGTATATATTTCATCTCCTATTGATAAGGAGATAATGTGTTATCCCTATCAAATTTGGACTCCTACAAGATAAAAGATAAGTGGGTCTTATCTTTATCATGGTGTATATTTATTATACACAGATTGTATCAGAAAAGAACTAACGTATTATCAGATACACACTCTCTCTCTAGATTAATTTCTCTCTCTAGTTCTCTCTAGGGCTACCATCTCAGTGCATTAGGATTTGAAACGTGTATTCTTCGTATTGGACTCTAGTAGCCTTCTACTGTACGATGAGGAAGACACAAAGGAGATTTTAGATTGATTAGTGGTATATTGCACGTGTTGCGCGAAGGGCTCGTAAAGCAAGCAAGACGATCCACACATCATATTGTTATCCGCATAAGGTATTCCGTATACCCCACTTATATTTTTCCTTCATTTTAAACAAGTAATCCAGATGCCAATTTGGAGTATGTGTAATAAAAAAAGAAGCATCAGTTTATTTCTGTTTGGTAGGCTGGTTAGAAATTAAAAAATACATTAAACCCCCTTTTGAGAGATCCAATTATATATGCTTAAAGTATGCAGATTTTTTTCACCACAAGTATAATTAGTGCCACCTTTCTTCATTAAAAACATGTTCACTCTTTCGCCATTTAATGAATGAGGAGTCTGGTTTAAATCTGACCTGACCCTCCTCCACCCACCCACAAGAGTATATGTATGTATTAGTAGGAAACACAGGTTTTTGTAGATCAGAAGCCTCATGTAAAATGCCCACTCAGAACTCAACAGTCATAATGCTCAGGTGGAGTATTCAGACAAACGTTCATTAAGGATGCGCAGTGCCATATCTATTCAACAATGATTGTTCTGGGGACTTCAGACATCCAGTCTACTAGATCGTACAGAAATGAATTTCGATCGTATACTAGAAGGAAAAGAAAACTTTCTACAACCAAATCCATTATTGAAGTTTTAATGGAGGAATGCCTCGTGATCTTTCAATCGTAGCTAGAGATAAAATACTGACAATTCATTCAGCTTGAGCCCTATAACCAATCACAAGAAGCCTAACATATACACTGTCTAAAACCGAAAAGCATCCAATAATTGTTTAGACTCCTAATTAACCGCATTTCATATTTCTTCTTTCCAACCCCTCTTTTCTGCACACAAATTCCCCCCAGCCTCAAGGCGGTAAGCTAGCCCGTGTCCGTGGATGAATCTTGCATCTTCTTCAGTGTAGACATGAGTTTCATTCTGCAGCCTGAAATATAGCAACCGTACGTCTCTCAATCATTAACACGGAAATAGTACAGAGATCGATACTGTGGGAATTTAAGGCATTTCCATTGGTCTCATCAATATTAATTCCAATGATTTGGAATAAATTAATGGCTTTAAAGACTAGACTGCAGAGGATACATAGGTTTACTTACGTTTTGGAAAGACTCTTATTAAGGATGGTAGAGGAGAGCAGGGAGTCACCATTTAGATATAGCAACTCCCCAACAATCCTTTCCTCAATCTTCTTATCGATTTCCTCAGCAACAATGGAGAATGGTTGGTCCGATGCCTGTATTAATATATATATATATATATATCCATCAATTACTATTAATCCATCTTTATCCAAACTAACAAAGCATGTAGTAGTAGTTACTAATTACCATAACCCATCCCCACGTATCTGCAAAAGAAGGCACATGAGCTGTGTATGCAATCACATCTGCAAAAGGACAGGAGGACATCCAGAATAAAGTTATATATATAACATGATCAGCTTTTCTTGGTTATATTCTGTTAATTTACAAAGGGAAAGGGAGATTGGTGTTTAGAAACCAGCTAGGGTGGTGGTGGTGTACAGTACAAGAAGAGAAGGTAATCACTTACACTTGAAGACCTGTTTGATTGTGTTGTATATAGAGGAGAAGACCTCCTTGTGGGTGAAAACTCCTGCTGGTCCAGCCTGTACATCAATCAATGGAGAATATTGGAATGTAACACTGCCCAACAAAAGGAAAAACATGAGAGAGTGAGAGAGAGAGAGTGATCATGACCTGGGTAATAAAGATGCCATTGTCATTGAGCTTAGGCTTGAGTACTTGCTCGTAGAAGGATTTAGTGTACAGTCGATAGCAAGGGCCCCCTTCAACTGGGTCTGCTAGGTCTCCCACTATGACATCGAATTTTTCCTTCCTGTCCTCCTCTAGTTCAGCCCTTTCATTAAAATTCCGTATTGAAATATGGGATTGAGGAATAATACCGTATTGAAATAATTTCTGTTTTGGAAGTTATTTGAAAAAAAATTTTGGTAATAGGCAAAAGATTTAAAAAAAAAAAACTGATCAAATAATTAATATCCATAAGAAGTAGTTGAAAATATGATTGCTCATTCTACAATTATTTTGAATAATATAGAAAATTCCAGAAAATGTAAGACTTATCCGTTTTAATGGGAGATGCTAAAAATTCCAGAATTATTCGAAAGGTGAGGGATATATCAGATTCCATTCATATGATAAAAATATCCGAATAAATACAGAGATTACTTTTTTTTTTTTTATGTAAAAAATTAGGAAATCATGTTACTATGATTGGTGGAAGTAAGCAAAACCAGTTGGGCCCATCAAGGCTAGTTCAGGTTAGAGACCCATTGGATTATGGTTGAGCCATTTCTATCCATCCGTCCATCCATGCAGTTTATTCAATTGTAGAATTCGATCATATATGTATCAGCTAAGAGAAGAGAGTTATCTCCATGGTCTTACATTATCCCGCTACAGCTGCAGGTTTTGCTTGATCGAGACTTTTCGCGTCGTGGGATTGGTTAGTTATTTTCTTCTTGCTGTGTTTTTGCTTTTGTTTGTTCTTTTGTTGCTTTATATTTCGGACCAACCAAAAAAAAAAAAAAAAAAAAAAACCCATACCTAGTATTGGTGTCGCTCAAAACAAGCAGGGTATTTCTAATAAGAATCTGTCACTTCATTATTGGTCATGGTTTAGATCAAAACAAACACTTTTAAAAATAAATCATCATTGGTCTAGTAGAGGTTGATTGGTTCCTGCCATTCCGGAAGACTAAACCAACCAATCGATTAATTGATTAATTAAGGGATGGTGAGGAGAGGACGCGCAGCATAGCAAGCAACCAAGTGGATCACCTCACATGCAAGGTTAAAAATGTTACCATAATGTTAAAAATATGCAAATAATAATAATTTAGCATTCATCGCACGCATGCCCTCCTTCCCTCTTGAAAAATATAATTCTAAATCTCACCAACCACAAGAGTTGGCGTGGGTGCCGGCAGCTCAGCATGCCATTGATACTTATAAATAAAGTGCGTATATAAAATAAATTTAGATTTTCCTTATGTAAATGTATGTATATGTATATATATAGGTAATGTTATATAAATAGAAAATTTATATAAAATGATGTGTTTAAACGAAAATCTTTTACTTTAAAATAAAATATCCAACATAATATCTTAATTATAAAACTATCATCGCCACATCATTTTTGTACCAGATTCTATTTAAATTTTTTTATAAGAATAGCATATATATATATTGTAAGAATGGAGATCAGGAGGCAATTAATATATGCTTACTTGGCATCATTAATCACTAAATTAAGCTTTTTGTCGCAAAAGGCCTTCTGGTTTGCTGTCAGATATCTACGGCAGAAATCTACTACCTCCTGCATGCAATTTGTAACAAATTCATACAAGCAAAGTTGCGTTTTAAGATTCTTGTATGAAATTTCAGCAACGAAAATGGGCTAAGTTCTTGAATAAAAACGCCTTTTTAACCTTATTTATGATTTTTTTTTCCTATTTCAGAAGGACTTAGTTTTTAATGAGTTTAAACTTTAAAGTACAATTTTCACACGACCTTTTACTTTTTTTTTCTTTTTGTTTTTTTTTTAATTCTAGGAGTAAAATATAGCAACATGCCATCAATTTTTTCTTAACTCTCTAAGTTTAAACATGCCTAAAATTATCTTTCAGAATTTAGGGGTAATTCTATTCTCTCTTTTAAATCAGGTCCAAAAACTGATAAAATTGTCAAACGGGCACTCGTACGTCTTTGAACTTTTATATTAGGAGTTCATGTGGCATTGTTATTTTTTAAAATAATTAAATAACACTTTTACCCAGGTAATGGGGGAAACTGAAATATATACTAGTACATATTTATTTTTGAACGCCAATATAAATATGTATAATATATTGAAAAGCCAAGGCCGCCTTTTTGTCATTTATTGAGAGAGATTAGGGTGGCAGCTGGGGTTGCAATTGTTGTCGAAAATCTCTACTCCCATACCACACCATCCCCCCCCCCCCCCCCCCCCCCCGCCGCGGCGGGGGCGGGGAACACCCCACCCCTCTGATTTGACTATTAAAACTTTTTAATTTTTCTATTGCGTCCATAGCTTTACTCTTTTGTTTTAATATTGTCATCTATTTTAATAGTTTTGATAATGTATTTTTCTTTTACTTCCAACTTTCAATTTTTACTTAAAAAAAAGTTTTGATCAAAATTTTTTATTTTTTTTTTTTACTCTTACCTCATGGATTTTTATATAAATAAAATTTTTATGATCAAATTTTATAATTTTTTTTACTCCCACCTCCTAATTTTTTATTAAAAAAAAATGTAATCAAAATTTTTAAATTTCTTTTTACTCTCACCTCATGGATTTTTATATAAATAAAATTTTTATGATCAAATTTTATAATTTCTTTTACTCCCACCTCCCAGTTTTTATAAAAGAAAGAAATTTTGATCAAATTTTTTTAAATTTCTCTCTATTTATAAAATTTAATACAAAACTAATTAATATAAATTTTTTTAAAAATACTTAAGTAAAATAATTTAGATTTGTTTATTGAGACTATCCTTGAAAATTAATAATGCATTTTTTACTAGTTTGATTTGTCATAAAAACACATACAAAAAATAATAATTTTTAACATATCAATACAGTGGTAAATTCAACATCTATTTTTTAACATATCAATGATGTGACCTCTATTTTTTTGTTTTTTTTTTTCTTTTTTTAAAACAATTCAAATTAATCAAACCAAAATAAAAATAAAACAATAAATAAAAAATAACAAATATTTACCTAATGTGATTTCTATTTTTTTATTTAAAAAAATATTAAATTAATCAAAATAAAATAAAATAAAATAATTAATATATATTTAACCCAAAAAAAAATTCAACATTATTACTTTGCATCAACAAAACAGTTGAGAGCAAAATCAGATAACACCAAAAAAATTTTCGTCCCATCAGCCTACCCCCGTGTCAGGAGTAGTGGGAGTAATACTTCTCTTGTTGCCAAACGTCAACTCTCATATCATATCGTCGACGGTGGAGAATAGTGGTCACCACATACATACATATATATGTACATATATATATAGAGAGAGAGAAGAGAGAGAGAGAGATACAGATATAGATATACCTGATCGATATCACACATGACTACTTTCTCAATGGATCCGTGCTTGAGTGCTTCCCTTGCAGCTGACCCTTCACCACCTCCCATTATGAACACGGTTTTTGGGCTGTAATTTTTAAAAAGCATAATTACACAACATGTTCACATGTACAAATGCAATGTATGTGGGTATAGAAAGAGAGTGATTAGTACAGCCACCATTCAAGGCGGTGCTTGGTGATTCAACCAAAGATAATTACGAAAAAGGAGAATATATAATAGCGTAAGTCAAATCGAAGCAGGATATACGCATATGTATATATATATATTATATACAAGAGTGGACTATTTTAATTATAAAATATAAGTGGGCATAAGAAAACTCACTTTGAGTGACATAAGAGAGCAGGATGAATTAAGCATTCATGATAGATAAACTCATCCACTTCAGCACTCTGCATCTTCCCATCAATTACCAGCACCTGCCATACAATCAATCCACTGAATCACCAACACACTCAATATAATATAATAGGGAGAGTTTTACCAAATCAAACATGTTGTGTGGAAAAGAAAGGAGAAATAAAACAAATGTATATTTAAAAAAAAGTAGTAATTCTAACCTTCCCGAAACGCTTTGTGTCCAAAAGAACTATGTCCTGGTACTCACTAGTCCCCTTATGCAGCACACTGAAGAGAGAGAGAGAGAGAGAGAGAGAGAGAGAGAGATTTTGTTAAGAGAAAAATCAAACTAAATGAATAAGACATCTTGTGCATTGAGTTCAACTTGTAAATATATACAATAAAAAAGAGTTAAGAAACATGTCACGCATGGGATGATACGTAAAAGCCTTCCCCTAAAAAAGAATAACAACAAGTACAACAACAGAATATCCATATAAACACACATCGTACATGCATGTATGTATGTGTAGCTATATATGTATATATAAGAGACAAGGAACGCAAACCTGTTAATGGCGAAGGACCATTTGAGATCAACATCGATCTCTTCTTCAAACCATGAACCAATTTGATGATTCTCAGTGAGCGTTGTTGGATCAGATTCATCGTGAATTTTGGAGAAGCCATTGGAATAAAAGATTTCAACCGCTTCAGTACCCATGATCAATGAAAGAGAAAAAGAAAGAGAAAGACAGAAGAAAAGAGATGACACTGATAAACAAACAAACAAAGATCGGGAAAAGACCAAATGAGAGTGAGAAAGGAGTGCGAATCGAAACGGCTTAACAGGGTGGGACTTAAATGTGCCTACTTTGAGGGCTTTTTATAGTAACAAAAAGGTAGAAAATAACGCCTTGTGAGACCGATAACGATATGCATTTAAGACAATGATTTCCTCCAACCTAAGCTAAAAAAATTTCTGCTACCCAGCTTTTGTGGTAGCACACCACAAAATGCATAGGAATACCTACAACCCAGGTACGTATTAAAAAATTTCTGCTACCCAGCTACGTATTAAAATTATATTGTTATCTTATTTTTATTTTTTTTTAAATTTTTGATATTAATCATGGAATTACTATATCTAAAAAAATACTTTAATAAAAAATTAATATACAAACAAATGGCAAAATGGTGTGCTGCTAAGTATACATAGCAATAGGAATACCTACAACCCAGGTAAGAGGAAATCCTTATCTTTGATTGATCCCCAGTCTTACCTTCTTAACTTAGACTTAGTAACCATTATATCCTGTAAGTCTAGACCATATATATCTGATCTATAAGAATCATATTGCAAGAGTATAGTTCTTGAGTGGTGGAAATTCTGTTTGAAGCTTCTTTAGGGGAAATAAATTATTCAGTGCTCTTTCAATTTGACAAATGCAGTGTTTTATGCCATTTTCCTTGTGAAAATATGAGAAGTAACAATTTTCTCACAGGTTTGTTACTCATATTATTATTACTATTATTTTTTTGAAAAGCAAAATTTCATTGAGAAGATGAAGAGGATACAAGAGATGGAGGTGAACTGAGGAGCTCAACACATAGGAAGAGCAGCCAAGAGAACACACAACCAAGGAAGGCATCAATACATAGAGAGGACAAAATTGAAATAAAACATAGTCAAGGTAAGCTCAGTAGATCAAAGCTAGAGATATCATTTTATTCTTTTATAGGTAGTGCAAACATGGTCCCATCCAATGCTGGTCACAGCCTTGATGATCTCATGCGTGCCAAATTTGGCCCAGCCAAGGTAAAACTCAAAAGCTTGATCATCAGGAGCAGATTCTCCACTATCTTCATTCCAACAGCCTTTACTGCTTTAACACCAATACCGATCAGCTGCTATTTCTGACCCCTTCTATGAATAGCAAAAAGTCATTTACAAAGTAGGAAGAGGCAGCCCCATCAGCTTTGGTCAAGAGGGCAATGTGCATTTTGATTTCATATACAACTTCCATCCAATCAGGCTTCAGCTTATTGAAAGTGGAGTTGTTTCTCATTTTCCAAATAAACCAGATTGTTGCCAATAATAGAGGTTGCCATATTCTCTTCTTCAACTTTTTGAACTTGATGCTAAACCACCAGCTAGCTACCTGATCAAGGCTGGAGTTACAGACCCAATGTAGATCCCACCAATCCAAAATTGCAGACTAGATAAGCCATGAAATTTTGCAGGTAACTAAGAGGTGGTTTGAGTCTTTGAGAATGGAATTACAGAGGGAGCACTTCAAATTAGAATCCATTGAAAGAATTTTTCTGTGAAAAAGGAAGATTTTGGTCTTAATCTTTTCCTTGAGAGCCATCCAGCCAAAAATTTTCACGTTAAGGGGAGCTCTAATTTTCTAGATGAAAGAGTAATTTGGGGTTACAAGGGTCAATAGTTTTTCATAGGAGTCAGAAAGAGATTTGACTGAGAATGATCCTTTTTAGTCAGCTAGCCAAACACAAGAATCTTCATTGCTATTTAGACGAGAATTCCCCATCAAGTGAACAGCTAGAGTGTCCAAAAGCTCCAATTCCCATACATATAAGGCTCTTCAAAAGGATAGTTTTTCTTTCCAAGATAAGCCATTACCTGAGTTGAAGACGTTGGCTACTGTTTCATCCTTCTGGGAGGATAGGTAGAACAATCTTGGAAAGCAATCTTTTAGGATGCCAATCTTTAGCCAATGGTCCTGCCAAAATCGAGTGAGAGTGCCATTCCCGATCTTGATAGATAGGTTTCCTTGTAAGCATAAACCAAAATCATCGGGTCCTGCATAAACAGAGAAAATATCTTTCCAAATGTTAGAATAGTAGGGGGATTGGGAGAGTTCTGGCAGCCATGCACCTCTATCCAGATTGTTTACATCGCACAAAATTTTCCTCCATAGGGCCCCCTTTTCTATTGCAAATCTCCACAACCATTTTGAGAGTAAGGCTCTATTCTTTAATTTTGTAGGGATCATACCAATTCCTCCAAATTTTGTACTTCTTGATAACTAGTCCCAACTAACACAGTGGAGTTTTTTCTTTCCATTACTGCATCCTCATAAGAAGCTCCTAAATATTTTGTCAAGAGCTTCGGACACCTTTTGAGGAGCCTTATATAGTGATAGATGATAGTTAGGGAGGGCACTTAGGATAGATTTGATTAACACTAGTGTTCCTCCCATTGATAGAAATTTGTGCTTCCATCCATTAATTTTGTTCCTGCATTTTTCAACCACTCCATTCCACATTTTTTAGTGTCGTGGGTTGGCACCCAATGGTAATCCCAGATATTTGATAGGGAGATCACCATGCTTGCATTTGAGAGTGTTCACCATTTCTCTCATGAACCAATCATTGACTCCAATTCCACTAACAGTGCTTTTATGGAAGTTGATTGTTAGTCCAGCAAATTGAAGATGTGAAACCATAGATCCATTTGAGCCAATAGGAACTCCATTAATCAATCCGATATCTATAGCTGTCTTTATCATCATGTTAAGACCTTCCGAAGCTATGTTGAAAAGAAAGAGAGATAGTTGATCTCCTTGCCTCAGCCTTCTAAACATACTAAATTGCTTGGAGGCCGAGCCATTCACAAGGACTGACACTAAGGTAGATGAAAGGCATTCTGATATCCATTGGCACCATTTATTCCCAAATCCTAATTTTTTTCATCATAAAAATCAAGAAATTCCAATTAACAAAGTCAAAGGCTTTATGAAAGTCAAGTTTGATCATGATGCCTGTTAACTTGTGCCTTTTCCAATAGTTTAGTACATCATTAGAAATGATGATACCATCAAGAATTTGCCTACCTTTGACAAAAGCTAATTGAGACTCACTAATAACTTCATGGATGACAAGCCTCAGTCTATTTGCCAAAGACTTGGCAAGAATTTTATAGGTGGAGCTGATAAGGCTGAGAGGTTTGTAGTCAATTAGAGGCTCAGGAGACTGAATTTTAGGAATCAAAGTGATGAAGGATGCATTTAAGTTACTAACCAGTTTGCCATTAAGGAAAAATTCGTGTATAAACTTCAAGATGTCAGGCTTTAGCAAGGTCCAGAACTTCCTGATGAAGTTGAAATTAAAACCATCTTGCCCTGGGGCTTTTGCACCAGCACAACCTGAAATTGCTGAAAGAACTTCCTCCTCTGAAAAATCTTGCTTCAACATTAAGCTGCTTGATTCTTGAAGTTTAAGTTTCCAATCGCATTCCAGTGATGGCCTAAACCTCAAATTTTCTTTAAAGACGGATTGAAAGTGATTAACCACTTCAGCTTTAATGTCTTCTAGTTCAGATAATATCCTGCCTTTGTTAAAAATTTGAGAGATGAAGTTCCTTCTTACCCTGCTCCTAAAAGCAGCATGGAAGAAAGCTATGTTATTATCCCCTTTTTGTAGCCAAAGCACTCTTGACTTCTGTTTGATCATGGACTCTTCTGCTTTGTAGAGTCTACGTAATTCAAATTTCAGGGCCTTCCTTTTTGTCATGTCTTCCTCGTATGGTTGGGAATTTTCAGCTGCCAAATCTAAATTGTGGAAGAGATCTTCTAGTTCCTTTTTCCTTTTTTGAGAATTTCCCAAGTTCTTGGAGTTCCATTCCTTTATTGTCTTCTTCACATGTTGTAGTTTCTTCATGACTATAAAAACAACCCAACCTTTAGGTTTTGAGGCATTCCAGGATTTGTGGACAAGGTCTTTGAAAGAGTTTTTGTTGAGCCAAGTATTGAAGATCTTGAAAGGTTTAGGACACAATTTATGACTTCATCAGATAGGAGGATGGGACTGTGATATGAAAATTTTCTTTGTAGACCATATTGAGATACCTTCCATTCCTTTAGCCATTCATTTTTTATTAGGAATCTATCCAGTCTGCTCCAGCTCTCTTCTTTTTGCAAATTGGACTAAGTGTACTTCCTTCCTTTTAGAGGCAAATCAGCTAGTTCTGCATTCTTTATAAAATCTTTGAAAAGTTTCATACCTTGAGTCAATCTTACATTACCTTTTCTCTCTTCGATCCTTAAAACTTCATTAAAATCTACCCCTTGGCAGATTGGACAAGAGAAATGGATCAAAAGCAACATTAGTTGATTCCAGAGCTCTCTTCTGTCGTCATCTGAGTTGGGTCCATAAACATTTACAATGACACATTCTATGTTTTGGTTTAGGACACCTTTCAGCAGGATGAAGTTCTTTTCAGTCTTTGATTCTTGTAGAACAAAAAAAGTAGGATCCCAAACACAAATTAATCCTCCAGATTGTCCGGTTGCATTGGATGCCTTCCAATCGAAGTTCCTCTTGCCCCAAAGAGAGGCAATCTTCAAGCTATTGGCTTCTCCCCATTTAGTTTCTTGTATAAGCAGCATCTCAATACCTCTTGCTTTGACCAACTGCCTCACCATTCTCCTTTTGTGGGTTTCCCCCAAACCTCTTACATTCCAAGAAAGAAGCTTCATAAGGAATCTGCAAACACCTCAGGTGACTTTAATTCCAAAAGGAATCAAGACGCCTCTGGGTCATGCATGCTTTTGTTGAGCATCTCCAGATCCTTCCATTCCGATCTCATGACCTCTTGAATTGACTCGATTTCATTATCTCCAAAATTTAGATTAAGAGATTTCCCAATTTGGATGGTTCGCATTGCTTCCTGTGGGATTTGATCCTCCAGTTGTCTTTTGATAAGGAAATTGCGATTGGCGATGTGCCGGGTAGGTAAAGGGGATAAAGATGAGGAGGTCAAACCAGACTTCCTTTTTGTGGGGTTAATAGGTTTGCAATCTCTTTTGCCCTTATTGGTTCCACTTTTGAAGCCCAGATCCTTTAGAAGTTTCCTTTTCCTCTATTTTCTAACTATATCGACTAAATTAGTTGAGTTTATTCTTTCCTTCAAGACTACTGAGTGGGTCATCCTCCTTAGTGATGCAACAGGCCTTGGGGGATGGTACCGCCCATTGCCTGATGAAACCACAAGAGGGTGGGTTGTGCCCCCTACAGAATTTTTATCACTGTGATCAGGTAAGGGGTTTTGGGTGTGTTGAGTGCTTGACTTATCGAGATTCACTCCTTCATTGTGCAAGATTTCATTAATTGGGAACTCTGCTTGATTTGCCTTTGAATCACCTGTTAAATCGATGGCTTTCTTTAGGTTTGTGTTTGATGGGTTATCATCCAAAGAAGCTCCTAACTTGTTAGACTTGTTAGAAATTGAAGCAGAATCTGCCACCTGGCTGACATGGGCCATATCATCATCTTCATCAGAGGTGCATTTGCCACCTGCAGTGACACTGATAGCTTGCGTCAATTGAGCCTCTTCCTTGTTCAAACTTGATTAAGAAAGGTCACTGTCACTATTCTCCGATGGATTTTCACCTGATTGGTGATTTGGAGATGAACCCCGACTATTGCACTGTTGGAAGCCTATTTCAGAAATTCTGATTTGGTAGGCAAAATTCTAAACAATAAGCTTGCAGAAGTCATGAATAGGTTTAGTATGGTCTGTTTGTATTAGGACTCTGCCGAACTCGAGGTTTGATCTGGTTTGGGTGAAACCATCCACAGCCAACACTGTCCACCACTTTTCTGCAATTTTCTTGAAGTTCACCGTGTTCCACGTGTGGAGTGGTACTCCTTCTATAGCTAACTAGATTCTTCTCTCAAAATTGAATTCTCTATAGTTCCATTTGTAGACCACAGAAAACCAATTTTCCAGCCAGTCTCTAGTATTATTTAGCATGGAATCTCTTTCATCTTTGTCAAGGAATTGCATTAGTACCTTCCAGCCTCCTGTCGCGCCCAAATTTTTCGCGCCCAAGGAATACTCACCCAAGCGGGAAAAACGCTGTACTCTCTCATTAGAACTCACCCTCCTAAAAGAATGAGTGCAACTAGGTTTGAATTGAAAACAGGTTTGAATAAAGGGCTTTTGAAAAAGGTTCGGAGTCGCCACCTAACTTGATTAAGGTGAGTTAGGTCACCTAAAAACTAAGCATAATCCGAAAACTACACTTAGGGTTTTTGGAAAACAATTTGAAAATATCTCCTCAAGAGAGGGTTTTTAAGAAAACAGGTTGTTTGGCAACCTTTGGAAAACATTTAGCCCTTTTTTGAAAAATAACTCCTTTTGGTCTTTTGAAAATAGTGATCTAGGTTCGGAGGTTGGTTACGTGTAGGGAAGACGCACTAAGCTATCACCCTACCCCGCCCTTTCAGTACCTACATGTCAATCTACCCTAGATTCACCTATGAGAGTCTTCGACTAACTATAGTTCATCCCTATTCACTTTAGAAAAACAATGTTTGAAAACTAATTTAGCATGATGCATGATATGCAAGCAATAGAAAAGAATTGAAAAATAGATTTAAAAAGAAATTGCTTTGATTTGAAAATAGATTTGAAGAGATGGAATTGAATTTGAAAAGTTTGAAAATTTGGAAATAGGAATTTGAAAATTGAAATTTTGAAATTGAAATTTTGAAAATAGATTGGAATTTGAGATTTGGAAAGAATTTTGAAACCGCACCCATGAGGGTGGAATTGAAAGTTTGAAAAATATTGTGACCGCACCTATGAAGGTTGCCTACGTATCCCTTTGGGGGAATCAGGTCAGTCGTAGTTCGGACTGGAGTCCGATTAAAAACAGAAGGGTTGATTTGAAAAAAAGAGATTGAATTAGAAATTGAATTTGATTTGAACTTAGAGTAGGAGATAAGGAATTGGAATTGTTTTGGAAAGATTAAGGTTTAGGAAACCTAGACTTAGGAAAGATGACTTAGGAAAGATTTGACTCGATCTGGAGGGTTTAGGAGATTAAGAAAAGGTTGGGTTTAGGAAAGGTTGAATTAGGAAAGGTTCGATTTAGGAAGGTGTCATTTTTGGAAAGCTTTGAATTTGAAATGTTTCAACTTGAGGAAAGTTTTAGGTTTAGGAAAGTTTTGAATTTAAGAAAGTTTTGAAATAGGAAAGTTTTGAAAATTAGAAAGTTTTGAAATAGGGAAGTTTTGAAATTAGAAAATATTTCGAATTAGGAAATGTTTGAATTAAGAAAAGTTTCAACTTAAGAAAGTCTTGAATTAAGAAAGTTTTGAGTTTAGAAAAGTTTTAGATTTGAAAAGATTTTGAAGTTTTGGAAAGTTTAGGATTTAGAATGATTTGAAATTTAGAAAGTTTAAGATTTAGAAAGTTTTGGGTTTAGAAAGATTTAAGATTTTAGAAAATTTTAGAGTTTTAGAAAATCTTGAAATTAAGAAAGGTTTGAATTTAGGGAAGGTTTAAAAGCTTGAATTTAGAAAGTTAAGATTTGGAAAAGGGGTTGAATTAGGAAAGATTTTTATGTTCAAGTTTTTGGAAACTTAAGGTTTAGGAAAGTGGAAGTTTAGGAAGGATTTGAATTAGGAAAGAGTTGGATTTTAAAATTTAAGGAAAGATTTAAAGTTTAAACTTAGGAAACTTATGGTTTAGGAAGGAATTGAATTAAGAAAGGTTTGGATTAGGAAGGGATTGGATTTGGTTTCTAAAAGAAAAGATTTAATTTTGTTTCCAAAAACGGAGGACGGAATCTAGTTTTCTAAACGGGGAGATTTGATTTGGTTTCTTAAAGGGAAGATAGGATTTGGTAAGGATTTGGAAAGGAGATTCTAAAAAACCCTAGATTTGGAAAATTGTAGTTTTGACGTAGAAAATAGGTTTTGGAAACATGTATAGTTTTGATGTAGAAAACAAGAGATTTTGAAAACCTAGGTTTGGGGCAAAATTTGAAAACCATGTTTTTGGAAAGAAAATTAAGGTTTCCTAATGGTTAGCTCTAGGGCTTGACTTGGGCTCTAAGGAAAGAGGATTTTTGGAAAGTACATTTTTGGAAACGAAGGTTTTCTAGAAGGGAATCCTAGGGAGGAGTTTTTGGAAAGTGAATTTGAAGATAGAGTTTTTGGAAAAAGATTTTAAAGAGAAGGAGTTTTGGAAAGTGTGTTTTTAGAAACGTGTTTTTTGGAAGGAAAATCCTAAAGGGGAATTTCTAGAAGGGAGATTTTGGAAAGAGAGTTTTTTAGAAAGGTTTTTGGAGAGAGTTTTTAAGAAGGTGAATCTAGGGAGTGTTTTTAGAAAGAGATTTTAAAGAGAAGGAGTTTTGGAGAGAAGTTGAAAAAGGGAATTTTGAAAAATAGATTTTGGAAGGGAGTTTTTGAAAACAATTTTGGAGAGGAGAGTTTTCGGAAAGTATGTTGAAAAAGAGATTTTTAGAAAGAAATTTTTGAAGAGAGAGAGTTTTGGAGAGTATAGAAACGTCTCACTTTCCTAGAGCAATTCTATAGGAAGGCTAGAACCACTTTAGGAAAGCGGTTTTGAAAACAATAAAGTTTGAAAATATAGACCAAAAGGTCACTTTTAATGTAACACTTTCCTAAAGCAACCCTAGTCATGGAAAGGCTAAAATCACCCTAGAATTGTGGTTTTGAAAACAAGTTTTGAAAAAGAGATTTTGATGCAATTTTGAAAAACAAGTTTGAAAACAGTTTTGAAAACAACTTTGAAAACGAATTTTGGAAGATGCAAGATTATGATATGCACAATGCAATTTGGGGTCGTGAACATACAAGGTTAAGGCTTCACCACATAATCAAGGGGGCCGAACCCACGTGGTCTTTGGTTAGACTAGAAGAAAGCCCCCGACATGGTGGCTCTTTAATAGTCCAATCCTACACATGGACCGGGAATCCCTTTGTTTCAAGCATGCAAAGAAAGGGCGGGAAAGAGATGGGGGATTAAAATAGAGAAAACCCAAGTGGGTTGGAGAGAGAAAAGAGAGAGGGGAAGTGTAGAAAATTAAAGAGAAAGCCTACCTTGTTTCTTGTTTATTTTGCGCGCCGTGCAGTCTTCAATCTTCGGTCTTCGGTCTTGATCTTCACCTTCAGTCTTCAAGGATTGTCTTCAAGCTTTGGATGGCTGCTCTTCAAGTCTTCAGAGAGTGGTTGAAGGCTAGTGTATGAGTGTATGGGGGAGTGTATGAGTGTATAGGAGGCTAGGGTTTGTGTATAGTGGCTAGGGTTTGGGAAAACCTAGGGAGGCTAGGGTTTTGGAGGTGCTCGAGCTCTGTATATCGAAATATGAGATTCTTAGGTTAAGTTTGCAGACCCCCTTCACATTGAACGAGGCTCTGTATTTATAGAGGGAAGACAAACCTGGCGCCTGTTGTAGTGGCGCCAGGCCAAATTATACACTGGCGCCACTAGGAGTGGCGCCAGGCCATTTTTTGACTTGGCGCCACTACTAGTGGCGCCAGCCATTTGGGAAACAATTAAGGTCGGCAAGCAACGTATCTTTGACTAGATTTGGGCGCCTGTACTAGTGACTACCATGTAAATTTTAGCCTGGCTTCACTAGGAGTGACTCCGGAAAGTCCGGGAATGATTTGAAGGAGTCGGGAATGACCCGAAAGGCCGAAAAGGATCAGGAACACTTAGAACAGTGTCCTGGAGGTATTTGACTTGAAAAATGAAGATAAGGTGGGTCAGAAAGGTTAACCGAGCCTTTAGGGGCAAAAAAGTCAATCGGATTAGGAAACTGCCGGGACAGACTCAGACTGTCCCGAAAGAAGACTTGAGATCTGGAAACATTATTTAGAATGTTCCCAGAGGTTGCCGGTTTGATTTCCTAAGCCGGCGTGGTCAGAAAAGGAGACCGGCCCACCAGGGGGAAAACGGTCATTTTGTACCGGGTTTGCCGGAACTGACTCAGAATGGTCCGGAAAGGTAAAGGAAGGTCGAGAACACTATAAAAAGTATTCTCGGGACATTACCGATTTGATACCCAGAGCCGGTGTGGTCTAAGAAGGAGACCGGCCCTCCAGAGGCAAAGCTGTCATTTTGTACCGGGTTGGCCGGAACTAACTCGGAATGATCCGGAAAAGTAAAGGAAGATTGAGAATACTATAAAAAGTATTCTCAGGAGGTTGCCGGTTTGATACCCAGAGCCGGTGTAGTCGAAGAAGGAGACCGGCCCTCCAGGGGCAAAATGGTCATTTTGTACCGAGTTGGCCGGAACTAACTCGGAATGATCCGAAAAAGTAAAGGAAGATTGAGAATACTATAAAAAGTATTCTCATGAGGTTACCGGTTTGATACCTAGAGCCGGTGTGGTTCCCGGGGCATTCGGATGCTTAGGGGCAAAATGGTCATCTTGACCGAAAAGTCTCAGAAAAGGTCCTAAGGGTAGTCTGGTCATTTTTCACCGAAGTGAGCTAACAGACACTAGTGTTGACCTGGGTTTTGAGTATTTACGCCACTCTAACGGTGTGAGTATTTCCGCTACTCGGACGGGGTTGATGATTCGTGAGTATTTCCGCTACTCGGACGGGGTTGAGTATTTCCGCTACTCTAACGGCTCTGTGAGTATTTCCGCTACTCTAACGGTTGAGTATTTCCGTTACTTTAACGGCTCTGTGAGTATTTCCGCTACTCTAACGGTTCTGTGAGTAGTTTTGCTACTCGGACCGTCTCGAGGAATAAACTGTCTCGAGAGTGGGACTGGAAGGGGTCTTACCGTCTCCGAAGAGACGTGCCTGGATTGTGAGTGTTTCCGCCACTCTAACGGTTTTGTGAGTGTTTCCGCCACTCTAACAGTTTTGTGAGTAGTTTTGCTACTCGGACCATCTCGAGGAATAAACTGTCTCGAGAGAGGGATTGGAATTGGAATAAGAAAGGAAAATGCCCCTAAGGGCATTTTGGTCATTTTGCCTCCATTTGGGCCTGACAGGCCCGCAAAGTAATGGAAAGACAGAATTTGGACCTAGAGAATTGGTTTCGATTGGAATATACCCAAAATGACTTGAAAACAAGTCTGGACGGAGTGTAGACTGCCGAGCGGTAAAAAATGGGGTGCTTACACCTCCTAGAGGCTTTATAGATATGCTCAGAACCCCTTCACTTCTCATTGCTTCTTCGATGCATTGGATGGAGTGGAAGTCCCTTACAATACCTATTGCACAAGCATTGGTCCAGTCATCATCGATCTGCTTTGCTTCAACTACGTGGCTTGAATAGTGAATGGTGTCCTCTGGTTTAGGAAGGCCAGAGACGACCTCTTTGTAAGATCTTGAGTCTCTAGTTGTCTTGGGGAATGTAGATGGTTTAGTTGTTGGGGCCTTGGTCCGGGTTGATCTCGTGGTGAGTGAAGCTTTGTTCCCAACTTGCCTCTGATAGGCATCGAATTTTGCCTCTTTTACTGAAAGTTGGTGATGGAGAAGCCAGACCCCATTGTAGATTTTAGTGGCTTTATTGATTTCCTCTTTTGAACCAAATCTCACAAAGCCATATCTGGTGTTGGTCCATTTCCTACTTCTAATAGGTACGTAAGAATCTATGACCTTGCCACACTTGGAGAAAATATTCCCCAGCCAGAGATTATTCATATTGTCAGAAAGGTTGTCTACAAACAAAGTGTAGCGGCTTGATTTGAATATATGGAGCCCAACTTTGGATCTATAGGCCGAGCCTAAGGTCACCATAGCCACAGAGGAATGGAAAGGTGGAGTCAGAGGAAGGGAAGTGAGGGTGGATGACTGGCTATCAGTTGATAATAAGCCAAAAGAGCCTGAGGTCGGAGGTATCATTGGTGGTGGTGGTGGAGGTGAAGGAGGTGGTTACAGGCATAGCTATGATGATAATGGGCAAAGGTAAAGGATATGATGGCGATGATGATGGTGGTGGTGGGGCAGAGGCCAAGGCGGAAGAGGATCTGGTTCGCTCGGCTAGGTCAAATAGATTTGATATGAAAGGAGGATCTGGTTCACTTCGATGCTAAATAATTGTTCTAATCAGCTTCGATCAGTTTTCGATAAAGCTCTGAACTTCACCAATCTGTCGTGTCTAGTGCCTTTGCCTATTTCCCTTGAACTTCACCGATCTACTCTGTTCTAATCAGCTTCGATCTACTCTGATCTTAGCAGTAGCAGAGGCAGCAGCTTCGATGATAAATTCCATGGTTGAAGGATATGTGCTTGTGGCAACCACAACCCACATAATTAGTGAAGCTCTTAGTTTCAACATTCATCCAAAGTTGATAATTGGTGTTGTTTACTCATATTATTGAATTGACAAAAGATAAACGAAATGTCCATTTTTAATAGACCGATCATACCTTGTCGTTTTGTACCGGATCTATCGGTTAATTTCTCATTCTTTTAGGAATAGCATGCGCATTGAGTGATGAGAGTTTTGCATTTGCAGAGGTGGAATATTTAGAACGAGAACCAAAATAATAACAATAATAATAATTAGGTGGAGCTAGCGCGTGACATGTTGATCGGGGCCACACTATACACGCGGCGAAAATGAATATGTCCATGACATAACCCTAAACGGGTGAGACTTTGATTGTCAAATGGACAGTCAATAATGACTGGTGATCGATGCAGGCTAGCTCCACTAATTTTGTTTTTCCTTTTTATTTTTAAGAGAGAGATAAATCAAATGGTTACAAATCTCAGTCCCAAATACACTGATGTGTTAGACCTAAAATTTACTAGTTTTGTCATTTTCTTTATTCAAAGATAAGTTGAAATTAGAATACTAATGTTCCACTACTCATCCTTTCTCAACAAAGCATTGTTTGAATCAATTAATTCAAAAATTATATACATATACAAAGTTTTTCACAATATATATTTCCTTACGACTTATGATTGAAGTAGTATGTGAAAAGAAACTAAGCAGGGAATGTCAAGCATCACTAGAAAAAAGCTTTGAGGAGGCAGAATTATGGAGTGCTATTAAGAGTTGTATTGGAAACAAAGTTCTGGGCCTGCAAACAAGCTAAGCTTCTGACAGAGGTTCTGGAATACAACAAAGCAAGACTTGCTTCAGTTCATGAATGATTTCTTCAAAAATGGCATAATTCTTAAAGGTGTCAATGCAGCTTTCATTGTACTTATTCCTAAAAATGAATGCTCAGACACTTTGGCATGTTATAGGCCTATCTCCCTAGTCTCATCAGTTTACAAAATTCTTTCAAAAGTCTTAGATGCTAGATTGAAAAGGGTAATTGGGGACATAATTGATTACACCCTAAAAGTGTAATCATAAGCCCTTAATTTGCACTTTGTTAGATTTAGATTGTAATTAATTATCTTGTTTTAGTTCAATATTTGATTCATTGTGTATTTTTGTGTGTTTTGTAGGTTTTGGGGTTAAAACAGCAAATAAGAGCCAAAATTGCAAAAGACCGTCCAGACGGTGCGTTCGGACGGGCGAAATAGCGTTCGGACGCTACGTCGAACGGTGGAGCTCCAGAGTCATGTTTTTGCGTTCGAAGCTATTCTAGAGTCATCTTTTTGCGTCGGATGCACTTTAGACAGGGAGCACGAATTTGCCTTAAAACGCTAGCCGTGGCTGAGAGGAAAGGGGAGTTGGTTTTTGGTTAAAGTTAGGGTTTTATTTAGCAAGGGGGTGGCGGGAGAAGCTCTCCAAGGTTAGTTTTTTTTTTTTTCATTTTTCTTCATTTTTAGCTTAGATTTAGCTTTGTAATTGTAGTATAGTGTAGAAACTTGTAATTTTCTTCATTGTATTATATTTTCTTTCACTTTCTTGCACTTTCTTGCATTTTTTCTTATTTTTCTTGTAACCAAACAGTCTTATTATTGTAGTTAATTTTACCTTTAAATCTCTTTATGCTTCTCTTTTTATTTTTACAAGTTTTTATGATGTTTTCAAGTAGCTAGTAATTTAAATAGGGTTTAAATGTGAAAATCATCTAAATAATCCAAGGAATTCAATGAAGGTGTCTCGTGAATTAATTGCCATATTTTCCTAGAATTCGAATTTCTAGTAATTAGATGTGGAATTTTAGAAAACTTGAATTATTGACTAAGTTTGGGGATTTTAATCACCCAAATCGATGGTATTAATTTAGGACCCTTGACTAAACAAAAACTCCACAATTTCTAGAAATTCATTCCTAACAATTGATTAAAAATGCCGTAGAAAACCTAGGTTATTGACTATGTTTGGCTAATCAATGCACAAACCACAAATTTGGTATTGACTAAGTTGAATCGATGGTATTAACCTTTAATTCCCCATCGAACATGTATCTTATTTCAATTGCTTGAGAATAATCAGTTTTCAAAGCTAAATTCTCCGAATCAAACACACTTAAATTTTGTGTTTGATTTGAGTTATAAACCCCATTGGGAACCTTGGATGAAATTGAGTGATTGAATCATTTGAGCCCAATTCCCCTATAATTGCTTTAATTCTATTTTCATTTTGCTTTACTTTAATTGTCTAGTGTTAATTGTTTTTATTTTCATTTGCAATAGACTAGTAATTCAAAACCATCATCAAAACTCAAAATATTTTCGGTCTATTTTATTTTTTCATTTTATTTTAGATCTAATTCCCCACATAATTGCAATCCAATCCTAGGTTAGGTTATTGTGAGTTGAGTACTAGAATCTATATTTGGCTAAATCCCTTGGGAGAGAACGATACCGGATCTTCTAGTTTATACTTCATCGCGACCCCCGTACTCTTGTGGAGTGCTAACTCCATTTGTAGGAATACCGCAATTGGGGGAAGTCAAGTTTTGGATTCTCATGTGCATTTTCATTTGCATGTCTTTCATTTTAACATGTTTTATTTCTGAACTATATTAGTTTCAAAGGATGGTATGTCATCCTCAAGACTTTTGGATACTTGGATGTTTTAACAGTTTGATGCCTAATCTATATTATTGTTGTATGCCATCTCTATGGTGAGCGTTTGCAATTTGTTGGTTGGGTAAGCTCCTTTGTTTGATGACTTATCTGTAACATTACTCTTGTTGCTATTGTATTTGTCTTTTAATTCTATTTTTAACTCTTTTTGATTAATTGTCTAAAAAGGGGAGAGAAAAAGTATTATTGTTATTTTCTTTTATAGGGGAGAGAATTGTTATTATTGTTTGCTTGTTTTATAAGGATTAAAAAGCCACAAGTGCTTAAACTCCTTAAGAAAGGGGGAGATTAAATTCCTTAAGATAGGGGGAGCAAATTCAGGTATGATTTGCTATATCCTTGCACCAACACAAACATACTTAAACTTATCATTCATATCTTGAAAAGTTTTGTCAATCATAAAAAAGGGAGAGATTGTTGACTCCAAGCCTTGATTTTGATGATAACAAAACTTGGTGTAGTGATCTAATGCTTCTCCTTAGTATGTAGACTTGATTATGATTAAATCATGACTTGAAGCTTGACACTTTGAATATATTAAAGAACTTGTGTGTTGAGAGGCTTGTTAAGAATAAGTTGAAAGGCGTATGAAGATTTGGACTTTAAAAATAGATCAACACAATTAAAAAAGGATTTTGGAAACAATTAAAAGGATATCGGCAACAATTAAAGATACATCGGCATCATTGAAAAGGTTTTTGGCAATAAAGAGAAGAAGATTGGCTATACTTAAAAATACATCAGCATCATTGAAAAGGTTTTCGGCAACAAAAAGAAGAAGATTGGCAACTCTTTTGAAAAAACTAACACCTTCTACAATATGGTATAACAAGATTAGAGAAGAAGATTAGCTATACCTAAAAAGAAGATCGGCATCAAGGTCTGAAGCATAGCGTAGAGATGCTAACATTTAAGATCAAAAAAGGAGATCGACATCAAGTATTTACATCGAGGTCGGCAGAAAGTACCGGTAGAGTGTACATCTTCCAAAGAAGGTTAGTAGCAAAAGCTAGCGACTTCCATCATATGGCATGAAGAGATTTGGAGATCGGCTGAAAAGGATATCACAAGACTTGGAAGCTCACTTAAAAGATTTTAATAAAGTCTTAAAAGGTTTGATGAAGTCTCAACATACCACGTGAAGCCATGATTGATTGAAGAAGTTCTTGAAGAACAACATGCATGAAAGGAGACACTTCAAGTCTTAGAAACTTAATTTGGAAAATCATTTGAGTACTTGAAGGTTTGGACGAAGGTTGAAGAAGACTTACAAAATGAAGCTTATGGAATTGACAAGAGTCGGCACCTTCAGCTATAAGAGTTGACACATCAAGACAGATTGCATGACTTTGAATATGTCCTTAAAGGAGTCAACACTTCGTTTATCAAAGAGTCGACGCATGGAGGCAGAATTGTGTTCAGAATAGGAAGGAGTTGACACATGCAGCCGAAGGGTTGACCTATGCCATTGTAATAGTTATAGTTTTGAACGTTCTACAACTCTTATATTGCATTTAATGTAACCCCAACTACCTCAAATGGCTAAAATCAAAGCTAAGACATATATACAAGACCCCCACAACATTTATATATAGAGAGGACATACATTGAAGTGGCAAATTGAATATGAAGGCATAAACCCTAGCTGCTACTGTTGCTCTGCTGAAATATTAGGGATTTACTAATCTTACACTTATTCTATCCACTTTTTGAGAGAGATACTTCATGTAAAGCTCATTTATTCCATTTGGGTGGGTTTGTAAACCCGTGAGTTTGAGTGTTTTTGTTAAAAACACTGGTAAGTTTAAGTAAAGCTTGAACAAAATCACTTGAGGAGATTTGAAAGCTTGGGAAGAGCTCTTGTAAGAAGTGAGCTAGGCATTGGGTCAACTAGTACGTACTTTGTAATTCTTCATTGCATAGTGGAAGAGCTTTTAAGGGGTCTTGAGGGTGAGGACGTAGGTCACGATTTGTGGCTGAACTATAGTAAAACATTGTGTTCTTTTTGTGCTCTATTTTTCATTTATTATTTGAGATTACCTGAACACATTACACACACACTTTGATTCTGCTATTACATTGTTTAATCAAATTACTTGATCAGTTTTTAGTTAAAAATTATTTCTGATTATTTTTGAAACCCAATTCACCCCCCCTCCCCTCTCGGGTTACACACTTGAGCCAACACAAAATCCTTTGACCCTTCTCTCTTAATGTATTCCCCCCTCTAAGTTTATTGTACTGGTTGATATCTGATCAACCTCCCTTTCCCCTTTCCTTTTGCCCTCTCTGTAATGCCTTGTTAACTTGTAGAGATTCAATCTGTACTTCCTTTTTATTCAATATATCCTCCTTTGCTTTGCAAAAGAAAAAAAAAAAAAGTACTCCGTGGTTTCCAATTAAAAATGGAGTACATGATGAATCATAGTAATGTATACATAAGGCCTTCTTAAAAAATGCATTGCTGTCATGTGATTGATTATGTGCATATGTAAAATCTCTCATGGGGTAATTCAAGGGAAGAAGTTGAACGTGGTGGTGGGATACATTCACTTTCTAAGACAAAATCTCTTTTCTATCCCATCTGCACTGTAGAGTATTTTACCCAACAACTTAGACCTATACAAGAAGGGTCGACGTCCAGACATTCTAGATATATACAATGATACTAGCAATAAGTCCGTGCTATGCATTGGAGTTTGTCACGATCTTATAAAATTCTAACCAACGTTTGGAAAATTGAACCGTTGAGCGAACCGGAAAAGAGGTCGGGTCACGAGTTTCTAGTTCAACCGTCGGGTCAACTGTTATTGACCCGTGATGCCATAATTATGTCATTAATTTATTTATTAATAGCAATAAAATGTATTTTATTTTTTTACACTAATTTTAATACTTAAAATTAAAAATTTTATCTTAAAAATTGAACCGGCAGGTTCAATTACCGGGTTAATTGACCGGGTCACAGTTTAACCGCGGGTTTGACCGGGTTTAATTGGGTTTGATCGGGTTTTGACCAAAACAGGTTTTAAGGGTTAACCGGATTGTTACCTAGCCCGGTTCAACCGGTCGGTCCGGTTCAACCGGCCGGTCCAGTTCAACCGGCCGGTCCGGTCCGGTTTTCAAAACAATGATTCTAACTACTAATCTCTTTTTTTATTGCTTAAAATGTTAGCTTGTCTTCTAATAACTCAAATCTAGATATTCTAAATTGGTGAAGAGAGATCAAAGAAAAATAAATAAAAAAAATCCAGAATATTAATGGTCACATACGAATGAGAATGTTATAATTGTTGGTATCCAACTTGAATGACATAACCTTTTTAAATTTTTACCCTACAATGCAGTTAATATGTTTGGTTTTGGAAATAATGCACGTTAAAGAAACCTAGTTAATGCTTACTTTTGTAGTATATCTTTATATGAGTATGCTTGAACCCTTCTATAGCGGTTAAATCATGCATGTACTATACACTAGTCCACTACTCAATATTGAATATGTACCAACAGTTACTTGAAAACATATTATAGGTGATTTCGATGATATTAACATGAGAAGAACCTATAAGGATAATATAATCTCCAGTCGTTATTGATTATTTGTTATCAACATTGCTTAGAGAAATTTTTTATTTTAAAAAGAGAGTAAAATAGAAGTTAATATCTCAATATTCAACTCCTACATTCCCATTTTTGTTTGTAGCCAATATTATATGAACATAAATAATAATATGACCATATTATACCTAAGCATTAAGTCTAAAAGTGAAAACTAAAAATAAATCAAATAAAAAAGGAATTGATCATCTCAATCTGTTTTGGAGCATGTACCTATTTTAAAATCTAATCCTAGGGTAAATCGAAATTCATGCATATCATACCATTTAATTGTCATGCTCTTCAAGTTGTGTGGCCATGGTTGAGCAAGAAAAGGAAATGAAAAATTCGAGAGAAAGAGAACAAAAAGGAGGAGAAAGTCAGGTTAACTGAAAAACAGAGAGAGTCAGCTTAACCAATCAAGAAAAAGAAAAAGGGATTGGAAACAATTTGGGCGGACCAATAAGAGAAAATAGGAAATTTTATGCCTTTTTTTTTTTTTGGGTTACCAATTAGAGAGAAGTTTGAAATAGAAATACGACTCAAATAAGAAACTTCTCAATTGTTTTAGATAGGAAACTTTATGATTTATTTAAATTTTAAGTTACATTTACGTTTATGGTATTACTTTGTGTCAATGAAATAAAAGACATGATTTTATATATTTTTATTTAAAAGATAATACTTCCAAATTTAGCAATTCAAAAAATTTTGGCATTCTATATAATGCCATAAAGCGTTTGCATGATATTACCATATTAATGAGAAAATTATATAGAATTATCTATTACCTTTGAAAAAGAACAACCAATAATTACACGACATGTGTATTTTGGTATTTTATAAATTCAAAATTATGAAGAATTTGGGTTTAGAGTTTCAAATTCAAAGGCCTCACAACCTATTGTCATAATATATAGGATAGATATTTTATTATATATGTAAATATAGTTGAAGCTTTCACAAGCCTCCAATTAGTGAATCCTCAAATTTTAAGCAATTTGAAATTTTAGAGCACCATGTGACACTCCTTTGGCAAACTTGAAAAAAAAAAAATTAATCACACCCCTACAATCCCTCCCTAAATCCTAAAATCTCCCCTTAATTATTTAACTTGAAAATTTTTTTATCCCATCCCTAAAATCTTTCTCTAATCCTAGCATCTCTTCTCCTTTCCTCATACAATAAGCTGTATTATCAAATTTTAAATAGATTGATCACATCCCTAAATTCTCTCTCCAAATATTAATTTAAAATTGTTCTTGACTTGAAAATTTTTTGTTATCCCATTCCTAAAATCTCTCTAATCCCACCGTCCCATCTCTTTTAAACATTCATTTTAAAATCTATCTGTAATTGTTTTTTTGTTTTTGGGAAGAGAAGGCTCTTTGGAGAGAAAATTAAATTTCAGAAGATCCTTCATCAATTGAAGGTTGGTGCTCACCAATGAGTTTCTTTACATAGCTTTCCTATCTTTCTAATCACTTATCTTTTACTCTGATTTTTTTCTGTTGTTGCCCTTTTGGATTAATAGTGAATTTACAACAATAATTTCACCGTCATTTGACATGAGGATTAGTGCTCCAGTATAACTTCTGTTCCTTGGCTTGCTTATTCACATAAATGTATTATGCATTTGATTCAATCACAGTGTTCATCCATTTTAGGTAACTCACAAATTCTTTCGGTCGTTTGCACAATTATCTTGATAATACGTTAGATATAGGTATATAGATAGAGTCACATATTTTTCACCGCATTCTTCGAGACAGGTAGAAACATCCCCAAACGATGAGCTATGAACAGATAGCTGGACCTCCTTGGATTCAAATATGGAAGTGGTCGATTTTTCTGCCAAATCATGTAAGTTTCTTACTAATTTTTTAGATTGTGGTATTTTTTTTTATTTTTATTTTCTTTACGATAGTAAAAAAGTAACATTCTGCATTACTTTCATTGGCTTTTGATTTGATTTGTCTTATCTTCATTGATTTTGATGGAAACTTCAAAATATGTCGTTGTTAACCGGGATATGTTTCTGGAACTTGGTTAAGGCAGAGACAGTTGAGTACCACAAAGTTAAAACTCTTTGCTACCAGATTAAAGAAGGAAACGACATAGCGTGAGTCCTGCAAATAAGGGATTCAAGCTCTTTTCGTATCATGAAGTCTCATGAAAATTTGAAAAGAAAAAAAAGGAAAAAGAATTGAGCTAAACCGGTTCCAATCTCCGATGAGATGAGAGACGCTTGCAAACATCACCGATATTAAGAACATGGCTGCCCATTTAGATGGTCGTTTGTTTGGGGCAGAAGGCGAGCCAATGCATGTGCACACTGGATAGCTTCCTAAAGAATAGCAGGCTCTCTGCAATTTCCAATGCTTTCCTTCCCGGAGAGGCTCTGTAGCCTTCTTCCTTTTGTTTAATAGCCTCTGGACTTTGTTGCCAGTATTAAAAAAAAATTTTTTTTATTCTTAATATGCCAGAGATTGCGAGTACATGTAATTGTTAATCATTGGTTTTATAGAATTTTTAATTTTGCATGTTATAAAATTTGGATTCTTAAATTTTGATTGGTTTAATCTAATTTAACAAATTTAATCTAAAACTTGGATTTTGAAATTTAAAATTTAGTTGGTTACAAATTGTGATTGTCTAGACAATCCTATTTAATTCCTAAAATCTCTCTCCATTGCCATATCTAATCTAATCACTCCTCTTCCACAAAACCTTCATCTAGAAACCAAATGTAAATCATTATAATAAGCAAGAATATAAGTCACGAAATTATTATATTTCTAAATTTCACGCATGAAATTGGCAACTTTGTGGATTCTTTTTATTAATTTATATACACGTCACAATCACTTATTTTTATTAATTTAATTATGTCTTGGGGATTTTTTTTACCTGAAATATAGTATAATATATTAATATTACTAACATAATATCATAATACACTAGTTTTCTAATCAATTCTCTTATCAAAGCATTTATGTTTGAAACAATGTTTTAATTTCGTGCATCGCACATATCAACACTAGTATATATATAGATATAATTTTTGAGAGTTAGTTGAAGTGGTAAATATTGTGTTTGCTTCCCTCAGCTCGTTAAAGCCTGAATTCAAATAGGTCATGCGATTACCCGGGATTTGCCCGACATAGAAAAGGGGTCAGTTACGCTCCAAACTCCAATCCTCCATTCTCCTATAGACTTTCTCTCTTGACAAAACATCTGTCTAAAACTAGATCCAAAAACTCATAAGAGTCCACTTAAAAACAAAATTATGAAAAAATAGGATCTCTTCCACTGTCTTCTTCGTCCTTTACTTTCTCTCTCTAAAATGAAAATTACAGGAGAACCATTTCTCTCTCTCAAATGTATGATCATCACTCAAACACTAAGAGATGGCCATTCATTGAAGAGTCCACAAACTTCAACCTCTATAATAATACGGGACTTTCTAAAACAATTTCACAGATTTGTTACTTGTTTAACTACCATTCCAAAAAAATAAGGTCTACTAATTTTATTGTCCGAAGTTTCGGGGAGCTCTAGGGATTTTTAATTAATTATAGATGGGATAATAATTCTCCATTTTAGGGGATTTGGGTTACTAGATATGTTCATCAATGAATGGGAAAGGAGGGAGGAGAGAGGAGAGAGGAGAATTCATAAGAAAAGGGGACACGTGTCTGAACCATTGGATTTATACTTGCACACGTGGCACCTTGACAAGAAGAGTCTGGAGGAGAATGGGGAATTGGAGTCTGAAAGGGAGCCGGACTGCATAGAAAAGCACTGTTGGAGTTCCTTGTTACTAGAAATCAAATTCTACAGATTTCACAACAAACAATATATTTATTTGTTGCGTGGAAAATTATAAATTCATCTTTCTTTTAATTTGTTTTTCTTTTTTCCTGAATATGCATGCATGTAAGGGAAGTTTAGTTCATGATTAGGTTGGAAAGAACAAACCCTACTAAATGAAAAATGGGCGATGGCATTTGAACCATCATATGCTATTTGTTTGCCTTGTGAGCAATGGCGGACCTTAAAGATTTTGTTTACAAGAGCTAATGTAAAAGTCTTTGAATTTGAGAGAATTAAGGTAAAATTTTTTGAATTGTGAAGGGATTAATACACTATCTCTTACCATTAATACTAGAATAATTATAAGATCTAAACTGAATTAAAAAAATTCAAAACGCGGAGTTAGGAGGCGTTCTATAACATAGTGAAGTGAAGATAAAAGATCAATTTTAGAGGAGGGGGGCGGCAGCAGCCGGCGGGGGGTGGGGACCCAACTCAGCCCGCGGGGGAGGGCAGGCTCTGTCTCTATCTGTCTCTCTCCGTCTTTGTCTCTGGGGCATGCGGATACTCCACTAAGTGTATTTGTATTTTTATTTTTGTGGAGAATCCACTCTCTCTCTCTCTCTCTCTCTCTCTCTCTCTCTCTCTCTCTCTCTCTCTCTCTTACCGCACTCCGACCATCTCATGATATCTCCATTTCTGTGCGTGCAGCTGCTCATCTGTTGCATTCTTGCCAAATTACCATTCTACCCTCTTAATCTTGTACAATACCCTAAGAAATAAAAAAGTTCATTGTAAAAGCATTTTGTTTCGCCATTACCTCGTTTTTGTTTTTGATCTCATTGCCAAAAACAAAAAAAAAAAAAAACAGGTTTTAAATAGGCAGACAACATTTTATTTTAATTTCATAGATAGTAATCCTAAAGGAGAAATAGACTTCTTGTCATCCACCCCAAAATTGTTAAAATTGAGAAATATTCAAGATGAGTTTAATTATGAAATCATAGTTTTCTTTGGACGGATAAAACTATATAATTTGTTCCATTTTTAAGATTATTCCTTGATTATCAAATGAAATGGAACAAGGATTTTATTTTATATGGCAAGTAAGTTATTTAAAAAAATGTCAAATGGTCATGTAGTTCAAATTCCTAATTTCCAAAACCACCTAAAAGTTTTATTAAAGTTCAAGCTCTCCCTTTTCCATTTAGAATCCATCCTTCAGGTTGAAGGCCTTATTTTCTTAATCAGCCCCTAAATAAAAAAATTAATATACTCTCAAAGCAAATATTGATTAATAGAGCAATATTGCAGTGACTAAATCAATATTGCAATAAATACAATATGTAGCAACTGTAATATAATCAATAGCTACAATTGCTCTCAGCACAAAATGTTCATATGAGAGGCCTTAATTTCTACATGCATGAATCGAAATATTCTTGGCCTTTGAAAAAGAATTAATGGTTGTAGAGCCTGTTATTAAAAAGAGAACAACAAATAGGTGTTATAAATCAACCGAAGGATGGAACAAAAAAACATAACTCGGGTTTGTCTTAACCAAGACCGGCAGATTTGTATGTGTTTGTGAACAACTTGCTCTCTAGGGATGGGTTTGACGAGCACCGTCTTGAACAAGTTCTCCTACGCCATCAAAAAGAAAAGTGTTTTAACATTTGGTGATATTCAAGAGTGGATTTTTCATTTGTTAACTTGATGGGGGCATCATGGTCAATCACGAAGAAAACAGATATGCCCAAAAAGAAGTGCTCGTTGGGTTGGTGACTTTTACTTGTAATGGGGAGACATGATATGGAAGAAATTTTTAAAAAACCAATCCGCAAGGTGGTGTTTAGGGTCTTTGTTCATTGTAGGGCGGCTCACAATATATCATTTTCAAGGGCATTGCTATTTAAAAAGGCACTCTCCCCACACCACCTTCCTTTTAGTGTCTGCATCCATCCATTTTCATTTATACGTCAATGAGTTTAATAATTAACATCCTTTTGAGAATGCATAAATGACTTCTCAGTCTCAGATTAAGGGTCAAAACTTTTTCAGTATACTTTTCTCCAATCCATTTTAGTCACACTTACACATATTGATTGGTTCTATAGATTTGAATGGCTAAGAGTGATTTGTTTCATTTCATCAATTCATTAATTTCTAACAAGAGAACATCAAAACAGGTGGGTTTATTACTATAATGATCAATTGTAGAACCCGTAGCTCATGCATATAGTTGTATGTATCAACATTTGAGAATCAATATCTGATTGAAGAGAGAGCACATGGGCACACGGCCGCCCTTACTAAGTTCTCGACGTAACTCCCCAGCTAGCTAGCCAGCTAGCATTCACATATATATCATTCATTAAATTTGTACCCTTTTTGTCCTAAAATAGACGTTAGGAGTGCAACCAACAAGCCTGCACATATTGACAGAATAAGAGCACACCGAGTTGGTGCATGCCCTACTGCTCCTAAATTCATTCACAGAGAGAGAGAGAGAGAGAGAGAGAGAGAGAGAGAGATGAAAAAGGCTTGTGGCAGTACCAGTGTTGCTTATCGATCCCCTAAACTTTAGCCAGGGTTAGTCCAAACACCAATTCCAAATAAATAAAGGAGGGTTGTTTTTGCCTTGTGTCGCTCTTAGATTTTTCGCACTCGAGAAATACACACACAAGCGGGAAAAACACTGTACTCTCTCATTAAAACTCATCCTCCTAGAAGAATGAGTGCGACTAGGTTTGAATTGAAAATAGATTTGAATAAAGGGGCTTTTAGAAAACATTTCGAGTCGCCACCTAACTTGATTAAGATGAGTTAGGTCACCTAAAAACTAAGCACAATCCAAATATTACACTTAGGGTTTTTGAAAATAATTTTGAAAATACTACCTCAAGAGAGGGTTTTTAAGAAAACAGGTTGTTTGGCAACCTTTAGAAAACATTTAAGTCCTTTTTGAAAATAAACTCCATTTTGGTCTTTCGAAAACAGTGATCCTAGGTTCGGAGGTTGGTTACGTGTAGGGAAGACGCACTAAGCCATCACCTTACCTCGCCCTTGCAGTACCTACATTTCTATTTACCCTAAATTCACCTATGAGAGTCTTCAACTAACAAATATTCAATCCTATTCACTTTAGAGAAGAAATGTTTAAAAAGAAACTAGCATGATGCATAATGTGCAAGTGCAAGAAAAGAGAGTTGGAAAATAGATTTAGAAATTGATTTGAAAAGAAATTGATTTGATTTAAAAGAGATTTGAAAAGATAAACTTGAAATTGGAAAGTTTTAGAAATTGGAAATAGAGATTTAAAAACAGACTTTTGGAATTGGAAACTTGAAATAGATTATGGAATTGGATATTTGAAAAGAGTTATGGAAATAAAAGCTTGAAAAAGATTGCGGAATTGGAAATTTGAAAAAGGTTGTGGAAATAGAAATTTGAAAAATGTTGTGACCGCACCCATGAGGGTTGCCAACGTATCCTTTTTGAGGAATCAGGTCAGTCATAGTTCGGACAAGAGTCTAATAGAAAATAGAAGATTGGATTAGAAGAAAGAAAATTTGATTGAAAAATGGATTTGATTTGAACTTAGAATAGAAGATTGAAGATTGGAATTTAGAATTTTGGAATTGAAAAGGTTGGATTTTGATTTGGAAAAATAGAACTTGGAAGAAAGATTTAGAATTGTTTTAGAAATATGGAGGTTTAAGAAACCTAGAATTAGAAAAGAGAGGAGACTTAAGAAAATATTTGACTTGAAAGGGTTTAAGAAATATTCGACTTAACTCAAAAGAGTTTTAGGAAAGATTAGATTTAGGAAATGTTCGAATTAGGAAAGTTTCGTTTTAGGAAAGCGTCACTTTAGGAACATTCCATTTTAGGAAAGTTTTGGTTTATGGAAGTTTTGAATTAGGAAAAATCTCATTTTTGAAAAGTTTCATTTTAGGAAAGTTTCAATTTAGGAAAGTGTTGGATTAAGAAAGTTTCGAATTAGGAAAGTTTTAGATTTAGAAAGATTTAAAGTTTGAGTTTTAGAAATTCTTGAAATCAGGAAAGGTTTTGAGTTTAAGAAATGTTTGAAAATTTAGATTTGGAAAGTTAAGATTTGGAAAGGGATGGAATTAAGAAAGGAGTTGAATTAGGAAAGATTTGGAAGTTCAAAGTTTAGGGAATGATTTAAAAGTTTAGGTTTAGGAAATCTAAGGTTTAGGAAAGTACTAAATTAAGAAAGAGTGGATTGGGAAAGATTTAGACTGGGAAGGGTTAAGATTCCTATTTCCTAAAACAAAGGATTGAATTTTGTTTCTAAAAAGAGATGTTTTGATTTTGTTTCCAAAAACAGAGGATAGGATTTAGTTTCCTAAATGGGGAGATTGGGTTTGTTTCCTAAAGGGAAGATTGGATTTGGCATGAATTTGGAAAGATAGAATTTTGGAAATTCTAGTTTTGAGAAGACTATAGTTTTGATATAGAAAATAGGTTTTGGAAATATGTATAGTTTTGATGTAGAAAATAAGAGGTTTTGGAAACCTAGATTTGGAGGCCAAAATAAGGGATTGGAAATCATGTTTTCGGGAAGGAAAATTAGAGTTTCCTAATTATGGGCTCTAGGGTTTGACTTGGGCACCAAGAAAAGAGTTTGTGGAAAGAGAGTTTTTAGAAATGAAGATTTTTGGAAGGAAATCCTAGAGAGGAGTTTCTAGAAAGAGATTTTGAAAAGAGAGTTTTTGGAAAGAAATCCTAGAGAGAAGTTTCTAGAAATTGAATTTCGAAAAGAGAAAGTTTTTGGAAAGAAATCCTAGTGAGGAGTTTTTAGAAAGAGATTTTTAGAAAAGAGATTTAGGAAGAGATTTTTCTAAGAACGAAATCTAGGGAGTGTTTTTAGGAAATGAATTTTGAAGAGAGTGTTTTGGAAAGGAGTTGAAAAGGAGTTTTTGAAAATAAATTTTTTGAGGGAGTTTTTGGAAACAACTTTGGAAAGAAGAGTTTTAGGAAAGCATGTTGAAAAGGAGGGTTTTAGAAAGAGAGATTTTTGAAAAGAGAGTTTTTAGAAAGTATAAAAATGTCTCACTTTCCTAAAGCGATTTTAACCATAAGAAGGCTAGAACCACTTTAAGAAAGTGGTTTTAAAACAACAAGGATTTGAAAATATGGACCATATTGGTTACTTTAAATGTAACACTTTCCTAAAGCAACCTTAGCCATTGAAAGGCTAGAATTACCCTAGGATTGTGATTTTGAAAACAAGTTTTAGAAAGGAAGGTTTTGATGCAATTTTGAAAACAAGTTTAATGCAAGTTTTGAAAACAAGTTCGAAAATGATTTTTGGAAGAATGCAAGATAATGATATGCACAATGCAAATTGGGGTCGTGAACATACAAGATTAAAGGCTTCACCACTTAATCAAGGGGGCCGAACCCACGTGGTCTCTGGTTAGACTAAAAGAAGCCCCCGACAAGGTGACTCTCTAATAGCCTAATCCTACACATGGACCGAGAATTTCCTTGTTTCAAGCATGCAAGAAGGGGGGGAAGAAGATGATGAATTAAAATAGAAGAAAATCCAAGTGGGTTAGGAGAGAGAAGAGAGAGGGGGAAGTGCAAAAACTTAAAGAGAAAGCCTACCGTATGTCATGTTTACTTCGCTTGGCTTAGCGCACTTTGCCTTTCTTCGGTATTCGCTTCACTTTAGTCTTGATCTTTTAGGACTTGTCTTTGGTCTTCAAAACTTCGTAGTTGCAACAATCCAAGTCTTCAATAGAGGATTGGAGGCTAGGGTATAAGTATATAAGAGTGTATGAGTATATAGGAGGCTAGGGTTTGTGTATGGTGGCTAGGGTTTGGAAAACCTAGAAGGGCTAGGGTTTAGGGAGGCTATGAGCTCTGTATGTCGAATATTAGGATTTTCAGACTGAGTTTGTGGATCTCTTTCACGCTGGCAAAGGCTTTGTATTTATAGAGATGGGATAAATCTGGCGCCTGTTATAGTGACGCCAGCCAGTTAGGAAAGTTTTAAGGTTGGCAAGCAAGGTATCTTGAGAAGATTTGGGCGCATGTACTGGTGACTACCACGCAATTTTTAGGCTAACTTCACTAAGAGTGACTCCGGAAGGCCGGGGAAGGATTTAAGGGACCAGGAATGGCCCAGAAGGCCAGAAAGGGACAAGAACCCTTAGAACAGGGTCCTGGAGGTAATGGACTTGAAAAAGGGTGACAAGAATTGTCGAAAGGGCTGACCGGGCCATTAGGGGCAAAACGGTCAACTAGATTGGAAAGTTGCCTGGACGGACTCAGAATGTCTCGGAAGAAGACTCGAGATTTAGAAACATTATTCAGAATGTTCCCAGGAGGCTACCGGTTTAATATCCAGAGTCGGTGTCGTCAAAAAAGGCAATCGGCCCACTAGGGGCAAAACGGTCATTTTGCACTAGGTTTGCTGGAACTGACTTGGAATGATCCGAAAAGATAATGGAAGGTCGTGAATACTATATAAAGCATTCTCGGGAGGTTATCAGTTTGATACCTAGAACCGATATGGTCAGAAAAGGCAACCGGCCCACTAGGGGCAAAACTATCATTTTGCACCGGGTTTACCGGAACTGACTTGGAACGATCCGGAAAGATAATAGAAGGTTGAGAACACTATAAGAAGCACTATCGGGAGGTTACCTATTTGATACCCAGAGTCGGCGTGGTCCCCGGGGCGTTCGGATGGCTAGGGGCGAAATGGTCATCTTGACCGAAAAGTCTCGGAATTGGCTCGAAACTGATTAGAAGGCACCTAATCATCCCGAATTGCTTTTAAGACATTCTTGGGAGGATGGAATTACCATTCTGAGGACTCACGTGTGTTCTCGAGAAATGTGCCGAAAATGGCCCTAGGGGCAGTTTGGTCATTTTCATCGAAGTGGGCTAGTGGGCACTGGTGTTGACCTGAGTTTTGAGTGTTTCTACCACTCTGACGGTGGTCTCATGATACAGGGGTTTGTTGGCAATTCCTTATATCGACCTGTTTGCAAGTATTTTCGCTGCTCTAACGATTGTGATGTTTACGAGTATTTTTGCTACTCTGACAGTTCGCAATAATTCCCGAGACTGCCTGATCTTGGGAAGTTGCTAAAGGGACTTAGCACCTGAGAAGTCAACTTTCTCGGAAGGCGTGCTTGAAATAGACATTTTTGCGTTGGCGGGCTAGCGGGCGCCAAAGGTAGACCGTTCTACCATTTATGGGACTTAGGGTCTCGTTCGGGTTGACAGGTTTAAAGGGGACTTACCGTCTTTAGAAAGACGTGCTTATTGGAATTAGAAAGGGGTCTTATCGTCTTCGGAAAGATGCGCCTGATTTGAAATTGGAAAGGGGACTTACCGTCTTCAGAAAGACGTGCCTGTTGGAATTGGAAGGGGGACTTACCGTATTCAGAAAAACGCGCCTGATTTGGAATTGGAAAAGGGACTTACCGTTTTCGGAAAGATGCGCCTGTTGGAATTGGAAAGAATAATGCTCCTAAGGGCATTTTGGTCATTTTGCCTCTATTTGGGCTTGGTGGGCTCGCGAAGCAATGGATAGACGGGATTAGACTTAGAGAGTTGACTTCGATTGGAATACGTCCATATTGACTTGAGTGCAACTCTGAACGGACCGTAGACTGCCGAGCGGTCAAAAATGGGGTGCTAGCAGTTGCCTCTCTTTTTCTGTTTTTGCTTATCAAAGACAGAAAACGAAAGAGTAAGAGTCCCATGTTGACTGCAAGGCAGTCGGAGGGATGGACTTTGGGAATTTTTCGATAACGGGGGTTCAAAAGTGGATATTGGGCCTAAAAGTCCTTCAAAATCGAGTTTTGGCGGGAAAAAGGGCAAAGCTGCCCAGAATTTGCAACTGGCGCCATTAGGAGTGGCGCCTTTGGCAGAAAAGGCTTGGCGCCTCTGCTAGTGGCGCTAGGCTTGGAATTAAAACCAGAAAAATTCTAGTTCGAACATTTGTGGGATTTTGAAAGACTTTCGCAAATCCGAGAGACATTACGAGGAAACCGACTTGGATATTGAAGGGGCACCTCTTGGAGACCACAGGTGATTATTGGAAGGAGACCACGTCGTCGGAAAAGTCGCCAGAAGAGAAGATTTCGCTGGAGAACTCTAAATAGTGAGTTTTCAAATTTTTGTTGATTTTGATGTATAGAATTTCCTTTGAATCATGTGAATAGTAGAAATTGATGTTTTGATATGTTTTGAACATTATGGTGATTTTATTTTTGCACTTTGGTGCTTGTTTGATTGAATTTGAGTGATTTTACGTGATTATGTGAAGAGGGTTTTCTACAGGAATATGAAATTTGTTCCTACAGGCTTGGCCATTGCGTTTTTTGGCTAGATTTTCATACAATGTGCCTTAGAAAAACGTGTTTAACAACCATGTGAAGTTTCGTGATTTTTTGAAAACATGGTGAATTTTTGATTTTTTGAAAAATAGGAAAATACTTAAAAAAATGGGAAAAATTGAGAAAAATCAGGAAATTGATGAAATTTTTAGAGTTTAAAATTTTGAAAAATGTAGGAATATTTTAGAAAATATTTGAAATGATTTTAAAAAATTTTAGGATAACTTTGAAAACCATTGATTTATTAGAAAAATAAAACATGTGTTTTGAAAATTTTGAAAATTCAAAAAGTGTGCGCGGTGTTGATGTTATGTGATTGTAATGTTGTGAAGTGCACGATTTGTGTTTTGTGTTGATGTTGTGGGTGTTGTAGGGGCCATTTTAAAAAAAAACTCTACTAAAATCTTTAGAAACTAGGGAAAGAGTTGAAAAAGGTTTAGAAATAAAATCTTTTTGAAGGAAAAAGGCAAAAAACCCTTGAGATTTGATTTGAAGTTAGAAAATCAAAATGTGTAAGAATTTTTTTTTTTTTTTTGACTTATCATTTGAAATCTTTTTATTTATTTTTTTGTGTTTGTTGTTTATTTTATTTTACTTTATTATGTTATTATCTATATGCATGCATCATATATTAACACCTCTTACCTTGGCTTACCTTTTCAGGATGACAGATGCGGGTGATAATGGTTCTGAGAGGAGACGACGCTCGGGGAAAGTGGTTCGTACAGATTACACCGGTGGTTCCAGTCGATCTAGAGGTAGCCGACGATCTACCGGACGGTCCTCCTCCAATCAGAGCGGACAGGGGAGTAGGCCACCTGTCAACCCCTTTCCTTTGGTTGAGTAGGCCTTTGTAGAGGAGATTGGTGCTGAGGAGGAGGTATCGGGCCTTGGGAATCAGGTGACCGGTTATGGGAGAGCCTCCTCCAGACATAGGCAGACGGATGCTGACTTAGGAGACCTGGAGGTATCGGATATCCCACCGCTCGGGGACCTTGCTTATCACCCCAGCGTATATTCCAGACAACATTTGCCCCATCCTCGAGTACACACAGCTTTTAGAGGGGCTGTTCATCAGGTCTTCGTGACTATGCAGCAGGCTGCCCATCATATCGTGCCTTCTTAGCCGAGATCGGATTTGGAGCCTTCATGGGATTACAGGCTAACCACCTGAACCGGCATTTGGTACTGGCACTGGTTGAGTGGTGGTTTGAAGAGACCGGGACCTTCTATTTTGTCGGCTTTGAGTTAGGTCCCACTCCCTTGGATTGGGCGATCATCACAGGGCTTTCCTTCGTTGGCCGGTGGATCACTTTACAATCAGTCAGTCGAGATGAGGCATGCATTCTGCTGGACTTGCCTCCTCCCGTGCATTCTACCTTCCCAATCTCTTAGCTCAGTCAGGATGACTGTACCTTTGTTGCTGAGCCATTGCCTGCCAGGCGGGACATTATGAGACGGCGACTTGTTTTGTATATCATCTTTAGCTGCTTCTGCAACAACAACAAGTCGCTTGTGCCTTTTCGGTTGGTGAGTATAGTAGCTGATCTTGGGGCTCTGTCTAAGCTGGATTGGGGGTCATTCTCCTTTGGTTGCTTCCTTTAGTCGATGTGGGTTCAGACTTCCTCCCGTTGGGTCAGCATGACTAGTTTCTGGCCCTTTCTTGTCTGGTGGAGCTATGAGTACCTGCCTGTCCGTCACCTTGCAGTTGTCGAAGACGACTTTTATCCTCGAGCTTTAAGGTGGGCTCGTGACCGAGTAGCCCAGGGATCGAAGATTACTGATTTTGTGACGCTCCGGGCAAACCTGGAGTTGATTGAGGCGAGGGATGTGACTTGGCGGCCTTCATTGGATCAGTTCATTATGAGATAGTCCGGTACTTGGTCCCGTTGTCCTTGTTGAGGGCTGCTTTTCTCAGTGATGACACTTGGGAGTCCTATATCAGAGAGTGACATTGGCGGCAGTTTCATGAGGAGTTCCGATCAGCAGAAGCTCTGCTAGAGTATATGTATGGGGCCTTGGTGGCGGGAGTGCCTATCCCCTATCAGGAGCGGCAGCCGGGTGCCGAGTTCTTGCTTCTTCCAGATACAGATTATGCTGTACACTTTGGAGCTTATTCTGTCGGAGCTTTCACCCGATTTGAGGTAGTAGGTGGCAGATACGCTGTGGGCTAGGAGGTGGTTTACTTGTGGCGTTGAGCCGGAGGACATGTGCCCCAGGCTGAGTTTACTGTTGTGAGGGATCAGAGGGATCGATACCAAACGGAGCGAGATTAGTATTAGGCAGAGGTGGCTTCCTTGATGGCTCGGATAGTGGAGGTGGTGGGGTATGTCGTCTTTTCTCCCCTTCTTTTTGCTCTGTTGTTGCTTAGTTCTTATTTCATGGGGTTGATTTCGGTTCTATCTTCTCTGTAGGATACTAGTGCTTCGAGTAGTTATTCGTCTCCTCCGATGCCGGGTTTCGGGGATTTCGATTCAGATGACATTGACTTTGACATTTGATAGATGCCCCTTGTAGAGACTCTGATATACTTTTGCCCCTATTCTTGAGATGTATTTATGTTAGACAGTTTTATTTTGTAAGTTTTGTACAAAGATGGATATTTATGGCATTTAGATGCATGGATAGGCAAAGACATTTATAATTGATTTTTTGTTTTTTGCTAAGTATATGATCCGATACATGTGTAGAAATGATGATGTTGTGTATCTATTACATGAGTTAATGTTGGTGACTTCTATTTTTACATGGAGTTATGTCTTATGCGAAGCTCATGTGATTTTTATTTTTATTAATTAATTAATTAATTTTTTTTATGCACATATTAGAAATTCATTAACTAACAGACTAACGAGGGGCGCTGTTGAACGCAATATCCTTGGAATGGTAACTCCTTTCTTTTTGGGGTTTGGCCTCTCCTCTGGCTCGACTTTACCTTGATTGGATGATAGCATTTCGTACCTTTCTCAACCTTTTGATCGCCTCCAACTCTCTGCCTTAGGGTTAGTGTATATGATTATTGGGCTGAAACTCTCGACTCTCGAGGTTTTAGCAACAACTTACCCGACCTTCAGTAGAGCGATAAGCAGCTAGTCCTTTCAATTTGAGGAGATTTTGTTTGGGACCGTAATGTAGGCTAGGTTATGGGGTTTCAAAAACAACGGGATATGCAGGCTCAAATTTGATATTGTTTTCAGTAGGGTTTAGATCCATGCCATCCTTGACCAATTTTTAGTAGGGTTAGCATCCTTCTTTAGCTTTGGTAGCGTATCCAACTCATTTAGATCAAACAATCCATTTTCAATCAAAGTGGACTTTAGTAGGGTTGTAATGTAGGCTATGGTTTTAGGGTTTTGCAAGAAAGGGTAAAGGCCCGAACCTATTGTTTCTACTGAGTTTCTTTGTAACCTAGGATCACCTTTAAATTTCATTCTTGCTTTTGACTATATATACTTCTCAGGGTGAAAATGACTATTTTCTTTCACCTTTTCCATATGCTTTTTGAGAGAAACATGACTCCCTTCTCTTTTGATCTTCTTATTATGCTTTTGAAGATGACTCAATCATGGTTTTCTTCAGGCCTTTCCTTAAAGCTCTTTTTTTTTTTTTTTTTACCTCTTGCCCCTTGGCAACTCTTTTCCTTTACTTTGTCCTTTCTTTTCTTTTATGGAACGAATAATTCTTCGACCCTTTTTCCTTAGACCTTTTCCTTGGCAGTTCAATCTACCCAATGTGGGCGGTGATCCCTAGGTTAGGGTTTTGTTGAGAAAAGATAGATGGCTCAACAGGTTTGGCAAGAGGTTACTTTTGACTGTATGAGAAATGAAATGAAGGCCTCTCTTCACTTTGAATTAGATTGCTTGATCTATAGAGCTTTCAACACTATCCTAGCATGATGGAGGTGGACAACATTCTTAGAGTTCTCAACTATTGTCTACCCCAGTGTGAGGAGGATAGTTGGTGGATCAGGGTTGGCAAAGAAAATTTTCACTTTCTGCAAGGCACTAGGGTTTAAGCAAAGGGAATATAAGCATTTATTCTTTGGCATAGGGAAATGAAAGGTGGCTCCCCTTCATTTTGATAATTTGGCCGCACATCGCTTAGCTTCAGTGTTTTGTAAGTGTTGCCATTGGGTAGTATCCTCACTCATCCTTATCCTCTCTCTCTCTGTGGAAAGCTAATCATTTGATGAGTGGTTAACTCATGCTATCATCCCTTCAATTCAAATCATTCCATGAGACAGACCATGCCCCTTTGCATAGGAAGTAGCTATCATTCCCAAGAGACATATAAGATAATAGCAGAGAGTAAAAATACTTAATCATTCTATAATATCAGTGAAAAGCATATAGTTTTTATTTGAAAGAAAAAGAAATGCAGATACTAATTTAAGACAAAAAGGTAAAGGGATAGAAAGAAAGTGGGTGAAAACACCCCTTTCTTGCATGCTCTTGAAGGGAACCCATTTCAGTAAGGATTTGGGACAATGCCCACATCTTCGATGCTCCATTCGTGATCCGGGTCCTCAGCCAAGGCGAGACAAGCAAAGGTTTCTTCTAGAGCTTCGAACATATTGACGGTGATGGGGTAGTTAGTAGCTTCATTAATCTCTTTCTTGCTCTTTGTAAGAGGTTCTTTTAGAAATAGGGTGGCCAGTTCATCCCCCTTTATCTCGAACGGTTCTGTCTATGCTCTTGGCTTCTCTACCCCCCAGCTCATTTCTTCATAATTTTACTCAGTCGTGGGCCAAGGGTTCTCTAGTAAGTGACGTTCAGCTGTTGAATACTTCGGGTATAGAAACTCATCACCCCATCCATCGGCAGTTATGCTTTCGATATGTTCTTCCTTCGGGAACATTGGCTCCTCAATGGGCCAATCAGAAGCATTAGACACTTCATCAGGGTTATAGAGATAAATCAGGCATAATGGGAGATCCTCCTCCCAGTCATCTTTTTCATTGGTCTCCCAATCGTCCTCATAACCTTCGGCCTCGAGCTTGTCGAACTCTCCCTCACCTTCCATTTCTACTAATATCATGTTGACGGTGTGATCCAGCAGAGGGTTAGTGGTCATATTGGGGGTCGGAGCAGGTTGCACTGGCTGCAGATCAATGGTCTTGTTGTCGATTAAGTCTTGGATTTTGTGCCTAAGGGCGAAGCAGCTTTCGGTGTCGTGCCCTTGGCCACCTGAATGGTATTCACATGTAACGGCGGCATTAAAGGCTGGGGGTAGAGGGCTTGGCAATAGGCGAGCAAGTATGGGTTTCAAGATATTGTTCTTCAGTAAGTTATGGTAGGCTTTAGTTTGGGTGTAGGCTAAGGTGTCGAAGGTACGGATGCGTCGACCGGGTCTATTAAAGTTGGGTCGTGCCCCAGTAGGGCTAGTTAGAGGTTGGGATAGGCATTGTTAAGGTGGGTAAGGGCAGGACAGGGTGTGATTGTAGTGATGGACGGTATTGGGGTGGTTAGCCAGGCAAGATGGCAGACACTTCGCTGTTTTTCCTAACTATTCCCTTTGTAGTAACCACCTTCTTGGCTATGTTGGCGGTATACTCTCCAGTCTTGGTGTAGGGGTCCGTAATCCTTCTTGTTTTGAGGCCATTTTTTATCATCTCCCCCTACACGATAAGCTCAGAGAAGCTTTTCCTAACACTTATGTAAAGCTTCTCATAGTATATACCTTGAAAAGTGTGCACAATAGTTGTACGTACTCCTTCTCTACTAATGGGGGATTAACTTGTGCGGTAGCTTCTCTCCATCTTAAGGCATACTTCTTGAAGCTTTCCTTTTCACCCTTGCTCATAGTTATCAGGACCATCGGTCAGAGGTGAGACCAATATTGTGACGATATTGGGCTTTAAATGCATTGACCAGCTCGATCCAGGTTGTGATCTTCATTAAGTCCAGACGAGCAAACCATTGTAGAGCAGACCCAGTGAGGCTGTGTTGGAATAGCTACATGAGGAGTTTCAAATCGTTGCTGTGACCACTTAACGCTCCAGCATAGAGACGAAGATGAGCGACGGGGTTTCTAGTGCCGTCATACTTCTGGAAGTTAGGCATTTTGAACCTAGCAGGTCTCGGGTGGTCTGAAAAGAAACATAACTCATCATAGGCAGTGAACCAGTAAGTGTCGTGGCCATGGAGACTTTGCAGCGAATCCTCTAGCCCTTGGATTTTCAAATTGAGAGGGTCTAGGGGGGCCTTTTTTACGGTATGTGATAGCAATATCGTTTCCTCATCTTCCGTGCTAATCCCTTTGGCATCTTCCTTATTTCTCCCAGCATTTTTAGACTGGAGCACGATCTTTGGATTAGTAGGTTTGGAGTCCTTTAACGAAGTCATGGATGATAATGAGATTGTAGCAGTATCCTTCATGGCCATAGTTTGAATGGGTTTGAGTATCTCATCCATCTTGGTCCTCATTTCATTGACCTTTTCTCGAGAAACTGGAGAGGACTCTTCCAGGTTAGCAGCCATCAGTAATGCCCTTTGCCTGGTGATAATGGGATCCCTAGGTGGATGTTGCCCCTTTTTAGGAGCAATGTTAACTCAGTGCAAGGTGATCACTGTAAATAAAAGAAAAGAAAGAAAAAGACAAAAACAAAAATTACAAGTTAGTTTTTGGTTTTTAGAGAGGTTTATACAATGCATGTCCTAGGGTGCCCCTCTTTTAGGAGAGAAGCTAAGCATGATGTATTGGCTCACTTTTGGAGATAGGGGATTGCCCCTGTATGCAGATGCCTTACCATCAGTTGGGAACCTTTCCTTCGTTCATGTATTTATTCACTCACTCATTCGCAGGAAATGAAGAAATACGTTTTAACTTCGAGTTTAATATACAAAAGAAATGAAATACATTTTAATAGGGGGGAGAAGGAACATGTTCCTTTGGGGGTTCCACCTATCTACTTTTACAAAGGAAAAACCTAAACTACTCTTGAGTCTTCGAATTTGCCTTCGTTGGATTTGATGTCGAGGAGGTCGCTGAGAGACCTTGTTGATTGATTGCCCCTTGTCATCTTGACAATCCTATATCCATGAGCATAGAGGGATTGGTGCCCCTCTTATGAAATGAATTGATGTGTGTGCCATGAGTCCTTCGGGTTATGTGGAAACCCTTAAGGTTTGGGTAGGCTTAAGGCAAGGGAGAGTGAGCTAGGTGTCACTCTCGATGGGTTGATCATATGCATGAGGATGCAGTGACTTGAGTTATTTGGAACTCTTGTCTCGACATGGGATATTGAATGCATGAAAATGGGTATGCAAAGAGTATAAGGAGAAAGAATGCAATAGCAAGGTAAATGTGCATGCATGAGTAGTTAGATAGGCATTACAACAGTATGAATACAATCAGTATAACAGCAGGAATAGACATGTATAAATGAAAGTAAGAGCAGTTGCCCTTTCTTCCATGGTCTTGGAAAACGGTGCACATGTCTTAAATTCGGCAGAGGTTCAGCTATGCATGGTGTCTATATGAGCATGCGGTTGAGGGTTGACTAATGCGTCCTAAAAAGGCTCGGTCCCTAGATCTTCAAACTTAGGCCCACTCCTCGAGGTGGTGCCATGATCGGTTGGTGATCCGAGCGGGGGAACCATCAAAAGGCCGTTGGCGAAGAAACTGACATAGCATCTTGCCCACAACCAATGTACCATTCCCCCTTTCTAACTAGAAAGGAGATATCAGGGTAAAATGCAAGTATGCAGAATGCAGGTGCACATACAGTGTGTGTGTGATTTTTAAAAGCGGAGGAAAGAGCCCAACAACTCCCATTCATCCTGTTCATCACATTCATGTATGGCAGTTAAAATTTAAACAAAAAGCGCACCTACAAAACAAAGATGCAATAGTTATTATGTGGATGGCAAACTTAATACAAGATAATATGAATAAATGCATGTTTTTTTTTAAAACAAATTTGAAAATTTGGTTTTGAAAATTTAAAATGAATAGGATTGAACAAGTTAATTGAAGACTCTACATGGATGAAGGGTAAAGAGATATGACTACGGCCTAACCCTCAAAGTGTTCCCAGTGGAGTCACCAGCTGTCGCGCCCAGATTTTTCGCACTGAAGGAATACACATACAAGCGGGAAAAACACTGTACTCTCTCGTTAGAACTCACCCTCCTAGAAGAATGAGTGCGACTAGATTTGAATTGAAAATAGATTTGAATAAAGGAGCTTTTGGAAAACATTTGGAGTCGCCACCTAACTTGATTAAGGTGAGTTAGGTCACCTAAAAACTAAGCGCAATCAAAAGATTACACTTAGGGTTTTTGAAAACAATTTTAAAAATGCTACCTTAAGAGGGGGTTTTTAAGAAAACGGGTTGTTTGGCAACCTTTAGAAAACATTTAAGCCATTTTTGAAAATAAATTCCATTTTGGTTTTTCAAAAACAGTAATCCTAGGTTCGGAGGTTGGTTACGTGTAGGGAAGACGCACTAAGCCGTCACCCTACCCAGCCCTTGCGGTACCTACATGTCTATTTACCCTAAATTTACCTATGAGAGTCTTCAACTAACAAATGTTCAATCCTGTTCACTTTAGAGAAGAAATATTTAAAAAGAAACTAGCATGATGCATGATGTGCAAGTGCAAAAAAAGAGAGTAGAAAAATAGATTTGAAAAGAAATTGATTTGATTTAAAAGAGATTTGAAAAGATAGACTTGAAATTGAAAAGTTTTAGAAGTTGGAAATAGAGATTTAAAAACAGACTTTTGGAATTGGAAACTTGAAATAGATTATGGAATTGGAGATTTAAAAAGAGTTATGGAAATAGATGCTTGAAAAAGATTGTGGAATTGGAAATTTGAAAAAGGTTGTGGAAATAGAAATTTAAAAAATGTTGTGACCGCACCCATGAGGGTTGCCTACGTATCTTTTTTGAGGAATCAGGTCAATCGTAGTTCGGACAAGAGTCCGATAGAAAATAGATGGTTGGATTGGAAGAAAGAGATTTTGATTGAAAAATGGATTTGATTTGAACTTAGAATAGAAGATTGAAATTGGAATTTAGAAATTTGGAATTGAAAAGGTTGGATTTTGATTTGGAAAAATAGAAGTTAGAAGAAAGATTTAGACTTGTTTTGGAAAGATGGAGGTTTAAGAAGACTAGACTTAGGAAAGAGAGGAGACTTAAGAAAAAATTGGACTTGGAAGGGTTTAAGAAAGATTCGACTTGACTCGAAAGAGTTTTAGGAAAGATTAGATTTAGGAAATGTTTGAATTAGGAAAGTTCCGTTTTAGGAAAGTGTCACTTTAGGAAGGTTCCATTTTAGGAAAATTTTGGTTTAGGAAAGTTTCGAATTAGGAAAGTCTTATTTTTGGAAAGTTTCGTTTTAGGAAAGTTTCAATTTCGGAAAGTATTGGATTAAGAAAGTTTCGAATTAGGAAAGTTTTAGATTTGGAAAGATTTGAAGTTTAAGTTTTAGAAATTCTTGAAATTAGGAAAGTTTTGAGTTTAAGAAATGTTTGAAAACTTAGATTTGGAAAGTTAAGATTTGGAAAGGGATGGAATTAAGAAAGGTGTTGAATTAGGAAAGATTTAGAAGTTTAAAGTTTAGGGAATGATTTAAAAGTTTAGGTTTAGGAAACCTAAGGTTTAGGAAAGTACTAAATTAAGAAACAGTGGAATGGGAAAGATTTAGACTAGGAAGGGTTAAGATTCCTATTTCCTAAAACAAAGGATTGGATTTTGTTTCTAAAAAGAGATGTTTTGATTTTGTTTCCAAAAACGGAGGATAGGATCTAGTTTCTTAAATGGGAAGATTGGGTTAGTTTCCTAAAGGGAAGATTGGATTTGGCAAGAATTTAGAATGATAGAATTTTGGAAATTCTAGTTTTGAGAAGACTATAGTTTTGATATAGAAAATAGGTTTTGGAAATATGTATAGTTTTGATGTAGAAAATAAGTGGTTTTGGAAACCTAGGTTTGGAGGCCAAAATAAGGGATTGGAAATCATGTTTTTGGGAAGGAAAATTAGAGTTTCCTAATTGTGGGCTCTAGGATTTGACTTGGGAACCAAGAAAAGACTTTTTGGAAAGTGAGTTTTTAGAAAGGGAGATTTTTGGAAGGAAATCTTAGAGAGGAGTTTCTAGAAAGAGATTTTGAAAAGAGAGAGTTTTTGGAAAGAAATCCTAGAGAGAAGTTTCTAGAAAGTGAATTTTGAAAAGAGAAAGTTTTTGGAAAGAAATCTTAGTGAGGAGTTTTTAGAAAGAGATTTTTAGGAAAGAGAATTAGGAAGAGATTTTTCTAAGAAGGAAACTCAGGGAGTGTTTTTAGGAAAGGAATTTTAAAGAGAGTGTTTTGGAAAGGAGTTGAAAAGGAGTTTTTGAAAAATAGATTTGTTGAAGGAGTTTTTGAAAACAATTTTGGAAAGAAGAGTTTTAGGAAAGCATGTTGAAAAGGAGGGTTTTAGTAAGAGAGACTTTTGAAAAGAGAGTTTTTAGAAAGTATAAAAATGTCTCACTTTCCTGAAGCGATTCTAACCATAAGAAGGCTATAACGACTTTAAGAAAATGGTTTTGAAAAACAACAAGGATTTGAAAATATGGACCATATTGGTTACTTTAAATGTAACATTTTCCTAAAGCAACCTTAGCCATGGAAAGGCTAGAATTACCCTAGGATTGTGATTTTGAAAACAAGTTTTAGAAAAGAAGGTTTTGATGCAATTTTGAAAACAAGTTTAATGCAAGTTTTGAAAATGAGTTCGAAAATGATTTTTGGAAGAATGCAAGATAATGTTATGCACAATGCAAATTGGGGTCGTGAACATACAAGGTTAAAGGCTTCACCACATAATCATGGGGGCCGAACCCACATGGTTTTCGGTTAGACTAAAAGAAAGCCCCCGACATGGTGACTCTCCAATAGCCTAATCCTACACATGGACTGGAAATTCCCTTGTTTCAACCATGCAAGAAGGGGGGGGAAGAAGATGGGGGATAAAAGTAGGAGAAAACCCAAGTGGTTTAGGAGAGAGAAGAGAGAGGGGGAAGTGCAAAAACTTAAAGAGAAAGCCTACCGTATGTCTTGTTTACTTCGCTTGGCTTAGCGCGCTTTGCTTTTCTTTGGTCTTTGCTTCACTTCAGTCTTGATCATTTAGGACTTGTCTTTGGTTTTCAAAGCTTCGTAGTTACAGCAATCCAAGTCTTCAATGGAGGATTGGAGGCTAGGGTATAAGTATATCAGAGTGTATGAGTATATAAGAGACTAGGGTTTGTGTATGGTAGCTAGGGTTTGAAAAAGCTAGAAGAGCTAGGGTTTAGGGAGGCTACGAGCTCTGTATATCGAATATTAGGATTTTCAGACTGAGTTTGCGAATCTCTTTCACGCTGGAGGAGGCTCTATATTTATAGAGATGGGATAGATCTGGCGCCTGTTGTAGTTGCGTCATGCTAAAATGCTTCTGGCGCCGCTAGGAGTGTCGCCAGCCAGTTAGGAAAGTTTTAAGGTCGGCAAGCAAGGTATCTTGAGAAAATTTGGGCACATGTACTAGTGACCACCATGCAATTTTTAGCCTGGCTTCACTAGGAGTGACTCTAGAAGGCCCTAGAAGGATTTAAGGGACCAAGAATGGCCCGAAAGGCCAGAAAAGGACAAGAACCCTTAGAATAGGGTCCTGGAGGTAATGGACATGAAAAAGGATGACAAGAATTGTCGGAAGGGCTAACCTGGCCATTAGGGGCAAAACAGTCAACTGGATCGAAAAACTGCCGTGACGGACTCAGAATGTCTCGGAAGAAGACTCGAGATTTAAAAACATTATTCAGAATGTTCCCAGGAGGCTACCGGTTTGATATCCAAAGCCGGTGTGGTCAAAAAAGGCGACCGGCCCACCAAGGGTAAAACGGTCATTTTGCACTGGGTTTGCCGGAATTGACTCGGAATGATCTGAAAAGATAATGGAAGGTTAAGAATAATATATAAAGCATTTTCAGGAGGTTACCGGTTTGATACCCAAAGCCGGTGTGGTCAGAAAAGACGATCGGCCCACTGGGGCAAAACAATCATTTTGCACCGGGTTTACCGGAACTGACTCGGAATGATCCAAAAAGATAATAGAAGGTTGAGAACACTAGAAGAAGTACTCTCGGGAGGTTACCGGTTTGATACCCAGAGCCGGCGTGGTCCCCGGGGCGTTCGGATGCTTAGGGGCAAAAAGGACATCTTGATCGGAAAGTCTTAGAATTGGCCCGAAACTAACTAGAAGGCACCTAATCATGCTGAATTGCTTTTAAGACAATCTTGGGAGGATAGACTTACCATTCTGAGGACTTAGGTGTGTTCTCGAGAAACGTGTTAAAAAATGGCCCTAAGGGCAGTTTGGTTATTTTTCACCGAAGTGGGCTAGTAGGCACTGGTGTTGACCTGGGTTTTAAGTGTTTCTATCACTCTGACGGCGGTCTCGTGATATAGGGGTTTGTTGGCAATTCCCTTTATCGACCTGTTTGCGAATATTTCCTCTACTCTGACAGTTCGCGATCATTTCTGAGACTGCCTGATCTTGGAAAGCTGCTAAAGGGACTTAGCGCCTGAGAAGTCAACTTTCTCGAAAGGCGTGCCTGAAACGGACATTTCTGCATTGGCGGGCTAGCAGGAGCCAAAGGTAAACCGTTTTACCATCTAAGGGGCTTGGAGTCTGATCCCGGTCGACAGGTTTAAAGGGGACTTACCATCTTCGGAAAGACGTTCCTATTGGAAAGAGAAAGGGGTCTTATCGTCTTTGGAAAGACGCGCCTAATTTGGAATTAGAAAGGGGACTTACCGTCTTCGGAAAGACCCGCTTGTTGGAATTGGAAAGGAGACTTACCGTCCTCGGAAAGACGCGCTTGATTTGGAATTAAAAAGGGGACTTACCATCTTTGGAAAGACGTGCCTATTGTAATTGGAAAGAACAATGCCCCTAAGGGCATTTTGGTCATTTTGGCTCTATTTGGGCTTGGTGGGCCCGCGAAGTGATGGATAGACGGGGTTAGACTTAGAGAGTTGACTTTGATTGGAATATGTCCATATTGACTTGAGTGCAAGTCTGGACAGACCGTAGACTGCCGAGCAGTCGAAAATGAAGTGCTTACACCCTGGAGCAAGGACCATTGAGAGATTAAAAATGACGTGTATCATGCACCAGTGTTGCTTATCCCCTAGGCTTTAGGAGTAGACCGTACACCAATTCCCTTGCATTGCGTCACGGGCCAACATTTTGTGAGCTCAACAGTCACAAATGAGGCTCGTACGGCGCTTGCCAAGTCTGTATAACAAGCCAGCCAAACTTAGATTATCTCATTTGGAAGCTAAAATCGAGTATTAATGGCCAACCGTCAAACAATCTTCGAGGAGAATGGGTGGAAGTAATAAAATATATTTCATTGATAAAAGCATTATTACATAGCTCACTTTATGTACAAGACGTGCCTCAAAGCATAGAAGAAATAGTGGGGTAGGAGAAAGGTAGGAGCATACCCCCTCCTTGTAGTAGCATTCTAGCCATTTATGAACTAAGAGGAAACGTAATGTGTGCTCGAGAAGTCATAATGGCCTCCTAAAAATTCTACCAAACTCAATAAATAAAATCCTTACAAAATGGGAAACTAGCTCCTATAAGGAGTTTATAGAAAAAAAAAACCTAGTTTAATTTGGATTTCGGAGCTCAAAGTTATGCTACACCAAATATTAGGCCAAAGTGAGGTTATATGAGGCCTCACTGCTAACCTTGGTGAGGTTATCTGGCTGTGGCCTTATGTTTGGGTGCTGGTGAGGTTAGGCAGCCCCTCACCCGCGTGCTGCTGGCTAGCTAGGTGCTGGTGAGGTAAGGTTGCCCCTCACCCGCGCTGCTGCTTGACACGTCAGGTTGCCTTGGTCACTGCCTAGCTGCTTCCTTGGCTACCCTCTTGGTTGCTTCCTTGGGCCATTCGTGGGACACCATGGGATTGTCTTGACCATTATTTGGGAAATGCTTAGACAAGGCTTGGGCAACCCTTAGGCATAAGTTTGAGTTGTCATGGGGTGCAAAGAAGTAGACCATGACACTCTCCCCTACTCAAACTTGTCACCGTCCTCGGTGATTTTGGAATTTTATTGTTTGAATTTGAATTTGATATATGTTGTGTCGCCCCTTGAACTATCTTAACACTTGATGAGCTGCTTCTCTGGCTCTTGCCTCTCGAAGATATCTGGCTGAAGTGCGGCACATGACTTGGCAACCTCTGGCACAAGCTCATACCCGAAGCCCACTCCTCTTGGTGAAGTGGTTGATTGGGCCTTTTTGGCTGAGCGCCTTAGAATTCCATCTCCAAGTCGCCTCTTAAAACTTTGAATTGATTTGGCCACCTTAGTTGGGCACCAAAGAAGTATGTCTCTAGGTCGCCACCATGAATGCTCGATTGTTTTGGCCACATTTGTCGGGCCCCTTAGAAGTTTGTCTTTAAGTCACCATCTCGAACTCTGGCTTGATGTGGCATCCTTGGCTGGGCGTCTTAGAAGTCCATCTCCAAGTCGCCACTTTAAATTCTGGATTGATTTGGCCACCTTGGCTGGGTGCCTTAGAAGTCTATCTCGAGGTCACCTTCTCGAATGCTGTATTGATTTGGCTACACCTTGGCTGAGCGCCTTAGAAGTCCATTTCTAGGTCGCTACTTTGAATCCATCCCTGCACTTAAACTTCGTGCCCCTCATGGGCATTGGTCTTTGTTGCCCCTTGGCATGGCCTTAAAAGTCCATCTTCAAGACCCTTGAATGGAGTTGAAACCGCTCCCTTCTCCTGTCCCCACATGGGCTAAATGTTGGTTTTCCTCTTGGCTTGGCCTTGAAAGTTCGTCTTCAAGACCCTTTGATGGATTTGGGAACCGCTCCCTCTTCCGAAGCATCTCAGTGCTTGCTTAAAGTCCCCACCCCTCCTAGGTGAGAGTTGTTAATAGGCACATTAAGAATTCATTATCCTGACCATCGTCCCTTCAGCTATTTACTCTTGGCCTCCAACTATCTCGTGATTGAAAACAAGCTTCTAACCTTGTTGGTGGACATGGCACGAAAAATATACAACTTGTGATGTCCGTCGCACAAGAAGTGGAATGGCAACATGGCAATCACCAATCCAAGGCAGTCATGGTCTTCCTCTTGAAGTCCAACCCAAAGATAGCTACAACTGGCCCATTGTAAGCACCCCATTTTTAACCGCTCGGCAGTCTACACTTCGTCTAGACTTGTTTTCAAGTCATTGTGGGTGTATTCCAATCGAAACCAATTTTTCTAAGTCCAAATCCCGTCTGTCCATTGCTTCGCGGGCCCACTAGGCCCAAATAGAGGCAAAATGACCAAAATGCCCTTAAGGGCATTATCCTTTTGCTTTCCAATCCATCTCTCGAGACAGTTTATTCCTCGAGACGGTTCCAATCCAAGCACGTCTCCTCGGAGACGATAAGTCCCCTTTCCAACCCCTCTCTCGAGACAGTTTATTCCTCGAGACGGTTCCAATCCAGGCACGTCTTTTTGAAGACGGTAAGACCCCTTTCCAATCCCTCTCTCAGGACAGTTTATTCCTCGAGACGGTTCCAATCAGGCACGTCTTTTCAAAGACTGTAAGACCCCTTTCCAATCCCATTCTCGAGATAGTTTATTCCTTGAGACGATTCCAATCCAGGCACGTCTTTTCGAAGACGGTAAGACCCCTTTCCAATCCCTCTCTCGGGACAGTTTATTCCTCGAGACGGTCCGAGTAGCGAAACTACTCACAAAACCGTTAGAGTAGCGAAAATACTCACAAATAGGTCAATATAGGGAATTGCCAACAAACCCCTGTGTCACGACGACTGCCGTCAGAGTGACGAAAACACTCAAAATCCAAGTCAAAACCAGTGTTTGTTAGCCCACTTCGGTGAAAAATGACCAAACTGCCCTTTGGTCCTTTTCTGAGACTTTCCGGTCAAGATGACCATTTTGCCCCTAGGCATTCGAATGCCTCAGGAACCACACCGGCTCTCGGTATCAAACCGGTAACCCTCTGAGACTACTTTTTATAGTATTCTCAATCCTCCTCTACATTTTCGGATCATTTCGAGTCAGCTCCGGCAAACCCGGTGCGAAATGACCGTTTTGCCCCTGGTGGGCCGGTTTCCTTTTCCGACCACAACGGCTCTGGGTATCAAACCTGTAACCTCCCGAGAATGCTTCTTGTAGTATTCTCAGCCTTTCTTTATCTTTTCGTATTATTCCGAGTCAGTTCTGGCCAACCCGGTGCAAAATGACAGTTTTACCCCTAGTGGGCCGGTTTCCTTTTCCGACCACGCCAGCTCTGGGAATCCAACCAGCAACCTCTGGAAACATTATGAATAATGTTTCCAGATCCCAAGTCTTCTTCTGGGACAGTCCGAGTCTGTCCCGGCAGTTTCCCGGTCCGATTGACCGTTTTGCCCCTAAAGGTCCGGTCAACCTTTCCCACCCACTTTATCTTCACTTTTCAAGTCAAATACCTCCAGGACACTATTTTAAGTATTCCTGCTCCTTTTTGGCCTTTTAGGTCATTCTCGGCTCCTTCAAATCATTCCCAGACTTTCCGGAGTCACTCCTAGTGAAGCCAGACTAAAAATTGCATGGTAGTCACTAGTATAGGCGCCCAAATCTAGTCAAAGATACGTTGCTTGCTGACCTTAATAGTTTTCTAATTGGCTGGCGCCACTAGTAGTGGCGCCAAGCCAATATTTGGCCTGGCGCCACTCCTAGTGGCGTTAGAAGGAATTTTGGCTTGGCGCCACTGCAACAGGCGCCAGTGTATTCCTCCCTCTATAAATACATAGCCTCTTCCAGCATGAAAAGGGTCCGCAAACTCATCCTAAAAGTCATATATTTCGATATACAGAGCACAAACACTCCCAAAACCCTAGCTTCCTTAGATTTTTCAAACCCTAGCCACAATGCACAAACCCTAGCCTCCTATACACTCATATACACCCCCATACACTCATACACTAGCCTTCAACCCTCCTTTGAAGACTTGAAGAGTTGCAATCTAAAGCTTGAACACAACTCTTGAAGATTGAAGACGAAGATCAAGACGAAGAGTGAAGACCGAAGACAGCACGGTGCGCAAAACAAACAAGACATACGGTAGGTTCTCTATTTAAATTTCTGCACTTCCCCCTCTCCCTTCTTTCTCCTAACCCACTTGGGTTTTCTCTATTTTAATTCCCCATCTCGTTCCCCCCCTTTCTTTGCATGCTTGAAACAAGGGGATTCCCGGTCCAAGTGTAGGATTGGGCTATTAGAGAGTCACCGTGTCGGGGGCTTTCTTCTAGTCTAACCAGAGACCACGTGGGTCCGGCCCCCTTGATTATGTGGTGAAACTTTAGCCTTGTATGTTCACGACCCCAAAATTGCATTGTGCATATCATAATCTTGCATCTTCCAAAAACAGTTTTCAAAGTTGTTTTTCAAATCGTTTTCAAACTTGTTTTCAAAATTGCATCAAAATCCTCTTTTCAAAAACTTGTTTTCAAAACCACAATCCTAGGGTGATTCTAGCTTTTTCATGGCTAGGATTGCTTTAGGAAAGTGTTACATTAAAAGTGGCTTTTATGGTCCATATTTTCAAACCTTATTGTTTTCAAAACCACTCTCTTAAAGTGGTTCTAACCTTCTTATGGTTAGAATCGCTTTAGGAAAGTGAGATGTTTTTATACCTTCTAAAAACTCTCTTTTCAAATCCCTCCTCCTAGAAATCTCTTTCAATATACTTTCCTAAAACTCTTTCCAAAAATCTATTTTTCAAAACTCCCTTTTCAACTCCTTTCCAAACTCTCTTTCCTCAAAATTCACTTTCTAAAAACACTCCCTAAATTCACCTTCCTAAAAACTCTCTCCGACAACCTCCTTCCAAAAATCTTTCTAAAAAACTCTCTTTCCAAAATCTTCCTTCCAGAAATTCCCCTTTAGAATTTTCCTTCTAAAATTTACGTTTCCAAAAACACACTTTCCAAAAACTCCTTTTCTTTAAAATCTCTTTCCCAAAAGCTCTCTCTTTAAAATTTCTTTCTAAAAACTCTTCCCTCCAAAAAATCCTCCCTAGGATTCCCTTCTAGAAAACCTTTGTTTTCAAAAACGCACTTTCCAAAAACTCTTTCCTTAGAAGCCCAAGTTGAGCCCTAGAACTCACGATTAGGAAACCCTAATTTTCTTTCCAAAAGCATGGTTTTCAAACTTTGCCCCAAACCTAGGTTTCCAAAATCTCTTGTTTTCACATCCAAACTATACACATTTCCAAAACCTCTTTTCTACGTCAAAACTATAGCCTTTCAAATCTAGAGTTTCCAAAATTTCCCCTTTCTTAATTCATGCCGAATCTAATCTTCCCTTTAGGAAACCAAATCAAATATTCCCGTTTAGGAAACAAAATCCAATCCTCCGTTTTTGAAAACCAAATCCAATCCCTTCCTAATCCAAACCTTTCTTAATTCAACTCCTTCCTAATTTCCTACCTTCTTAAACCATAAGTTTCTTAAACCTAAACTTTAAATCTTTCCTTAAATTTCAAAATCCAAGTTTTTCCTAATTCACATCCTTCCTAATCTTTCATTTCCCTAAATCTTAAGTTTCCAAAACTTGAACATAAAAATCTTTCCTAAATTTCAAACTCAATTTTCAAATCTTTCCAAATTCAACCCTTTCCTAATTCTACCTTCTTTTCAAATCTTAACTTGTCAAACCTAAGTTTTCAAACATTTCTTAAACTCAAACCTTTCCTAATCTTAAGATTTTCTAAAACCCTAAAACTTTCTAAATCTTAAACTTTCTAAATCTCAAATTTTTCTAAATTCAAAACTTTCTTAAGTTAGGACTTTCTAAATCTTAAACTTCCTAATTTAAAATCTTTCTAAATTCTAAACTTTCCAAAACTTCAACATCTTTCTAAATCTAAAACTTTTCTAAACTCAAAACATTCCAAAATTCAAAACTTTCTTAACTTGGAACTTTCCAAATTCTAAACCTTTCTTAAACTAAACTTTCCTAATTCAAAACATTTCTAAATTCAACACTTTCCAATTTCAAAACCTTTCTTAAAACGAAACTTTGCACTTTTCAAAACTTCCCTATTTCAAAACATTCCAAATTCAAAACTTTCCTAAAATGACACTTCCCTAATTCGAAAACTTTCCTAAAATGAAAATTTTCCTAATTTCAAAACTTTCCTAATTTGGGAACTTTCCTAATCTGAAAACCTTTCCTTTTTCGAAAACTTTATTGAAAACGAAACTTTCCTAATTTCAAAACTTTCTTGAAATCGAAACTTTCCTAATTTCAAAATTTTCCAAAAATGACACTTTCCTAATTCGAAACTTTCCTATTCCGAATCTTTCCTAAATTCCAAGTTTCCAAATCTTCCAAGATCTTTCCAAATCCAACATTCCAATCCAATATTTCTTAATCTCAAGTCTTTCCTAGGTCTCCTATCTTTCCTAAGTCTAGGTTTCCTAAACCTTCATCTTTTCAAAACCAAGTCTTTCCAAAATCAATCTTCCCAAAGCAAGTCCAATCTTCTCAATTTTAATTTCCAATCTCCTCTTCTAATCTCAAATCAAATCTAATTTTCAATTCAATCTCTTTCTCCCAATCCAATCTCTCTCTTCAAATCAATCTCTTTTCAATCGGACTCCGGTTCGAACTACGACTGACCTGATTCCCCCAAAGGAATACGTAGGCAACCTTCCTAGGTGCGGTCACAACACTTTTCAAACTTTCAATTCCACCCTCATGGGTGCGGTCACAACTTTCTTTCAAAATTCAAATTCCTCCATATTTTCCAAACTTCAAATTCCAAAATCTTTTCAAATCTCTAATCTATTTTCAAATTTTCAATTTCAAATTTCCATTTCCAAATTTTCAAACTTTCAAATTTCAATTCCATCTCTTCAGATCTATTTTCAAATCAAATCAATTTCAAATCAATCTCTTTCCAAATCTATTCTTCCATTCTCTTTCCTTACACTTGCATATCATGCATCATGTTAGTTTTCAAACATTATTTTTATAAAGTGAATAGGATTGGTCAACAGTTAGTTAAAGACTCTCATAGGTGAATCTAGGGTAGATTGACATGTAGGTACCGAAAGGGCGGGGTAAGGTGATGGCTTAGTGCGTCTTCCCTACACGTAACCAACCTCTGAACCTAGATCATTGATTTCAAAGACTGGAACGGAGTTATTTTTCAAAAAGGGCTAAATGTTTTCCAAAGGTTGCCAAAAAAACCCGCTTTTCCTAAAAAACCCTCTCTTGAGGTGGTATTTTCAAAAACCTTTTTCAAAAACCTTAAGTGTAGTCTTCGGATTATTCTTAGTTTTTAGGTGACCTAACTCACTTTAATAAAGTTAGGTGATGACTCCGAATCTTTTTCAAAAGCCCTTTATTCAAATCCATTTTCAATTCAAACCTAGGCGCACTCATTCTTCTAGGAGGTTGAGTTCTAACGAGAGAGTACAACATTTTTCCCGCTTGTGTGAGTATTCCTCGAGTGCGAAAAATCTGGGCACAACACCCATGGGCACTGCCGACTATGCTTCCTCATGAGCAATCTTTGATGTTGAGATTGACTTGAACACACCACCGATATCCCCACGTTGAACTGGCTAAAGTAATCTCTTCCAAGACTTCTCGGTCTTATCGATATAGCCTTGATTTAGTGTCAATGCCCTTGTCACTCTAGACTTAGAGTCCAATACCGCTCCCCTTGTCTAGGCTGGAACATCTCCCTTCTTGCCACTCTTGGTTTTGTGAGTTTGATGAATCTGACCCATCGACAATAAGCAAATATACACAAGGAGTTTTCAAAGTTGTTTGGGGCATCACCTCCCTGATGGTAGCAAAGTGACATCTCGCAAGATGTGGCTCGCAAGCCAACCGTACCCTTCACTCCATCGCCATAATCCAATTGCTTTAAGGTGCTCCATCAATAACAATGCACCCCGAACCCAAACGAGGCAAAACATTAAGTCCACACGAGCTTTGCATGGTCCTTCGGCAGCTTTGAAGTCAAATCTCTTCATTGGCACTTTTGCCTGAGTTAGAGTAAGAAAACACCCCACTAGGTGTGGCTCATCGGTCAACCATTACTCTTTACAGTCCTTGACTCCACTACAAATATTCAACACTTACACACCATACGGTCCATTGCATGGGTGACAAGAAATGGGACCTCAATGCTTGCCCTCTCTTGATAGAAGTCATTCCCATGCCTTTAAAGTTGTTGTTCTATCCATCTTCCTTGAAAGATAACCTGACGTTAGCTCCCCAACTCTTGGGCTTGCCAGCACTTGTGGCTCCCCCACTTTTGGGTTTGTCGTGCACTCGAGAAAGTTCTTGAAGTGGCTCCCCCACTCTTAGGTTCTCTGTATACTTGAGACTTGCCATTTCCCACACCCTTGCTGGTTCACACTTCCTAGACTGTTGTGGCTCAAAGACATAGCCTTCAAGGCATTCTATAGCATTTTTGGGCACCCATGCCCAAGTTGCAAGCTCTTCCAGGAAGTAGAACAACTAGTCCCTCATAGACATATCTTCTGTGTCAAGCATTGGGCAAAGAACTTCCTTGACAATATCACCCGATTGGCACTGATGTGCACTAAGCTGCATTAGGCCCACTGGCCTCTTTACTTGTGGTTTCGAGAAAGGATAGCCTCTTGAGTTCCACTTGAACTCCTTCCATCTTGGCATTACTGCATAGGCCTAACCCTTACTCCATATACGTCGTCCTCCACCTCTGAGACTCTCTTAGACATACACGTAGTAGTTTTGGATGCCTTCTCATACTCTTTGGCAACCATTGTACCTCCGTCGACAAGTTGGCACAAGAACTTGGCACTTGCATATGGCGTGTCTCCCACTAATGCTTTATTAGCACACGTAGGCACGTAGCTTAGTACTTGTACTTCATCAATTTGTACTTGGCCCATTATTGCTCCATTGCTCCCATTGCCACTCGCTATTTAGGGGTGTGTCGATGCGATGACACAACCGTTGGAGCCTCCCGAGTCTTGCCCATCCTCTTGGGCTTGTCCACCACACTTCTTGATGGGCACCATTTTGTCTAGGCTTGAGTGCTCTTACTCGATCCCATGGTCATATGGCCACCGCCGAATTACAACCACCAAACCCACCAACATGCACTCTTCGTGCTTGACTCACCATCCTTTGCTCCTTCATTGTTTCCTTTCATTTTTGTAGATGGACAGCCATAGCTACATTTTCACGGTCTGTTGTGCGGCATAGGGGCAGTCACTATCTCATTATAGCTACCCACTAACCATTGCTCTGATACCAAATGTCACGAACCAACATTTTATGAGATCGGCAGTCACAAAATGAGGCTTGTGCAGCGCTTGCCAAGTTCGTCTGACAAGCCAACCAAACCAAGATCATCTCATTTGGAAGCTAGAATCGAGTATTAATAGCCAACCGTCAAGCAACCTCCAAGGAGAATGATTGGATATAATCAAACATATTTCATTGATAAAAGTATTATTACATAGCTCACTTTATGTACATGACGGGCCTTAAAGCATACAAGAAGTAGTGGGATAGGAGGAAGGTAGGAGTATACCCCCTCCTTATAGTAGCATTCTAAGCCATTTATGAACTTTCAAGGGGAAACATATTGTGTGCCTGAGGAGTCATAATGGTCTCCTAAAAATTCTACAAAACTCAATAAATAAAATCCTTACAAAACTGGAAACTAGGTCTTACAAGGAGTCTATAGAAAAAGAAGACCTAGCTTAATTTGAATTTCGGAGCTCAAAGTTATGCCATGTCAAAAATCAGGCCAAAGTGAAGTTATATGGGGCCTCCCTGCTAACCTTGGTGAGGTTATCCGGCTGTGGTATTGTGCTAGGGCACTAGAGCGCTAGTGAGGTTAGGTAGCCCCTCACTTGTGCGTTGTTGCCTAGCTGGCTGGCTGGCTGGGCGCTGGTGGGGTTAGGCTACCCCTCACCCACGCTGCTACTTGACACGTTGAGCTGCCTTGGTCATTGCCCAATTGCTTCCTTAGTTGCCCTCTTGGTTGCTTCCTTGGGCCATTCTTAGGACACCATGGGATTATCTTGGCCATTGTTTGGGCATTGTTTAGATAATGCTTGGACAAGGTTTGGGCAATCCTTGGGTATAATTTTGGCACAAGTTTGAGCTGTCATGGGACGCAAGAAGTGGACCATGACATATTGGTTGTTGACTGCTTGAGTCAACACCTACACTAAGATCAAAGAATTACATTGAACCAAGGGAGGGTCTCTTTTTAGGGTTTAGTTTTGCACTAAAACAAGGACCATTGAGTGGTCTAGACAATTCAAAAAATTAAGAAATTTTCTATTTCTAAACCTACTTATACCGTGTTTAAAATCTTGATTTATTGAGTGAAAAGCAAAAGAAAAATAAATAGTAAGGGAAAAGAGAACAAAATGAAAGAGAATTCTTGTTATCTTTTCTCTTATCTTTTTCTTTTCCTTTTCTTTTCCCTCACCAAATCATTGATCCAAAAAAGTGAAGGAAAGAAAACAAAATGAAAGAGAATTTTTGTTCCCTTTGCTCTTATCTTTTTCTTTTCCTTTCCTTTTCCATCACCAATTGAAAAACGGTTTTGGGACATGGATTTTGCCTTGAGTTAATTAATTAACCTAAATATCTAACTATAAGAGCATATCAATTATCTATGTTACGTCAATCCAATGTGTAATTTTAAAGTAATAAAGTAAAGAGATAAGAATACAAGATTTTAGGATAGAATAGAAACCCTATAAACTAGAAAAAAAACCACGGGGCCACACACAGCCACTAACATACTTATCACTATAAACCTTAAACAGTTACAAGAATAAACTTATAACCCAACTCGTTGATCCACAACTATGGTAGAAGTTTTAGACTTGATCGCTAGACCCCGCAATTCACCATTCTCCCACACTCTCAACGTCAACCTTTAGAATCTACCAAAGATGATATGTGTGAAGAACTATTATTGACCAAAAGGATGAACAATCTAATATCTGGGAAGTACAATAGAGCTCTTTCAATAGCTAGATAATATCTCTAAGTGCATGTATTTGAATTATGAAGTCTTTAGAGCCTTTATATAATGTCTGGAGTATTTGTAGAGCCTTGGACGAAATCTATCTCACACTAGGAAAGATTCCTATGAAGATAGAGAGTCCTGACTTTGTTTTTTTCGAAACTCTGTCGTGCGTTCGAACTCTCTAGTTAGGGGTTCGAATGTCTCAGACTACCGTTTAAATTCCTGCCAATTTATTAATATGTAGATTTCGAAAAGTTATATAAAATCAATATATTATGAATTATAGCAGCACTTCTGATTTGAGAAATATGACTTTCTAAAGTTTCAGCTATGCATGCTTTAGCAACTTGTGTCCCAGCTTTAGCAGTTTGTACTATGATAGTATTAACTTGAAACTTATTCTAAATTGGCGAAAATACAACTTAAAACATAATTACAATCAAAGTACTTTTGTCTGCGGAATATGCCAACACTAACAATCTCCCATTTTAGAAATTTTGTGACAAAAAAAAAAAAATACAATCAAATGACTCAAACAATGAAGATAAAGTTAAGCTTGAAGCAATCACTCATGCATATGTTTATCTACATATCATTTAAACAAAAGCTCGTGAAAAAATAAGTGAAATATAAATCAATAAACCATATTCATGAATAAATTTCTCCCCTCACATGTATACATCATCTCTCTCCCTTAAGTATAATGAAAACAGTAGGATTTAACCTCTATATTTCTTCATTTCCCTTTTGTCAAGAATTGACAATAAGGCAATCAGGATAGAAGGGAATGAATAAGTCATATGCATATGGGATCCTAAACATAACAAAATAAAATGAAATAAAAATAAGGTGTGATTATGCAAATTACCATAGCCTCAATAGAATCTATGCACAAGATTATATAAATAAAAAATGTTCATAGATTAATTGAACTTGATGCATAAACTAACTTGAAATTGTAGGCTCTTTATCTCAAGATGATAAGATTCATAAAAATTACCCAAGTGGGTGTATACGGTGTACTTGCAAATACGAGATTTAATTATAAAATAATAATAGCAATGAATATTAATAAAATTATTTAAAATTCAAATCAATTTACACTACTAGAAGTCAAACCAATGATGTTTGTAGGATATTCAACGAAAGCCCCCTCCCAATTTGATAATGCCAACCACATTCAAAATTCTTTCTTTTGACTAAGAATTTTTTTTGTTCTTGCAATCATGTAGTGGCTTTCACACTATTAAATATGGTAGCCTTTCTATGATTTTACCCGAAAGATGCATATTTTGATATACACCCATAGTGACTTCCACACATACTCATAAGTATACCTTTCCATCATGCGTTTTTTCTTTTCTTTTTTCACCACAAGTATTTGGGAACAATGAAGGAGATGGAGAAACGTAATTTTTTGGTCAATCTTGTATGCGATTTTCCCTTAGAACATGAAAATAATTCAAACTAATAAAACACATATGTATGTTTCTATCAAATCAATGGCACCAGGTGTGCACAGTGATCACTAGGCATATAATCATGAGAAGTCATCACTCAAAACTAAGAGTAAAAAATTAAATCTTAGTTATGCACAATAGTTCTAACCTAATACAATTAGCATTATCTTAATCATATAAAATTAGGCATGAATGCTATTAACTCATCAAATATGCATAAACCCAAAAATTATTTTGTATTATTATTATTTTTTAATGTCAAAATAAAATATATGATCATAACAATAGGTCAAATAAGTAAGAATCAAATAAATTCCTATGCTATGTTAGAATTAGGACCCTATTCAGAAATATCTACCACTACAGACTTCTAAGGGGTATTCAGGACTTCTAAATCAAATTTTTTAGCCCAAACAAATTTACAATTTTTCATTTTTGGAATCACTTGTCTGAGTTGGCCTGTTCATGTGTTTGGATCCTTAATTTGTCTTTGTAGTGCATTATCAGACATTCTAGGTTCTATTTGACTAAACGATTTTTCAATTTTTCTCAAAACGTTACACCTCGGCCTGATATGTCCTATAATGCCACAGTGATTGCATACTAGAACAAAATTAGATAGTTTAAAAAAACATACCTTATGTCGCACTCCGATTTTTCGCACTCAAGAAAATAAGTTGAAAAAACATGGTACTCTCTCGTTAGAACTCCTTCTTCTAGAAGCACGAGTACAACTAGGTTTGAATTGGAAATTTATTTGAATAAGGGATTTTGGAAAAGATTTGGAGCACTGGGGACGTTCCTGGGTTTCATGGTGTTGCACTGGGGGATTGAAGTGAATCCAAAAAAGATCTAGGCCATCATTGACATGCAAGCGCCTCAAACGATAAAGGATGCTCAGAGGCTGGCAGGGCGTGTGGCGGTTCTGAACAAGTTTATCTCTAAATCCATTGACAAGTGCTTGCCATTCTTCAAGATCTTACACAAGGCATTTGAGTGGACCGAAGAATGTGAAGCGGCTTTTAATCAACTCAAGGAATACCTGAGCTCGGTCCTGCTGCTCTGCCAAACTATTCCAGGGGAGGAACTGTTTTCGTATCTGCCAGTTTAGGTGACAATAGTGAGCTCGGCTTTGGTCAGAGAAGAGGGAGGAATCTAGAAACCAGTATACTATACCAGTCGGGCACTACGTGGGGTAGAGGAAAGATACTCGAGAATGGAGCTCATGGCCCTAGCACTGGTGACAGCGGCTCGACGCCTGAGACCTTACTTCCAAGCCCACATGATAGTAGTCCTCACAGACCAACCTTTGAAGAGCATTCTACACAAGCCAAAGACGTCGAGGTGCTTGGTAAAATGGTTGGTCAAGCTTAGCCAGTTCGACATCCACTACCAACCTTGACTAGCAATGAAGGGGCAGGCTACTACGGATTTCATTGCAGAATTCAGTAACCCTCCCACTACCACCCTTGAAGACGACTCTATCGACAACCATTAGGTTTTAAACATTGATGACTTTATTAGGAATTTATACTAAAAGACATGCTTTGTGTAATGGTTTTAGTATTTATTAATAAATTAGTTATTCCATTTTAATAAGAATCTATGTGAACAATGCTTGCATTGCATTATTTATTTAATGATCATGCATGTGTGTCTCTTATTCTGTATAGTAGATGATTTGATGAGTAGAGTACAGCTTACACAGGAAAGATTGGATCATCAATTCTTATGGAATATAAACTTACCGTTCACAGTCTTAGATGGAACTGGACTCACTATCAGTAGAACTGTAACACAAGGTTTTAATAGGTCTGTCTTGACTATAGGGAATGGTATAGTTCCAATTTCTTCTACTAGTACACTTTGTGTGTATTGAATAGGACCATGTTGAGATAATTATTTTTATGCTGACTATATAAAATAGTTAATACCTCATGATTATTATGAGTGCTTATGCTCTTAATCCTAATATAATAAATAGATACGTGCATGTAGTATTTATTGTTTTGATTCACATAAGAGTGAGATTCTTTATGAATCAATAAACTCAGTGAGTTGGACAATAATATTATGTGTATGATGAATATTAATTATTGATGGAATTCATGTCCCGATAGAGGGATTGATGATACCTCCTTGAGGAAGCTTATAAGTTTTAATTATGTTAAACCCTGCAGGTGAATTATGAATCCGACATATCAAATAAGTTAAGTGGAAAGTCTCAAAGAATTAAATAAGTCTATTAAATTTAATTGTCAGTAATTTAATTTAATAGACGGGTATCTTTAATCTTAACGTGGGGATATAAATAAGTATTTAATAATATAAAACTCGAAATATAATTTCTAGTATGACAGGGAGTCCAATTATAATTCATTAGTGGTATAAATTATAATTTACGTAAATAGGGATTAATCCTAGTTGGATTAGGAATCTTTATTTGCACAGGAAGCCCTAGTTATACTAATCCTATGGTCCCTGTTGTGGCCTCTATATATACGCACTCTAAGAGCAGCTAGGGTTTTACTTTTTGCTCATAATTGAGAGATACATGTTTTTGTGAGGAAGAGAAACCCTAGCAGCTATGAGCCCACTCTCTCTAGAGGAAGGCGCATACAGGGGATACAGTAGAAGTTCGAAGGTTGAGTTTGAGCAGTTGATTTGTGCTTGTTGCTATTACTTGAATCATGCTTGTTTCTCATACTTGCTATCTGGGATCAAACTAGAGAGATATCAAAGGTATGATTCTAATCACATAGATTGGGCTATGCTAATCAAATTAGAATTTTTGGTAGTATGCATATGCATTATAGCCAGGTCGTGAAAAATTTCGCAGTCCACTGCAATTGGTATCAGAGCCTTGGTTGATACTATATATGTATAATATCTACCGTGTTCTCCGAAAATTGGTTCCATGCATGCTTAGGGTAGAACGTGGATTTGTGCTAACCTTTATTTTGCAGCGTCTTGCCTGGTTATTATGGTCACATGATTGTACGTTGTGTGATTGTGGTTTTTACATGATTCTTAGATTGTGAACTCCGGTTTGAGGAGGCGTAAAATCAGATATAATAATTATTTTTTGGAGCATGGGAACTCCAATGTTTTGGAGATTTTAATTTCTTGTATTCTAAAACTCCACTGTTTTTTGAGATTTTGATTCCTTATATTCTGTTACTCTATTTTTATGGAGAATACGATCTGTTGTAATCAAAGAAGATGAAGGAACAGTAGCGACGCAAGGACTAAGGCAAAAAATTGAAAAAATCCTAAAGATGTGAGGAATAGTCCTAAGAATGTGATGTGGTATTTTGTTTAGGTTTCGATCCTCGCGACCTAACCGTACAGGTCGATCCCCGACATCTGGGCACTGCCCCCAAACCCCCGTAAGTCAGCGAAGTGGCAAATAAGGATTCTTGGTGATATCATGGTGCGGTTGGACTCTTCATCACTTTGGAGTGATTTTTTCACCATAATAGCCAGGATTTTGATTAAATCTTGTTTATCTTGTTTGTCTAGGATTATTATCTTTTATGTTCTTGTTGTTATGTTATCAGCATGGGAGAACATGGATAGTAGATAAATCATATTTAAGTTGTGTTTTAATTATGGGTAAATTACACAAACCTCCTCTCAACATTTGCTTAAATACAGAGACTTCCCCCAACCATTTAAAAATTACACCGGCCTCCCTTGCTTTTGAAATGTCTTTAACAGATTCCCCCTTTCGTCCAACTGCCATTAGTTGTCAAGATAAAAAGGCTGCTGTAAGCAAAAACAAAAGTAGTGAAATGCCTATTATGCCCTTTATAAAGGTGTAAGATGTTAAAGAAAAACTTTGTAATGTTATTTTCATAAAATTATGCTTTCAAAAACTATGAAAAAAGATAAATATTTTTATTTTCTCTCTCCTCTTTCTTTTTTTTCCTTCCATTTTCTTCTTCCCCAATTTCTGCAACTACACATAATGGATCTAGGGTTTAAGCCCACCATCTTTTTCTTTCTCTTTCTCTCAACCTGTATCACTCTCTTCTCATAGCAAACGTGAGGCTCCTCCTCTCCACGGTTAGAATCACTCCCTCTGAAACCGAATGCGTAGTGTATATTTTGTTGCCTTTTGAGGTTTTAATCTAAGATCCTATATCTATGGCGACGTCGTCAAGAAAGGAAGTGGATCACATCAAAGGTCCATGGAGTTGTGAAGGACGAACTGTTGCAGAGCCTCATCCAAAAGCACAGACCCAGGAACTGGTCGCTGATTAGCAAATTGATTTCAGGTCGATCTAGGAAATCGTGCCAGTTGTGGTGGTTCAACCAACTATCGTAGCAAGTTGAGCACCAGGCGTTCATGCCGGAGGAGGATGAGACAATCTTCAAAGCGCACGCCAAGTTCAGCAACAAGTGGGCCACAATTGCTAGCCTCCTCACTGGTCGCACTGATAACGCCATCAAGAATCATTGGAACTCGACATGAGGTGGGCATCGAATCTAAGTTGAGAGTCTCTCTGGTGTTCTTTCCCCTCACATTTTCAAGCCAGTACCAAGACCTAGCAGGGTGGGCACTCTAGTTCCTTAGATCGAAACGAGGTCATCGATTGCAGATCTACTGTTAGTTGGTTGTAACATCCTTGGCACACAGAAAAGAGGGGGATTTTTAAATCTTATTGAACTTAAACAATCAGATCTGTGTGTGATGGGGTAAGGCGGGGCCTGTGGGGTGAGGTGGGAGGGCGGTGGTAAAGGGTGGCAGGAGGTGGTGAAGGCGGTGTTGGGTGGTTGTGAGAGAGAGAGAGAGAGAGAGAGAGAGAGAGAGAGAGAGAGAGAGAGAGAGAGAGAGAGATGTTAGTTTTAGGAAAATCCAGAAAGATTTTTAAAGAGATAAAGAAAATATTTTAGTTAATTTATTTTAAATCTCAAGGGTATTATTGTATTTTTATAGCTTTTATTAACGTCATTTACACGATATTTGACGAAAAAGGGAATCTGTTAGAGACATTTCAAAAGCAAGGGAGGCCGGCGTAATTTCTAAATGGTTAGGGGAAGTCCCTGTATTTAAGCAAATGTTGAGGGGAGGTTTGTGTAATTTACCCTTTAATTATATAAGTTTAAATTTTCAATTTTGGTTTATATATGTTCAACTAGAGAGTAAAATAAATTCCCATGTTTTAATTTTTTTTTCTAAATTAAGAGAATTTAAAATTTTATTTGTTACATATATATGAGTCACCAAATATTGAAATATTATATTTATTAGATAATTAAACACATAACATCTCTTATGTATTAAATATCTAAGTGGGTGAGGGAATTTATTACATATAAATCCCATGGTCTCCATCACTAGTTTATAAGTGAAATAATTTATTCTATGTGTTGGTTTTAGTACCAACCTCCCCATCGGATGGAATAAGTTACGGACTCATTAAGTATATTAGTATTGAATTAACTATCCATCTGAGTAACTCATTACTAAACAATAGATCCAGAGTTTAGTGATGGTATACAATTAGCAATAAATAATAGTATCATCACCATTGTAAGCACCCTATTTTTGCCCGCTCGGCAGTCTCTAGTCCGTCCCGACTTGAGTTCAAGTCAATATGGACATATTCTAGAACTCTTGTCCTAATCCAGTCAATTCATCGCTTCGCAGGCCCACCAGGCCCAAATAGAGGCAAAATGACCAAAATGCCCTTGTGGGCGTTGTTCGGTCCAATCCCGTAGGCGCGTCTTCCCAAAGACGGTAAGTCCCCTTTTCCAATCCAATTTCAATCTCTCTCTCGAGAAAGTTGATTCCTCCAGACGGTAAGTCTATCCTGTCTGGCACGTTTCTCGAAAAAAATTTTCTTCGGAACGGTAAGTCCCTTCAAACCCGTCGACCGAGACGAGACCTCAAGTCCTCGAGATAGTAGAACTGTCCACCTTTGGCACTTGCTAGCCCGTTAATGTAGAAATGTTCGTTTTGGCACGCTTTTTGAGAAAGTTGATTCCTTAAGCGCTAAGTTCCTTTAGCAGCTTCCCAAGATCGGGTAGTCTCGGGAATGATCGCGAACCGTCAGAGTAGCAGAAGTACTCGCAAGCATCCCATCCGTCAGAGTAGCAGAAATACTCACAAACAAATTGATATAGGGAATTGCCAACAAACCCCTGTATCATGGGACCGCCATTAGAGTGACGGAAACACTCAAAACCCAGGTCAACACCAGTGCCTGCTAGCCCACTTCTACCCTTCCAAGATTGTCTTAAAAGTAATCCGGCATGATTAGGTGCCTTCTAGTTAGTTTCAGGCCAATTCCGATCAAGATGACCATTTTGCCCCTAAGCATCCGAACGCCCCGGGAACCACACCGGCTCTGGGTATCAAACCGGTAACCTCCCGAGAATGCTTCTTATAGTATTCTCGACTTTCCTTTATCTTTTCGGATCATTCCAAGTCAATTCCGGCAAACTTGGTGCAAAATGACCGTTTTGCCCCTTGTGGGCCGATCGCCTTTTCCGACCACACTAGCTCTGGGTATCAAATCGATAGCCTTTGGGAACATTCTAAATAATGTTTCTAAATCTTGAGTCTTCTTCCGGGACATTTTGAGTCTGTCCCGACAGCTTTCCAACCCGATTGACCGTTTTGCCCCTAATAGCCCGATCAACCCTTCCGACAATTCTTGTCATCCTTTCTCAAGGCTAATACCTTCGGGACTCTATTCTAAGGGTTCCTACCCTTTTCTGGCCTTCCGGGCCATTTTCGGTCTCTTAAATCCTTCCCGGATCTTCTAGAGTCACTCCTAGTAAAGCCGGACTAAAAATTGCATGGTAGTCACTAGTACAAGCGCCCAAATCTTCTAAAGATACGTTGCTTGCCGACCTTAAAACTTTCCTAAGTGGATGACACCATTAGTAGTGGCGCCAAGCCAAATATTGGCCTAGCGCCACTGCAACAGGCGTCAGGTCATTCTTCTCTCTATAAATACAAAGCTTCCTCTAGCGTGAAAGAGGTCTGCAAACTCAATCTGAAAACCTTATTATTCGATATACAGAGCTCGTAGCCTCTCTAAACCCTAGTCTTCTTTAGGTTTTCCAAACCCTTGCCACCAAACACCAAACCTTAGCCTCATATACACTCACATACATTCTTATACACTTATACACTAGCCTCAAAGCCTCCATTGAAGACTTGAAGTGTTGCAACTTCGAAGCTCTCAGAAATCAAGACAAGCTCTCGAAGATCAAGACAAAGACTGAAGCGAAGACCAAAGCAAAGCAAGAAAAACAAAGTGCGCAAAGCAAAGCAAAATAAAGAAGACACAAGGTAGGCTTTCTATTTAAGTTTATGCATCTTCCCCCTCTTTTCTCTCTCTGAACCCACTTGAGTTTTCTTCTATTTTAATCCCCCATCTTTTTCCCCCCCTTTCTTGCATGCTTGAAACAAGGGACTTTTCGGTCCATGTGTAGGATTAGGCTATTGGAGGGTCATCGTGTCGGGGGCTTTCTTTTAGTCTAACCGGAGACCACGTGGGTTCGGCCCCCTTGATTATATGGTGAAGCCTTTAACCTTGTATGTTCACGACCCCAACTTGAATTGAGCATATCATAATCTTGCATTTTTCCAAAATTTGTTTTTAAACTTGTTTTCAAAAACTTGCATTAACATCATTTTCAAACTTGCATCAAATTTTCTTTTTCAAAACTTGTTTTCAAAATCACAATCCTAAGGTGATTATAGCCTTTCCATAGCTACGGTTGCTTTAGGAAAGTGTAATATTTAAAGTGACCAATATGGTTCATATTTTCAAATCCTTGTTGTTTTCAAAACCACTATGCTAGAGTGGTTCTAATCTTTTTATGATTAGAACCGCTTTAGGAAAGTAAGTTATTTTTATGAACTCTCCAAAAACTCCCTTTTCAAAAATCTCTCCCTCTAAAAATCTCTTTTTCAATACACTTTCTAAAAATTCTCTTCAACCTCCTATTCAAAATTCCTTTCCAAAGTTGTCTTCTAAAACTTCCCTTCACGAAACCCACTTTCCTAAAAACTCCCTTCCAAAAACGCTCCTTAAGTCTCTTTCCTAACTACTCTTTCCAAAAATCTCTTTCCCAAAATCTCTTTCTAAAAACTTTCTCAAAGTGTTGCTTTCCAAAAAAATCTTTCCAAAAACTCTCTCTTCAAAATTCATTTTCTAAAAACTCCTCTCTAGGATTGCCTTCCTAAGATTTCCTTTCTAACAACTCACTTTCCAAAAATCTCTTTTCTTAGAGTCCAAGTTAAACACTAGAGCCAACGATTAGGAAACCCTAATTTTCCTTCCCAAAAATATGATTTTCAATCTTGCCTTAAAACCTAGGTTTTCAAAATCTCCCTTTTTACATCAAAATCATAAGTTTCCAAAACCTATTTTCTACATCAAAACTATAGTCTTCCAAATCTAGGATTTTCAAAACTGCATCTTTCCAATTCGATGCCAAATCAAATCTTCCCTTTAAGAAACCAAATCCAATCTTCTATTTAGGAAACAAAATCTAATCCTTTGTTTTAGGAAATAGGAATCTTAACCCTTCCTTGTCTAAATCTTTCCTAATCCACTCCTTCCTGATCTCATACTTTCCTAAACCTTAAGCTTCCCTAAACTTTAAGCTTTCAAATCTTTCTTAAATTCCAACCTCTCCTAATTCCATCTCTTTCCAAATCTTAACTTTCCAAATCTAAATTTTCAAATGTTTCTCAAACTCAAACCTTTCCTTACTTCAAGAATTTCTAAAACTCAAGCACTTTCCAAATTCTAAACTTTCCAAAAACTTCAAATCTTTCCAAATCTAAAAATTTCTAACTTTCAAAACTTCCCTATTTCAAAACATTCTAAATTCAAAACTTTCCAATTCTAATACTTTCTTAAAATGAAACCTTTCTTAATTCAAAACTTTCTTAAAATGAAACTTTCCTAATTCAAAACCTTTCCTAAACCAAAACTTTCCTAAAATGAAACTTTCCTGAAATGATACTTTCCTATTTTGAAACTTTCCTAAATTGAGACTTTCCTAATTCGAACCTTTCCTAAATCCAATCCTTTCTTAATTCTCCAAGTCCAACACTCGAGTCAAATCTTTTCTTAATTCTCAAGTCTTTCATAAATTCTATCTTTCCTAAATCTAGGTTTCTTAAACCTCAATCTTTCCAAAACAAGTCCAATCTTCTCAATTTCAATTTCCAATCTTCTATTCTAAGTTCAAATCAAATCATTTTTCAAATCTATTTTCTATCGGATTCTTGTCCGAACTACGATTGACCAGATTCCTCAAAAAGGATACATAGGCAACCCTCACGGGTGCGGTCACAATCTTTTTCAAGCTTCTATTTCCATAACTCTTTCAAATATTCCAATTCCATGATCTATTTCCAACTTTCACTTCCAAATTTCTATTTTCAAATCTCTATTTCTAATCTCTAAAACTCTTCTTTCAAAAATTAATTCTATCTTTTCAAATCTCTTTTTAAATCAAATCAATTTCCTTTCAAGTTTATTTCCCAATCTATTTTCCAACTCTCTTTTTCTTGCACTTACATATCATGCATCATGTCTTTTTTAAAAATTCTTTTCTAAAGTAAATAGGATTGGACATTTGTTAGTTAAAAACTCTCGTAGGTGAATCTAGGGTAAATAGATATGTAGGTACCGCAAGGGCGGGGTAGGGCGATGGCTTAGTGCGTCTTCCCTACACGTAATCAACCTCCGAACCTAGAACACTATTTTCGAAAGACCAAAACAGAGTTATTTTTCTAAAAAGGGCTTAAATATTTTTCAAAGGTTGCTAAATAACCAGTTTTCCTAAAACCCCACTCTTGAGGATATTTTCTAAAATCGTTTTCTAAAAACCCTAAGCGTACTCTTCGAATTATGCTTAGTTTTTAGGTAACCTAACTCACCTTAATCAAGTTAGGTGGCGACTCCAAATGTTTTCCAAAAGCCCTTTATGCAAATCAATTTTCAATTCAAACCTAGTCACACTCGTTCTTCTAGGAGTGTGAGTTCTAATGAGAGAGTACAGTATTTTCCTGCTTGTGTGAGCATTCCTCGAGTGCGAAAAATCTGAGAGCGACAACCATCTGAGCCACTATTATTATTTATAGGACCAAAGCTAAGTCAACTATTTAATTTTACTTGGCATAGTCACTTGCCTAGATAGTAAAGTTAATAGGTATTCACCTTTCTAGATAAATGTTGAATAGCAGACGACCTCCCATCGAGGCATGCTATTTACGGTATACTAGGCTGTTGGCGGATTCTTTTAAAATATTAGTAGAGGGAACCATATTTTAATGATTGAATTCTAAGTTTATTATTGCTCATCATATTTTGTTATAATATGTGATTCTTAAGATTAAAATGGCTTTCAATCCACTTGTTGTTATTCTCAAAGAAACAAACTGATTGGACTAAATTATATTGACTAGAAAAGAAATTTGGATACTGTGCTAACTACTGAAGAATACAAGTTTGTGCTCACTGAGGTTTGTCCACCAGAACTTAGTGAGGGTTAATCGATGAGGAAACCCAGGCTTACCAGAAATTTGTAAAGGCTGATGAGATGTCGAGGTGTTACATTTTGGCATCTATGTCGATTGTTCTGTAACATTAGCATTAGGCTATGCCCACTACCTATGACATGATGAAGAGCCTCAAAGACATGTTTGGAGATTAGAATTTTGCTGCTACGCTAGTTGCCATGAGAGACCTAATGAATACGATTATGGTTGAAGGGACCCTAGTAAGGGTTCATGTTCTAAAGATGATGAGTCTTCTGAATAAACTAGAGACCCTTGGAGCTAAAATCGATAGAGAAACCCAAGTTAATATCATTCTCCAATCGTTGCCTGATTCCTTTAAGTAGTTCTGCCTGAACTACAACATGAATAAGTTATCTTATTCAAAGGCAGAGCTTCTTAACGATCTTCAAGCAGCTGAGGGCCTCATTAAGAAGCCAGTTGTTGCTCTTGTTACCGAGAAAGGTTCTACTTCTAAACTGAAAGGCAAGAAGAAGCAGAAAAAGGGTCAGAAATAGAAAGTAGCTCCTTAGGCACCGCATAGGTTTCAAGGAGGGGTGAAAAAACCCAAGGGCAAGTGTTTTGTCAGCAAGCAGTCGGGGCACTGGAAGTTGCAATGTCCAGTTTATCTAGCCAAACAGAACAACAAAGGTAAATCTCATTCACTAGTAGTTGAAACATGTTTAGTGGTGTTATCTACTGGAACATGGTATGTAGATACGAGAGCCACTAATCATATACGCAATTCTTTG
>CM065397.1:33792500-33845000 GCA_033060915.1 Euryodendron excelsum
ACCGCACCTATGAAGGTTGCCTACGTATCCCTTTGGGGGAATCAGGTCAGTCGTAGTTCGGACAAGAGTCTGATTGAAAATAGATTGATTTGAAAGAAAGAGATTGAATTGGAAATTGGATTAGAAGATTGAGAGATTGAACTTTGATTGAAAGATTTAAAAAGACTTGACTTTGAAAAACTCGGTTTTAGGAAACCTAAACTTAGGAAAGATGAGACTCATGAAAGACTCAAGAGTTTAAGAAAGATTGAATTTAGGAAATGTTTGAATTAGGAAAGGTTCTATTTAGGAGAGTATCATTTTTGGAAGGTTTTGAAATTAGGAAAGTTTGGAATTTAAGAAAGTTTTAGGTTTAAGAAAGTTTCAACTTAGGAAAGTGTTGTTTTAGGAAAGGTTTTGAAATTAAGAAGTTTCAAAAATTGGAAAGTTTCAAATTTAGAAAGTTTTGAAATAGGGAAGTTTTAAAAATTGGAAAGTTTGGAAAACAAGGAAGTTTCGAAAATAAGAGAGCTTCGTTTTGGGAAAGGTTTGAAAAAGGAAAGTTTTTAGTTTAGGAAATGTTTGAATTAAGAAAGTTTCAACTTAAGAAAGTTTTAAATTAAGAAAGTTTTGAGTTTAGAAAAGTTTTTGATTTGAAAAGATTTGAAGTTTAAGAAAGTTTAGAATTTAGAAAGTTTTTAGGTTTAGAAAGTCTTAAGTTAAGAAAGTCTTGAATTAAGAAAGTTTTGAATTTGGAAAGATTTGAAATTTAGAAAGTTTAGGATTTAGAAAGTTTTAGAGTTTTAGAAAATCTTGAGATTAGGAAAGGTTTAAGTTTAGGAAAGATTTGAAAATTTAGATTTGGAAAGTTAAGATTTGGAAAGGGGTAGAATTAGGAAAGGGTTGAATTAGGAAAAGTTTTGAAAGTCGAGTTTTAAAATTTAGGGAAGATTTTTATGTTCAGGTTTTGGAAACTTAAGATTTAGGAAATGAGAAGTTTAGGAAGGAGTTGAATTAGGAAAGGTTTGGATTAGGAAAAGATTGGATTTTGTTTTGAAAAGAGAAGGTTTGATTTTATTTCCAAAAATGGAGGATAGGATCTAGTTTCCTAAACGGGAGGATTTGATTTGGTTTCCTAAAGGGAAGATTGGATTTGGCAAGGATTTGGAAAGGGAGATTCTAGAAACCCTAGTTTTGAAAGTGTAGAATTTTAACGTAAAAAAGAGGTTTTGGAAACATGTATCGTTTGGATGTGAAAACGAGAGGTTTTGGAAACCTAGGTTTGGGGCAAAGTTTGAAAACCATGTTTTTGGGAAGAAAATTAAGGTTTCCTAATTGTGGGCTCTAGGGCTTGACTTGGGCTCTAAGGAAAGAGTTTTTGGAAAGTGCGTTTTTGGAAACGAAAGTTTTCTAGAAGGGAATCCTAGGGAGGAGTTTCTAGAAGGAAGAGTTTTTGGAAAGTAACTTTGAAGAGAGTTTTTCGAAGGAGATTTTAAAGAGAGGGAGTTTTTGGAAAGCATGTTTTTGGAAATGTAGATTTTAGAAGGAAAATCCTAAAGGGGAATTTCTAGAAGGAAGATTTTGGAAAGAGAGTTTTTTAGAAAGATTTTTGGAAGAGGTTGTTGGAGAAAGTTTTTAGGAAGGTGAATTTAGGGAGTGTTTTTAGAAAGTGAATTTTGAGGAAAGAAAGTTTTGGAAAGGAGTTGAAAAAGAGAGTTTTGAAAAAGAGATTTTGGAAGGGAGTTTTTAGAAAACAATTTTGAAGATGAGAGTTTTAGGAAAGTATGCTGAAAAAGAGATTTTTAGGAAGGGATTTTTGAAAAGAGAGTTTTAGAAGGTGTAAAAACATCTCACTTTCCTAAAGCGATTCTAGCCATAAGAGAGCTAGAACCACTTTCAGAAAGCGGTTTTGAAAATAAAGTTTTTGAAAAAGAGATTTTGATGCAATTTTGAAAAACAAATTTGAAAACGATTTTTGAAAACAACTTTTTGAAAACGAATTTTGGAAGATGCAAGACTATGATATGCACAATGCAATTTGGGGTCGTGAACATACAAGGCTAAGGCTTCACCACATAATCAAGGGGGCCGGACCCACGTGGTCTTTGGTTAGACTAGAAGAAAGCCCCCGACACGGTGACTCTCCCATAATCCAATCCTACACATGGACCGGGAATCCCCTTGTTTCAAGCATGCAAAGAAAGGGGGGGAAAGAGATGGGGGATTAAAATAGAGAAAACCCAAGTGGGTTGGAGAGAGAAGAGAGAGGGGGGAAGTGCAGAAAATTGAAGAGAAAGCCTACCTTGTTTCTTGTTTATTTTGCGCGCCGTGCAGTCTTCGGTCTTCGGTCTTCGGTCTTTGTCTTGATCTTCACCTTCAGTCTTCAAGGGTTGTCTTCAAGCTTTGGATGGCCGCTCTTCAAGTCTTCCAAGGATGGTTGAAGGTTAGGGTATGAGTGTATGGGGGTGTATATGAGTGTATAGGAGGCTAGGGTTTGTATAGGGTGGCTAGGGTTTGGGAAACCTAGGGAGGCTAGGGTTTTTGAGGTGCTCGAGCTCTGTATATCGAATTGTGTGATTTCTAGGTTAAGTTTGCAGACCCCTTTCACGTTGATCGAGGCTCTGTATTTATAGAAGTTGGACAAGCCTGGCGCCTGTTGCAGTGGCGCCAAGGCAAAATTTATACTGGCGCCACTAGGAGTGGCGCCAGGCCATTTTTTGGCTTGGCGCCACTGCTAGTGGCGCCAGCCATTTAGGAAACAATTAAGGTCGGCAAGCAACGTATCTTTGACTAGATTTGGGCGCCTGTACTAGTGACTACCATGTAAACTTTAGCCTGGCTTCACTAGGAGTGACTCCGGAAAGTCCGGGAATGATTTGAAGGGGCCGGGAGTGGCCCGGAAGGCCGGAAAGGAGCAGGAACACTTAAAATAGTGTCCTGGAGGTATTTGACTTGAAAAGTGAGGATTGGATGTGTCGGAAAGGTTGACCGAGCCTTTAGGGGCAAAACGGTCAATCAGACCGGAAAACTGCCGGGACAGACTCAAACTGTCCCGGAAGAAGACTTGGGATCTGGAAACATTATTTAGAATGTTCCCAGAGGTTACCGGTTTGATTCCCAGGGCCGGCGTGCTCGGAAATGGAAACCGGCCCACCAGGGGCAAAACGGTCATTTTGCACCGGGTTTGCCGGAACTGACTCGGAATGGTCCGGAAAGGTAAAGGAAGGTCGAGAACACTATAAAAATTATTCTCAGGACATTACTGGTTTGATACCCAGAGCCGGTGTGGTTGAAGAAGGAGACCGGCCCTCTAGGGGCAAAACGGTCATTTTGCACCGGGTTGGCCGGAACTGACTCGGAATGGTCCGGAAAGGTAAAGGAAGGTCGAGAACACTATAAAAAGTATTCTCGGGACATTACCGGTTTGATACCCCGAGCCGGTGTGGTTTCTAGGGCGCTCGGATGCCTAGGGGCAAAAATGGTCATCTTGACCGGAAAAGGTCCAAAGGGTAATTTGGTCATTTTTCACCAAAGTGAGCTAACAAACATGGTTATTGACCTAGGTGTTGAGTATTTTCGCTACTCGGACGGGGTTGAGTATTTCCGCTACTCGGACGGGGTTGATGATTTGAGAGTATTTCCACTACTCTAACGGGTCTGTGAGTATTTTTGCTACTCTAACGGTTCTGTGAGTACTTCCGCTACTCTAACGGTTCTGTGAGTACTTCTGCTACTCTAACGGTTCTGTGAGTATTTCCGCTACTCTAACGGTTGAGTATTTCCGCTACTCGGACGGCTCTGTGAGTACTTCCGCTACTCTAACGGGTCTGTGAGTATTTTCGCTACTCTAACAGTTCTGTGAGTACTTCCGCTACTCTAACGGTTCTGTGAGTACTTCCGCTACTCTAACGATTCTGTGAGTATTTCCCCTACTCTAACAGTTCTGTGAGTATTTTCGCTACTCGGACGGCTCTGTGAGTACTTCCGCTACTCTAACGGGTCTATGAGTATTTTCGCTACTCTAACGGTTTTGTGAGTATTTCCGCTACTCTAACGGTTTTGTGAGTAGTTTTGCTACACGGACCGTCTCAAGGAATAAACTGTCTCGAGAGAGGGATTGGAAAGGGGTCTTACCGACTCCGAAGAGACGTGCCTAGATTGGAACCGTCTCGAGGAATAAACTGTCTCGAGAGAGGGATTGGAAAGGGGTCTTACCGACTCCGAAGAGACGTGCCTAGATTGGAACCATCTTGAGGAATAAACTGTCTCGAGAGAGGGATTGGAAAGTGGTCTTACCGACTCCGAAGAGACGTGCCTGGGTTTTGAGTGTTTCCGCCACTCTAACGGCATGAGTGTTTCCGCCACTCTGACGGTTTGGTGAGTGTTTCCGCCACTCTGACGATTTTGTGAGTGTTTCCGCCACTCTGATGGTTTTGTGAGTAGTTTTACTACTCGGACCATCTCGAGGAATAAACTGTCTAGAGAGGGGGATTGGAATTGGAATAAGAAAGGATAATGCCCCTAAGGGCATTTTGGTCATTTTGCCTCTATTTGGGCTTGACAGGCCCGCGAAGCGATGGAAAGACGGAATTTGGACTAGAGGATTGGTTTCGATTGGAATATGTCCATAATGACTTGAAAACAAGTCTGGACGGAGTGTAGACTGTCGAGCGGTCAAAAATGGGGTGCTTACACTTATAAGTTTTGATTATGTTAAACCCTATAGGTGAATTATGAATTTGACATATAAAATAAGTTAAATGGAATGTCTCAAGGAATTAAATAAGCCTATTAAATTTAATTGTCAGTAATTTAATTTAACAGACGGGTATCTGTAATCTTAACATAGGGATATAAATAAGCATTTAATAATATGGAGCTCAAAATATAATTCCTAGTATGACAAGGAGTGCAATTATAATTCATTAGTGGTATAAATTATAATTTACATAAATAGGAATTAATCTTGGTTGGATTAGGAATCCTTATTTGCGTAGGAAGTCCTAATAATACTAATCCTATGGTCCCTGTTGTAGCCTCTATATATACGCACTCTAAGAGCAGCTAGGGTTTTACTTTTTGCTCATAATTGAGAGATACATGTTTTTGTGAGGAAGAGAAACCCTAGCAGCTATGAGCCCACTCTCTCTAGAACAAGACATATAAGAGGGATACAGTAGAAGTCCGAAAGTTGAGTTCGAGCAGTTGATTTGTGCTTGCTGCTATTACTTGACTCGTGCTTATTGCTCATACTTGTTATTCGGGATCAAACCAGAGAGATCTTGAAGGTATGATTCTAATCATGTAGATTAGGCTAAGCTAATCAGATCAAAATTTTTGGTAGTATATGTATGCATTATAACCAGGTTGTGGAAAATTTTGCAGTTCCCTACAAGCTCCTCCACTAACGATTCCAGTGGTGCTGGTGCGGTCCTTGTCACTCCTAACGGTCACAAGATCGAATATGCTCTCCACTTCACGTTCCCCGCCACCAATAACGTTGCCGAATACGAAGCCCTCATTGCCGGACTCCGAATGGCTTGGCGAACGGGGGCCGAGCAAATAGTGTCTGAAGCGACTCTCAATTGGTGGTGGAGCAAATCCAGGGAGAGTATGAAGCTACAGAGGACAACATGAAGCAATATTGCCAAATGGCTAAGAGTTTAGCCAGGAGGTTCGTAAAAATTTTGCTAGAACGTGTTCCCCAGCTCCAGAATGAAGAGGTAGATCGGCTGGCCAGGATCACTTCGTCCAATGAGCTAGACCAAAATGTACCAATGGAGGTCCTTGATTCACCTAGCATCTAGAGCTCGGAGGTAAACCAGATAGAACCCAAAAGGTCATGAATGAGCCAGATTAGGGATTTCTTGAAAAGCGGAGCCCTACTGGAGAACAAGAACGAAGCGAGACGAATATAGTACTGTTCGGGTAGGTACCTAATACAGAACGGGGTCCTTTACAAGAGGGGCCACGGCCTGCCAATGATTCGTTGTGCCACAGAGGAAGAGGCAGAGTATATGATGAGAGAAGTTCATGAAAGAGTGTGTGGAAATCACTCAGGTGGTCGATCCCTAGCCAAGACGATTCTACGAATAGCCTATTATTGGCCCACCATGGAGAAAGATGCTTAAAAATTCATCAAGAAGTGCGACAGGTGTCAGCATTTCGCTAACATTCCAAGATTGCCTGCCCAGGAACTGACCCCGATCCAGAGCCCGTGGCCCTTCGCCCAATGGGGAATTGACATTGTGGGACCGCTGCCTATGGGCAAGGGGCAAAGGAAGTTCGCGGTCGTGACCATCGATTACTTCACCAAGTGGGCAGAGGCAAAAGCACTCCCAACGATCTCTGAGGATAAAATGAAGAAATATTTATGGCAGAATATTGTTTATAGGTTCGGAATCCCTAGGACCATCATCATGGACAACAGGAAGCAGTTTGAAGGAAGGCAATTCAACCTGTTATGTAGCGACCTAAGGATCAGTCATTATGTTTCTTCCCCTGAGCATCCCCAAGCCAATGGCCAGGTAGAAGTCACAAACAAGTCCCTCTTAAAGATCATCAAGACCAAGTTGGAGAAAGCAAAGGGCTTGTGGGCGGACGAACTCCCTAACATCCTATGGGTCTACAAAATGATGGAGAGGGTATCTACGGGGCAAACACCATTCTCCCTAACCTTTGGCATTAAAGCAGTCATCCCAGTGGAGATCGGCCTCCCCAGCCCGAGGACGATGGAGTATAAAGCGAAACCAACAATGACGCTCTGAATGTAAAGCTAGATCTTTTGGAAGAACGGAGGCTACAAGCAGCTATGAAGGTAGCGTCCTACCAACAGAGGATGCGCCAATACCATAACTCTAAAGTCCGACTGAAAGATTTCTTGGTAGGGGATCTCGTTTTACAAAGGGTCAACCAGTCTATAAAAGATTTGAGGGATGGCAAGCTCAAACCTAATTAGGAAGGCCCCTACGAGGTGATCGGCAGCACCAGGAAAGGGACATATAGGTTGAAGAACCTGGAGGGCAAGGAACTATCACGTCCGTGGCACGCAGAGCATTTGAGGAAGTACTACTTTTGAAAGGCTCTTAATTGTAACTCAACAGATAATCAATAAAAGGGACCGTTCAACAAATGTCTACTCCCAGTACATCGACGTAGCATAGAATATCTGCTCAATTCACGTGACCGAGCAAAGCCAGATGGCCTCTATGGCAATGGCATAGAAATCTGCTTAGTTCACACAATTGAGTAGAGTCAGACGACCTTTATGGCAATGGCAAAGAAAATCTGCTCAATTCACGTGACCGAGTAGAGCCAAACGGCCTTTATGGCAATGGCATAGAAAATTTGCTCGGTTCAAGTGACCGAGTAGAGCTAGACGTCCTTATGGCAATGGCATAGAAATCTGCTCAGTTCACACAACTAAGTAGAGCCAGATGGCCTTTATGGCAATGGCATAGAAAATCTAATTAGTTCATGCAACCGAGCAGAGCCAGACGGCCTTTATCACAATAGCATAGAAAATCTGCTTGATTCAAGTGATTGAACAGAGCCAGACAGCCTTTATGGCAATGGCATAGAAAATCTGCTAGGTTCAAGTGACTGAGCAGAGCCAGACAACCTTTATGGCAATGGCATAAAAAATCTGCCCGGTTCACGTGACCAAGTAGAGCTAGATAGCCTTTAAGGCAATGGCATAGAAAATTTGTTTGGTTCACGTGACCGAGTAAGGGCAGACAGCCTTTATGGCAATGACATAGAAATCTGCTAGGTTCACAAGACCGAGCAGAGCCAGATGGCTTTTATGGCAATGGTATAGAAAGTTTGCTCAGCTTACACAACCTAGCAGAGCCAGACGACCTTTATGGCAACGACATAGAAAGTCTGCTCAGTTCACGTGACTGAGCAGAGCCAGGCGACCTTTATGGCAATATAACTCTACTCGGTTCACATGACCAAGCAGAGCCAGACGACTGTATGGAAATAACATAGATATCTGCTCGGTTCACATGATAGAGCAGAGTCAGACGTACAATGGCATTGAAAGTTCTACTCAGTTCACATGATCGAGCAGAGCCAAACATAATCAACACGGGCATTCTACTTGGGCATTCAACCATACAGAAATGACAGAAAATAGTTACACGAATTCTACAATCATTCTACAAATTTTCTAGAGCATTCAACAGAACCGGAGTGAAAAAGAAATCTCCATTAATGATGAAGGGAGTACAAAGGCGAACGCTCCTTTTAGAAAATAAATAAATAAATAAATAACAACAACAACAAACAGTATACCCCAAGTGCCTCAAGCCTTGGGTTCTGCCTTGATCGCCTTCTCTCTGGCTCCCCTAGTGGGTTTCCCAACCTCAGCAACTTCTTGGGCAAGACCCCTAACCTCAAAAACTTACTAGGCAGAAGTCTCAGCCCTAGTGGACCCCTCAGTCTCGGCAGCCTTCTAGGCAGCCTGTTTCGATGCTTTTTTGAGCCTCTCCTCCAGACTCTGGGGAACTCCCTCTTCCAAAGGATCAAGCCTAGCGAAGTCTAGCTCTGGGAAGGTCTCATACGCTCTCTACCTGGCGAGCTCGAAGCCTTGGGAGAATATGGGCTCCAGCAAGGCTTGAAAGTCATCCCCATCCTTAAACTCCTGAACTGCCTCAGCTCGGGCCCTAAGTAGCTTCTTTGGAAAGGCGGCAGACTCCCTCTCCAGCTCCTCCCTCTAGGCCTGCTCAGTACTGAAGTACAACAAAAGCTTGTTGCCTTGTCTACTTAGCCTCTTGCTCTCCTAGCGTGTGGACTTGAGCTCTGCGATGGCTATATCCTATTCGGTCCGAGTAGTGGTGATGTCCTCTTTCAAGGAGTGGACTTCCTTAGCAAAGGCGCCACTAGTCTACTTCTTCTTATATAGGGCCTTCTCCAAAGTGCCCAGACGATGACCCAGGGTCATAATCCTAGTCAGAGACTGAAATTCGAAAAGAATCAGAAGCAGAACAGAATAAAAAAGGCAGAACAGACTCAAATGGAAGCAGAACAAAGTAATGTAACTGTAGAAAGAAGCTCACCTTGAAGAGGTCATGATTTGCATCCTTGACCAAGTGGGAGTTCGGATGCTTACACAGCCTCTGTACATCCATGGGTTTGATCGCGTCCCCAGATCTCTCCCAGGCCACATCCGTGCTGTCAACCACATTACAGGGAACTAAGGCAGCTGGACTAGCACAGGACTGGGGGTCTACTGGTACGACTGTGCTACGCCTCGGCTCGGCCAGTGGAGGAGGCTTTGCAACTGCAGCCTAAGTCGTGCCCTTCCTTTTCAGTAGGGATGCCTTCTTAGGAAAAATGGCGACTTCCTTCTCCAAGTCCGTGGCTTCGGTTGTCTTCTAGCGTTTCACCCTGACTACCCTCTTTTTCACCAGGAAGCTGATGTCGAAGCTCATCAGATTGACTCCTAGAGGTAGCTGACTGGTCACAGGTGATAGACAATCTACAGGAAAGATCAAAAGTCAGACAATAATTGGACTATGAAAGAGTAAATTTACTCACTCCTCTCACATTCTGCGTCTCGACTGTCACCAAGTCCTTAGCGTTACAGAACTTATACTCCTGGACCTTTTCTATGTCCTTCTTTTGCTCATCAGACAGAAAAGGCTTAAGCCGACCTGACACTCGTAAAACACCTAAGTTAGAACGGCCGACACTTCGAAAATAAGCAGGAAAGGGAAAGTTTGGTAAAGAGCGTACCCTTCTTACTCGAATAGCCCCATTGCTTGGGACCCAAGCAGAGAAGTCGGTCTCCTAGGGGCAGAACTTCCAGCCTTCTCCGTTTACGAAGAAGAACCGATCTTTCCAGTTCTTATGCGATGACAGAAGCTCGCCGATCAGATCAAATCCTAGCAACCTGCCCGAGAAGTATCAATAGCCCTTTCCCTTCTCGGCTGACCTATAGCAATATAGAAACTCCTTAGGCATCACGTCCCTCCCATGAACAAGCTGCTAGAGGATCACGCAGCCCACCATGATTCTCTAAGCGTTTGGCTGAAGCTGCCCGGGAGAAAGGCGTAGCCTCTGCAAAATCTCCCTAATGGGCAGAGGAAATGACATGCGAAGACCGCCGGCTAGTGCACCCTTGAACACAGTGATCTCACCATCCCTGGCTGAGCGTGCTTAGTTCTTAGGATTGGGCACCCTACACTTCACCCCTATCAGGATCTGGTATGCCCTCCGCCTTGTACTCAGGATCCTCATCCTCCTCCTCTTCCTCTTCCTGCTCAGCCTCCCCAGGTTGAGCAGCCGCCTCAATAGGCTAGTCCCTTTTCTCCCCCCATACCAGAGTGAGCGGCCCCAGCCTCCTCTAGCTCCAGAACTTCTAGATGCCCCAGAGTTTCCAACAGAGGTTTCCTCCTAGGTCTCATGCCTCACGACCCTAAACTCATTCAAATCGGTCTCCTCAGAGTCTAAACTAACATGCTTCGGGTTTGACATTGTTCCTAAAGGGCTATCGTCCCTAATCCTATCAAACACTGGTTTGAATAACTCACACACGCCCCTGAGAGTGGATTCTAAGAACTCTAACCTATCGATAAACCACGAAAGTTGGGAATTTGGCCCCTTCCTTCGAATACCCAAACACGATGCATTATCAACCAGTACATACAACTAAGAAATGGACCTTACCACCACACGGGATGCCGGCAGCGAGTTCAAAAGACAACTGGCGGCACGCCATAGAGGACTGGTATCCCGTCAATCGGTTAGAGGCGACGAAGACAGAGGACGGAGTCGAAAAAAGTTCATTTCTCTCTCTATGTGTTGTGCAAGAAATTCAACTAAGGCAAGTGAGGAGGCAAAAAGGGCAACCGTCTTACAAAACTCCCCCCAAGTCTTTGAAATCAATGGCCCAGATGGCCTGTGACGATAGAATATCAATGGCTGGGCTTCGACACATCTTTTCGACTTCCAACCACCAACCCCCAGCTACTGCGTGGTGGTACATGAAGCAACGCGACAGCCTTAGCCATCATTGCGTCGGCCTCACCATAAATACGCTCCAAATTTCGTGGGTGGGCTGACTGGTGGAATTCCCCTGGCTCCGAGCAGATGGCCAAATGAATTAGAGGCATCTGGTAGTGACGTTTTCCCTGACCAGACCAGAGACCCTCCAATATGTTTGATCGGGCCCTGACCAAATCCGCGATGTGGCTCCTTTTTGGTCCCGAACAAACCAACCCTTTTGGGAGGACCTCTTGCTTTGTCCGATCTCCCGATCACATCGGTGGAGTCTACATCTGACACCAGACACTATAGCGCGCACTTAAGGCGTGGGCGTGGAGTGTACGAGGGACAACTGCCATAACCCTAATGCAGTTCTGACACACACCACGATGGAGTGTGAAAACGATCCTTTCAAGTGCCCTGTCACCGACCTGACCCACCAATGGAAAACCACCACGTGGGAGGGTTGCTAATCACTCCTATGCATGTATACAAAGAAAAATAACAGCCCTCTTCTCCGAGTACGCATTAAAGAGAAACTCTAGCAAACTACACACTCTTGAGTAATATTATTCTTTTGAATCTAACTTGAATATCGGAGGGCCCTTTGGTAAGCACCACACTGGTGTACTTAGAGCAGGAGATCATCAACTATCGGGAGAGAGCTCAACGAAGGCCTAGGGGCAAGACACCACGAGGTTACTGCATCATCAATTTTTATTAAATGAAAGTGAGACGAAACACAAATGGAGCTGACTTTGGTATAAAATTATTTTGAAACGTGTAAGTTTGTTTTTTTATTCTTCTCATATAGTTGTCTACGCCAACATTTCATTGGTTCCAAAAACAATTTGCATTAAATTGAAGAAACTCTCTTCACAAACCAGGACCTGTCTTCAGCCAAACCCTTTTCTTTTTACCATTCTATTGATTTGTTATATGTTTTTCTCATGTAATTGTCCGATGAAAGGCAGTATCTTAATTTGGGTGAAGTGGCAATTAAATTCATTATACCTACCTTGGATGGGCTAGTAAGCACTTTGATTAGCTCACTGGCTTCTATCTAATTAATATCGTTATTTTATGTCACCAACTACCATTCTTTTCCTTTATATCCAACTAGGAAATATTTGATGCTTTGAGCTTTCCATCTCTAACGATTGAAGCAGACAAAAGGGAAACTGGCTTAACAAATAAAAAAAAAGACAATGTTGTATGATACGAGCAAGTATTCATATTTTCCATATATCTGAAAACTAATAAACATTGTTTTCTATGATATAAAGTCATTCCAAGTGAAATATGTTCAATTTTCAATATGTACGAAGACTAATAAATAGGGTGTTGTAAGATACGAGCATTATTTATAACACAAAATAATAACAGAATATGTTTTTCTTACAAACAATTATAAATATTGAGTGGGATGATAGCGTACTCGTATATATTAGCATAAAACTATAAAAACAAGTAAAATAAATGGATAAGTGATTTACTGGTTCAGTTTTTTCAAAAAAAAAAAAAAAAGGAAGAAGAAGAAGAAGAACTTTACTCTAGGGATATTATGTGCAGTCAGAAAACTTAATGGTAACTTTTTGTAAAACCTATTACAATATTTTAGGAGAAAAAAGAAACTTGAAGTATTGAAAATGCTAAAACTACATTCAACACGAGACGCAAGTATGGAAGTTAATAGGTTCCCTGGGGATGCATGACAGCATAAATTTTTCTATTATTCCAAGAGATATAAACTATATGCTATTGAGAAATAATTAAGAGGCCATGTTATATGATACAAGTATATATGTTGTCTCATTTTTGTTTTTTTTTTTTTTGCTAGGCTAATCTTGTCTAATTTGAATTCCATCTTTTGACTCCGCCCACCCCATCCCATGAAAAACTCCCCCTCAAATGAAGTCTTCAGTTATTTCTTTTATTTCATTTTTTAAGACCACGCCCTTCTGAATGTCCAATCTCTATCTCATAGTAACATTTATCTTTGGACTTCACCACTAGAAAGGGAAAAGACCAACAAAAAAAAAAAAAAAGGAAGAGTGAAGAAATTTTCACGTTTGAGTTTAAGGACATCTACTCTCCCAAAGAAAAAAAAAGAAAAAAGAAAATGAAAATGAAACTTTTGGGAAACCATATGTTTTTTATTTATTTATAAATATTACACTTTATGATTTAAATTGTATACTGAATCTTTTTACATGTCACTAGTCAAAATCAGTGCTGAGTTAAAAAAATGAAAAAAAACAAGGGCAGGTGAGTTCGGATTATCTAAACCAGCATGTCATAGGCTTTGATCGTTTTGTTAGGCAATGGAGAGAAAATATAGTATTCAGTCAATACATGGGGCAGCAAATATACTAATCTAAGGGTCCGTTTGGTAGGGCTTATTTTAAATTTTTTTTTGTTTATTTTTTTTGGCTTATAAGTAAAATGTCAATTTTTTTTTTACCTTTTTTTCTTTTTTTCTTTTTTATTTTTCTACTGGTCTTAGCTTATACAAGTCAAAAAAACTGAAATTTTTTAACTCTTTAGCTTATATGCCAAAAAAGAAAAATAAAAAAAAGCTAAAAAAAATATACCAAATGGGCCCTTAGTTCCATTTGTTGCCTTGGTGGTCAAATATGAACATTTCTGTGTCATGGTTGCTTCTCAATTATGATAATTTGTGTTTCCATGTGAAAATTGCAAAGAGACAGTAGCAAAGCAATCAAGAAGGTGAGGGGTGCCGTGTCACCCCTACTTATATGTAGTGTGTACATAGTATCCATCAAAAATTTAAACTTCTTGTAATTTTAAAATCATTTTTAAAGTCCTAACCTCCTATAATTTAAAATTCATTTTAAAGTCCAAACTTAATAAAATATTAATATTTTATATAGTAAATTATAGGTTTTACCTTTTTTTACATCCTAACCTAATAAAATATCAAATTTTTTTGTAGTGGATTATAGATTTTATTTAATTTTTTTTTTTGTAAATCCTAATTTAATAAAATCATTAGTGTATTGATTTTTTTATGCGCACCAATCAAACAAGTGGACCTTACTTATCAAATTGAAACATATAAAATATATATATATATATGTATACGCATATTGTACAACAATTAAAATTAGCTCCAAAGTACAAACAACCCCCCCCCCCCCCCCCCCCCCCCCCCCCGGTATATATACATTAAAAATAAATTTGTAATGGAGTTTTGTATAGTGTCAATCATAGATGATTCTCTTGATATCATAGGACGTTTAGTTTTACTTTTATAAATGATGATTGAATTGAAATGTACTAAGAAACAATCAATTTGTATTTTTATATTTTGTTGAAGCTAAATAGAATTTAGTTTTATTTTTCTTGAAGAAAAATTGAGTTTTACATCATAATATATTTCATATTTTTAATTTAGAAATTATGTTAAAACATTTTAAAATATTTTAAATACATCAATTGACAATAATTTATGTTCCAAAGTTTTGGCACCCCAAAATAAAATCCTGACTCCATCACTGCAAAGAGAGATATGGTAACTAAACTCATCATTTTTAAGAATAATGTGATGAAAATTGCCATCACATAATAAGATGTGACGGATACGTATGATCCTAAACCCCCAAATAAATCCCTCTGTGTAAGCCTTCATTTGTTTAGTTACAACAACAATTTGTTAAAATTGAAGAAACTCTATTCACAAATAGACCTCGCTTTTGTCAATTTTGTGTTTTTTTATTTTTTGGGATACATGTATGTTCGATTTTTGTTCTTCTCATATAGATGTCTAAGCTAAGATTTACTTACTCACAACAACAATTTGCATTAAATTGAAGAAACTCTATTCAAGAATCCTGACCTCCCTAAGGCCAAACCTCTTTTTTTTTTTTAATATTAGTTTATGTCCTTCTCATGTACTTATATGTCCAATGAATGGTGGTACCTTATTTTGGGTGAAGTGGTAATTAAGCCCATTGTAGGCAACTACTTTGATTAGCTCATGATCATTGGCTGCCAGCTAATTAATCTCACTATTTTATGTGATTGACTTGATAAATTTCTTGTCAACACCAACCATCGGTTTCCTTTATATCCAACTTGGAAATATTTGATGCTAACTCTTCAGTTTGCACTAACAGAAAATGCACTATTTGCGATGGCTCCATATTGTCATAAATACTTATTTGCAACAGCTGAATGATAGTATTTTAGGTGACACAGAAGCTGGGTCGCAAATACTTTTAGCAACCGCTATGCCATGGCATGGGACACTATTTGTGATGGCGTGTAACCCGTCGCAAATAGTGCTCGACGAAAGCAATTTTATTTGCGACAGTGGCATGGCCATCAGTAATAACCTTTTGCGACGGTTCATGCCGTCACAAATACTATTTGCAAATAATTTATTTAAAATGGTACTACTATTTGCAACGGTTCATGCCGTTGCAAATATTATTTGTAAATAATTTATTTAAAATGATCGCAGTATTTGCAGTGTTGACACCTATGAACTCAAAATGGTGCGCCGTTTGAAGCGTTGAAAACTAGAGTCATGGGTCTTTCTATTAGTATAAAGTAGGTACTCTAATTCTTTGTAGATTGAGAGATGTAGTAGTTTAAATATGACTTAAAATTTCTATCAACAGCCTAGTTTTTCAGAATTTTAGTCCAACTTTCATTGGATATAACTCCTTCATCTAAAATGTATTTTTGGCCTATAACCTATCAATCTAAAGGTCTCTAAACCTATTTTCAAATGAGATTGACCTATTGTATTGTCTTGAGTTTTGGTGAAAGTGGTTTCTTGTCTTTGTTGGCATTTGGGAAGGGTTTAACATCCTATTGAGTTCTAATGTATCATGGATGTTCTCAATCATATGTTTAAAGAGTATAAGCTATAATTATGCATTGGTTATGAATTATAGCATCTATTTTATCATGTTTGATGTAGTGGCATTTGATAGGTTCTGAAGCGGATCATACTATTCCGGTTCAACTAAAAGAGTAGCTCAATTTGAGAGTAAGCGGTATCAGGTGGGGATATTGATGATCTTATTCATATTGACATGAATGCTTTGTTGTGAATGATGGTGATTGATTGTGGGAATATAAGATGATCTTATTTATAATTCATTGAATGTTTTATTATCTACATTGGTGGTGATTGTTAGATTATGTAATGGCATTTGCATACAATACATTTTGTGTGCATATCTTGCATTGCACGGAGGAGGTTTAGTCAATATGGGACTAACCTAAGATTTAACCGATGTGGGGCAAACCTAAAGGGTGTCGATGTGGGATATCGTTGATAACAAGCCATCGATATATTGGGACAATGTTATCAAAACAGCACGCACATATGTGGTGTATCATACATTGTATCACAAGAGGCATTATTTTTGTTAATGGAGTATTATCTATTGATGATTAATTATGTGGATATTTATCATTCATTCTTTATGAGTTTGATTATCTTGTGAGCATATTGTAAGCACCCCATTTTTGCCCACTCAGTAGTCTCTAGTCCGTCCAGACTTGAATTCAAGTTAATATGGACATATTCTAAGACAACTCAATTTTCCAAGTCTAATCCCGTCAATTAATCGCTTTGTGGGCCCTTTGAGCCCAAATAGAGACAAAATGACCAAAATTCCCTTGGGGGCATTGCTCGGTTCAATTCCGATAGGCACGCCTTTTCGAAGGTGGTAAGTCCCCATTTAAATTCTAATTCCAATTCCAATAAAATCTTGCACGTCCCTCGAGAAAGTTGATTCCTTGAGGCAGTAAGCCCATCCTATCCGGCACGTTTTGAGTGAACTCTTCGGAACGGTAAGTCCCTTCAAATCCGTAGACTGGGACGAGACCCCAAGTCCCCGAGATGGTAAAACGATCCACTTTTGGCGCTTGCTAACCCGCTAATGAAGTACTGTCCATTTTGGCACGCCTTCCGAGGAAGTTGATTCCTCAGGTGCTCAGTCCACCTAGTAACTTCCAGGGATTAGGCAGTGTCTAGAATGATCGTGACCCGTTAGAGTAACGAAAATACTCGTAAGCATCACAACCGTCATAGTGACGGAAACACTCGTAAATAGGTCAATATAGGGAATTGCCGACAAACCTCTATGTCACGGGACCGCTGTCAGAGTGACGGAAACACTTAAAACCCAGGTCAACACTAGTGCTTGCTAAGCCACTTCGGTGAAAAATGATCAAACAACACCTGGGGCCATTTTCAGCACGTTTCTCGAGAAAGTACCTAAGTCCTCAGAACGGTAAGTCCACCTTTCCAAGATTGTCTTAAGGACAATCCGGCATGATTAGGTGCCTTCCAGTCAATTTCGTGCCAATTCTGAGACTTTCCGGTCAAGATTATCATTTTGCCCCTAGGCATCCAAGAGCCCCGGGAACCACACCGGCTCTGGGTATCAAACCGGTAGTCTCTCGAGAATGCTTCTTGTAGTATTTCCGACCTTCCATTATCTTTTTGGATAATTCCGAGTCAGTTCCGACAAACCTGGTACAAAATGACCGTTTTGCCCCTGGTAGGCCGGTCTCCTTTTTCGATCACATCGGCTCTGGGTATCAAACCGGTAACCTCCTAGGACATTCTAAGTAATGTTTTTAAACCTTGAGTCTTCTTCCGGGACATTCTGAGTCCATCCTGGCAGCTTTTTAGTCCAATTAACCGTTTTGCCCCTGATGGCCCGGTCAACCCTTCCAACAAATTCTGTCATCATTTTACAAGTCTACTACCCTCGAGACACTATTCTAAGGGTCCTTGTCTTTTTCCGGCCTTTCGGGCCATTTTCGGTCCATTCAAATCATTCCTAGACTTTCCGAAGTCACTTCTAGTGAAGCCAGGCTAAACATTGCATGGTAGTCACTAGTACAGGTGCCCAAATCTTCTAAAGATAAGTTGCTTGCCACCCTTAAACATTTCCTAATTGGCTGGGGCCACTAGCAATGGCGCTAAGCCAAAAAAATGGCCTGACGCCACTAAGAGTGGCACTAATGTAATTTTTGGCCTAGCGCCACTGCAACAAGCAATAGGTCATTCCTCTCTCTATAAATACAGAGCCAGTTCTGGCGTAAAAAAAGTCTGCAAACTCAGTCTAAAAACTCCCCTATTCGATATATAGAGCTCGTAGGCTCCCTAAACCCTAGTCTTCTTTAGATTTTTCAAAACCCGAGCCCTCATATACAAACCTTAGCTCCCATACACTCCTATACTCGCCTCCAAAGCCTCCACTGAAAACTTGAAGTGCTGCAACTCGAAACTCTCGAAGATCAAGACAAGCCCTTGAAGACTGACGCAAAGCGAAGCGAGGACCGAAGCAAAGCAGGAAGAACAAAGCACAAAACAAGTAATTTCTTAAAACTCAAGTAATTTCTAAATCCTATCTTCCTAAGTCTAGGTTTCCTAAACCTCAATCTATCCAAAACAAGTCCAAATCCTTCTTCCAAGTTCTTTCTTTCCAAATCAAAATCTAATCTTTCAAATTCCAAATTCCAATTTTCAATCTTCTACTCTAAGTCCAATCAAATCCTTTTTCAAATCAAAATCTCTTTTCTATCAGACTCTTGTCCGAACTACGACTGACCTGATTCCTCAAAAAGGATATGTAGGCAATCCTCATGGGTGTGGTCATAACTTTTTTAAAATCTCCAATTCCATAACTTTTTTCAAATCTCCAATTCCATAACCTTTTTCAAATCTCTGATTTCATAACTCTTTTCAAACTTCCAATTCTGAAAATCTATTTTCAATCCTTAATTTCAATTTCTAAAACTTTCTTTCCAATTTCAAACTTTGATTCGCCTTTTCAAATCTATTTTCAAAATCAAAGTCTTTCTATTGTACTTGCATATCATGCATCATGATAATTTCTTTTAAACATTCTTTTCTAAAGTGGACAGTTTTGGACATGTATTAATCGAAGACTCTGATGGATGAATCTAGGATAAATAGACATGTAGGTACCGTAAGGGCGGGGTAGGGTGATGGCTTAGTGCGTCTTTCCTACACGTAACCTACCTCCAATCGTAGAACACTGTTTTTGAAAGACCAAAATGGAGTTATTTTCAAAAAAGGGCTTATATGTTTTCCAAAGGCTACCAAATAACCTATTTTCTTAAAAACCTCTCTTAAGGAAGTATTTTCAAAATCGTTTTCCAAAACAAAAAAACCTTAAGTGTAATCTTCAGATTGTGCTTAGTTTTTAGGTGACCTAACTCACCTTAATCAAGTTAGGTGGCGACTCCAAATTGTTTTCCAAAAGCCCTTTATTCAAATCAATTTTTAATTCAAATCTAGTCGCACTCATTCTTCTAGGAGGATGAGTTCTAATGAGAGAGTACAGTATTTTTCCCGCTTGTGTGTGTATTCCTCAAGTGTGAAAAATATGGGCACGACAGCTGGCTATTCCACTGGGGACACTTAGAGGGTTAGGCCATAATCATGTCTCTTCACCCTTCACCCATGTAGAGTCTTCAATTAACTTATTCAATTTTATCCACTTTCAGTTTTCAAAATCAAATTTTCAAAGTTGTTTCCAAAAAAGCATGCATTTAATTCCATTCATATTATCTTGTATTAAGCTTGCCATCCACATACTAACTCTTGCATCTTTGTTTTGTAGGTGCGCTTTTGTTTACAACATTATTTTATTAATTGTTATACATGAATGTGATGAATAGGATGGATGGGAGTTGTTGGAGTCTTTCCTCCGCTTTAAAAAAAAATCACGCACACACACTGTGCGTGCACTTGCATTTTGCATACTTGCATTTTTACCCTGATCTATCCCCTCTAGCTAGAAGAGGGAATGGTATATTGGTTGTGGGCAAGATACTGTGTCAGTTTCTTTGCTTACTGCCTCTTGATGGTTCCCCCGCTTGGATCACCAACCGATCATGGCACCACCTTGAGGAGTGGGCCTAGGTTTGAAGATCCGGGGACCGAGCCTTTTTAGGACGCATTAATAAACCCTCAACCTCATGCACATATAGACACCTTGCATAGTTGAACCTCTGCCGGATTTAAAACACGCACACCGTTTTTCAAAACCATAAAGGAAAGGGTGACTGCTTTTACTTTCCTTTATATCTGTTTATTCTTGTTGTTATAATGACTATATTCTTATTGTTATAATGCTTGTCTAATTGCTCATACATACATGTTTACTTTACCATTGCATTCTCTCTCCTTACACTCTTTGCATCCATATTCATGCATATAATACGGCATCCCAAGACAAGAGTTCTAGAGTAACTCAAGTCACTGCATTCTCATGCATATGATCAACCCATCGAGAGTAACTCCAGGGTCACTCTCCCCTGCATTAAACCTACCCAAACTCTAAGGGTTCCCATGTAACCCTAGGGATTCATAGCATGCATGTCATTCCGTAAAGAGGGGCCCCAATCCCTCTATGCTCACGGAGATAGGATTGCCAAGAAGACAATGGACAATCAATCAACAAGGTCTCTCAATGACCTCCTCAACGTCAAGCTCGAAGAAGGCAAATCTAAAGACTCAAGAGTAGTTTAGGATTTCTAATGTAAAAGTAGATAGGTGGAAGTCCAAAGGAAAATGTTCCCCTTCCCCCTATTGAAATGTATTTCAATTTTTTTGTATATTAAACCCAAAGTTAAGTGTACTTCTTTATTCTCCGCAAATGAATCGATGGATGAACGGACGAATGGATGAAGGTTCTTACTTGACGGTAAGGTATCTACATACAGGGGCAAACCCCCTATCTCTAAAAATGAGCAAACACATTATGTTTAGCTTCTCTCTCAAGTAAGGGCACCCCTAGGACATGCATTGCATAAAAATTTTCAAATCAAGACACTAAATTCTCTTTTGTTTCTTGTCTTCTATCCTACCCCTCCTCATCCCCAAATACCAAGAGAATTGAAGGCAGAATCAAGAAAAGAAGGAGGTTTTTCTAAACCATTTATTTATAGTTATCATACTGCTCACATGTTCACTTTTATTATGCTCATACATCTATATCCATTCAAAGACAAGATTTCTAAAAAACTCAAGTCATTTCATTCTCATGTATCTAATCAACCATAGAAAGAAAGGAGCAATCCAAACTCATGTTAATCGAACCTAACAAAATTCCTAAGGGTTCTTAAACCCTAAGGATTCATGGTATGCATAGAACTATATCTCGAGAGAGGCCCAAGTCTCTCTCAGTCCATGGAGGTGGGATTGCCCAAATAAGAAAATATCAACCGGCCCACGTCCAAGGGGTATTATACTGCATAATAGGGGCAAAACCCCACCTCCAAAATGAACTTGTCATCATGTCTAGATTCTCTCAAAGAAGGGACCTCCATAGGACATGCATCGTATAGAACCTCCAACTCCGTAGGCTGACTACATTCTATTTTTTTTTTCTTTTTGTAGGTCAGAGAGCATAACTAAATTCATGTAATCCCTCTAGTGTCCCGCCAAATTCAAACTCATGGAAGGATGAGTCTAGTTGTTAGAAGAGGTCGAACCTACATCAGGGAGCAAGAAGAACCAACCATCCATCAATAAGACGTTACCTCCACACCATGCTACGACAACCACCATCCATGCAAAAGGAGGCTTCACCATTTGCAAAGACCTATCAGACCCTTGCATTGCTATAAAAGAATCTTTGAGCTTCCGAATGCATGCCAAACGCCACAAAAGATCTGTCAATTCGCCCTTTGTCGTTTGGTGATGCACCCGAGGAATGAAATACCAAAGCAGTTTGCACAGTTTCAAAACTCTGTTAAGGGTCCCCACCAAGAGGTCCACAAGAAAAGGGAGGTATTTTCTTTTCGTCTCTCTATTTCTCGCATGTCTTCTTTAAATAAATATTGCATGCCATGTAATCATATTTTTAAATAAAAATGGGTAGTTTCCAGTTTATCCCCTTTGTCTTATACTCTTATGGATGATTATTACTTTTAGGGATTTTTTTTCATTTGGTAAATGACTCGACTTAAAGGATGGGATAGCATGGGCAACCCATTCAAAGGGAGGTTAAGACCTTTGAGAAACAAAGAGAGAGTGAGAGATAGGAAGGAGACAGTCTCATCAAAAAGGTGTGGAGTTCATTTGAAAAGGCGACACTTGTGTGATATCCTAGCTAGGCGATGGGCAGCCGAGTACTCAAAATGATGAGCATCCATTATTCTATTTATCCCAAATAAACACTATCCTTTGGTCAGCCCACTAGAGCTGTACATGATTTCTTTTCAGATAACCCCAAACCAATAACCATCCCCTACATTGAGGTAAGCACAGAGTAGTTGATTCGATAGAATATATAGGAGTTTATTGGCCGAAACACATCATCCCTAAGAACATTGTTTAAATTTTGTACAAAGGCTTTATGGACTAAGCAATTGAATTTGAAATGATTAGAGGCCCTCAATTCTACTACCATACATAAAAATGTCCCATTTGTTTAGCCCACTAGTGCCTCGCAGAAAGCGAAAGATTTTTTATCAACCTCAATCCGAAACCATCCCCCACACTAGGGCAAACTGGCAACAGAAGATCTGGCAGAGAATGTCATTGACCATCAAGCTGAAGTAACGTGAAGGCTCTATGGATCAAGTAATCTTGTTCAAAATGAAGAGAGACCCTCATTTCATTTCTCATACAGTTAAAAGCAACCCTTGTCAAACCTGTTGAGCCAGTTACCTTTTTTCTCTAGAAAAAAACCCCAACCTAGAGATCACCGCCCACAATGGATTAAATTGAAATGTTAAGGAAAGGATATAAGAGAAAGAAGTTGTGAAAATGATCGAAACAAAAAAGCAAAGAGGAAAAGCCACCACGGGGCAAGTCAAAAGAAAAAAAAAAGGGAAAATAAAGGGGCAACTCCGTTAGAAAGTCAAGGATCAAACTACAAGAAAGGTGAACTCCTTGGAGAATATATAGTTATTCAAAGGTGATCATAGGTAACAAAGAAGCCTAGTAGAAGCAATAGGTTCGAGCCTTTACCCTTTCTTGTAAAAACTCAAAATCGTGGCCTACATTACGACCTTGTTAAAGTCCTCTCCAATAGAAAAAAGATTGTGTAATACCCGCTATATTTCTTCCTCGACTGCGTTACCCATAATGGGACTGATCAAGACACAACCATCGAGACATGAGTCATAAGCGAAACCTTTTCATGCCCAACCCCGTCCGATTGAAGAAACTCGATTCCTCGGAAATAGAATTTGAACCTAATTACCCGACAATTCGCATCAGCTAACACCCTAACTTTAAGCTGAGCTTTCTCTCTCGCCTTTCATCGGATTTCGACGAGTTTGATGTCCAAACTCATCACCTTTTCAAGCCCGACATCACGGTAGTCTTATAACTCCATTCTGTAGGGTGTCAATCACCCGAAAAGCCCCCGAAAGCCGCTGCACTTGGAAATTAGCACCCAAATTTCCCGAAACTTCGTTTTGAATTTTCTCTCTCTTCCGGTAACGGAATCGCATGAAATTTGAGTCTAAATCAGTTAAATTTTCGAGAGCCTTCTATTTATGGTCTCGGATTGTGCATCCAACGATAAACAAAAACCCGAAACTCAGTCACTTTAAACTAGGGACTTCCTCCCATAATTACAAAATTGCCCCACCCCACCAACTTGCATGGCCGAGCATTTTATCTATATCATGTATGGTATATATATGAATTATTATAAGCATGCATGCATGCATGCATGCATGCTTATGTAACTGGAACCCCTTCTTGTAATACAGATTACACTATACCTTATATAATAATGCACTAAGATATATATATTCAAAACGCACATTCACATATCAATTTAGCTTGGCAATATTTTAAGCTTTATTGTTCAACATTTGTGGGACAAAAACTTCCCTCTCAGCCAATAGGAATTGAGGGATTGGAACCAATAACTGGAAACACAGACAACCGAGGGGAATGTCGGAAGGAATTTCTCGCCGAAGTCCTTCGTGCACCCCGCAAGCTGGGCACTGCATGGGGACGGCATTCCTTTCAGAATGCTATAGAGAGAGAGAGAGAGAGGTGTTGAGGAAATGCTAGAGAGAGAGAGGGGGGACGCCGGGAAGGTATAGTTTTAGAGAGAGAGAGAGAGAGAGAGGGTTCGTTTCCTCGTCACCCGTATACACACCACAGCCGCTGTATATACACCCACACTCCCTCCTTCATGGGAGTGGCTCAAAAGGAAAGCTGAGAAGAAGTATTGTTGTAAGGAAAATAGAGAGAAATCGAGAGAACGAGAAAGAAAGAGAGGAGGGAAGTGGGAGCTCAAGGCTCTGGCATTCAAAAACCAGGTGAGGAACCCACCTTCACCACACTTTAAACCATGCAAACCCAGCACAAAACCGACCTTAAACCCACTGCAAGAGAGAGAAACCAAGAGGGAAGAAATGTCGTGAGAGACCCAACCCACCTCACTATAGCAAACCCAGGAGACGAGGGCTATCACATAGGCTTGGGTACTTCTTGGGGACCCCTTCTGGGTGTCCTAGAGAGGTCCACGACCCCTGTGCATGCGCCGAGATCCTCTGCAAGGCCAAACCCGTTGGAAAAAGTTCAGTGAACCGAATCTCCGGCCACCGGTAAGCTTTGCCAACCGGATCACTTGGGGACGAACCGTCTCTGGGCAAGGAAAAAATGTCGTGAAGGGACCGTGGCCTGATTTTCACCAGAAGCCAGCCAAAAACACGATTGCAGGTCGGTACCCCTAGGGTTCCGCCATGCAGCCGGCGTTTTTGGCCAAGTATGGCCATCTCCGACCATCTCCGGCCAAGAACTGACCATGGATGTGTGACCCAGGTCCTTACCAATCTTTGGGTCACACATGAATGGCCAGGAGATGTCGGGAATCGCCGAAAAATGGACTGGAAGCGCGGCCAGTCGCGCAGGAGGAAGAAGAAGGGCAAGCCTTCCACCCCCACGCGCGACTGGCGGCGCGTGACAGCGCGTGTGAGCTCGGTTGACTCTCAAATTTTTGTGGCAACCATGATATTACTACATGAGGCTACCCTAAAAATTTCAGGGCAATCTGAGACTCCTGTGAATTTTCATGGATTATTTACGGTTAAAAAGATGAAAATTCACAGAAAATAAATTATGAGTAGAAAAATTCTGAAAAATTACCGGGACACCCCTAAATATTCAGGGAACCCAAATATGGGAGAGTGGCCTTAATAGCCCCCCGAATGGAAGTTTCCAAAATTCCTCTACTTCGAATCACTAGCAATTTTGGTTCCTAGCTCAGCGACGTATATCGCCCCAAAGGGGGAGCCTGAACCTTCCACCTCATTTTAATTAAGCATTTATTGATTTAACTCACCCCTCCCAACCTAACCATACTTTAACAAGGTCCTTTTTATAATAAAGCTAAAAATAGACTGAGCCAAGATGTTCCTATCTTTTACAGACATACTGAACCATCTTGATTTTCGGAAAGAAACGAAGGGTAGGAATCTGCGCATTCCCTTAAGATTCATGCTCACATCTTTTCTCTATTAAATAATTTGTATACTGTCATGCTTTATGCTTTCCTGCCAAATTATCTTTATGTTCTAAATGTCTTTTATTCATTACCTTCAAAATATAGCATTCTGGTTTGTATGACTGCATCACTAAGGAGGTATAAGGGTGGTTGTAAGCACCCCATTTTTGACCGCTCGGCAGTCTACACTCCGTCCAGACTTGTTTTCAAGTCATTGTGGACATATCCCAATCGAAACCAATTCTCTAGGTCCCAATTCCGTCTTTCCTTCGCTTCGTGGGCCTGTCAGGCCCAAATAGAGGCAAAATGACCAAAATTCCCTTAGGGGCATTGTTCTTTCTTATTCCAATTCCAATCCCTCTCTCGAGACAGTTTATTCCTCGAGACAGTCCGAGTAGCAAAACTACTCACAAAACCGTTAGAGTGGCGAAAACACTCACAAAACCGTTTGAGTAGCGGAAATACTTACAAAACCGTTAGAGTGGTGGAAACACTCACAATCCAGGCACGTCTCCTCGGAGACGGTAAGACCCCTTTCCAATCGCACTCTCGAGACAGTTTATTCCTCGAGATGGTTCCAATCCAGACACGTCTCTTCGGAGATGGTAAGACCCATTTCCAATCCCTCTCTTGAGACAGTTTATTCCTCGAGATGGTCCGAGTAGCAAAACTACTCACAAAACCGTTAGAGTAGCGGAAATACTCACAGAGCCGTTAGAGTAGCGGAAATACTCAACCCCATCCGAGTAGCGGAAATACTCAACCCCGTCCGAGTAGCGGAAATACTCACAAATCATCAACCCCGTCCGAGTAGCGGAAATACTCACACCGTTAGAGTGGCGGAAAAAATCAAGACCCAGGTCAACACCCGTGTCTGTTAGCTCACTTCGGTGAAAAATGACCAGACTACCCTTAGGACCTTTTCCGAGACTTTTCGGTCAAGATGACCATTTTGCCCCTAGGCATCCGAATGCCTCGGGAACCACACCGGCTCTGGGTATCAAACCGGTAATGTCCCGAGAATACTTTTTATAGTATTCTCAATCTTCCTTTACCTTTCCGGATCATTCCGAGTCAGTTCCGGCCAACTCGGTACAAAATGACCGTTTTGCCCCTGGAGGGCCGGTCTCCTTTTTCAACCACACCGGCTCTGGGTATCAAACCGGTAACCTCCTGAGACTAATTTTTATAGTAATCTCAATTCCCCTTTACCTTTCCAGATCATTCCAAGTCAGTCCGGCAAACCCGGTACAAAATGACCATTTTGCCCCTGGTGGGCCGGTCTCCTTTTCCGACCACGCCGGCTCTGGGAATCAAACCGGCAACCTCTGGGAACATTCTAAATAATGTTTCCAGATCCCAAGTCTTCTTCCGGGACAATCCGAGTCTGTCCTGGCAGTTTCCTGGTCCGATTGACCGTTTTGCCCTTAAAGGCCCGGTCAACCTTTCCGACACATTTTGTCCTCACTTTTTAAGTCAAATACCTCCAGGACACTATTTTAAGTGTTCCTGCTCCTTTCCAGCCTTCCGGGTCATTCCCGGCCCCTTCAAATCATTCCCGGACTTTCCGGAGTCATTCCTAATGAAGCCAGGCTAAAAGTTGCACGGTAGTCACTAGTACAGGCGCCCAAATCTAGTCAAAGATACGTTGCTTGCCGACCTTAAACCTTTCCTAATTGGCTAGCGCCACTACTAGTGGCGCCAAGCCAGAAAATGGCCTAGCGCCACTTCTGGTGGCGCCAGTGTAAAGTTTGCCCTAGCGCCACTGCAACAGGCGCCAAGTTTGTCCTCCCTCTATAAATACAGAGCCTCGTTCAACGTGAAAGAGGTCTGCAAACTTAACCTAAAAACCCTATACTTCGATATACAGAGCTCGAGCACCTCCAAAACCCTAGCCTCCCTAGGTTTTCCCAAACCCTAGCCACTATACACAAACCCTAGCCTCCTATATACTCATACACACCCCCATACACTCATACACTAGCCTTCAACCATCCTTTGAAGACTTGAAGAGCTGCCATCCAAAGTTTGAAGACAACTCTTGAAGACTAAAGGTGAAGATCAAGACAAAGACCGAAGACAGCGTGGCGCGCAAAATAAAGAAGACATACGGTAGGCTTTCTGTTTAATTTTCTGTACTTCCCCCCTCTCTCTTCTCTCTCTTAACCCACTTGGGTTTTCTCTATTTTAATCCGCATCTCTTTCCCCCCCTTTCTTTGCATGCTTGAAACAAGGGGATTCCCGGTCCATGTGTAGGATTGGGCTATTGGAAAGTCACCGTGTCGGGAGCTTTCTTCTAGTCTAACCAAAGACCACGTGGGTCCGGCCCCCTTGATTATGTGGTGAAGCCTTAACCTTGTATGTTCACGACCCCAAATTGCATTGTGCATATCATAATCTTGCATCTTCCAAAATTCGTTTTCAAAGTTGTTTTCAAAACTGTTTTCAAACTTGTTTTTCAAAATTGCATCAAAATCTCTTTTTCAAAAACTTGTTTTCAAAACCACAATTCTAGGGTGATTCTAGCCTTTCCATGGCTAGGGTTGCTTTAGGAAAGTGTCATATTAAAAGTGACCTTTTGGTCTATATTTTCAAACCTTATTTTCAAAACCGCTTTCCTAAAGTGGTTCTAACCCTCTTATGGATAGAATCGCTTTAGGAAAGTGAGACGTTTTCATACTTTCCAAAAACTCTCTCTTCAAAAATCTCTTCCTAAAAATCTCTTTTTCAACATACTTTCCTAAAGCTCTTCTTTCCAAAATTGTTTTCAAAAACTTTCTTTCAAAATCTATTTTTCAAAACCTCGTTTTTCAACTCCTTTCCAAAACGCTCTCTTCAAAATCCAGTTTCCAAAAACACTCCCTAAAGATCTTTCTAAAAACTCTCTTCCCAAAATCTTCCTTCTAGAAACTCTTCTCTAGGGTTTTCCTTCTAAAACTTGTTTCCAAAAAACACGCTTTCCAAAAACTCCTTCTCTTTAAAATCTTTTTCCAAAAACTCCCTCTTCAAATTCACTTTCCAAAAGTTCCTCCCTAGGATTCCCTTCTAGAAAACCTTCGTTTTCAAAAATGCACTTTCTAAAAATCCCTTTTCCTTAGAGCCCAAGCCAAGCCCTAGAACCCACAATTAGGAAACCCTAAATTTTCTTCCCAAAAACATGATTTTCAAACTTTGCCCCAAACCTAGGTTTCCAAAACCTCATGTTTTCACATAAAAAATGTACATGTTTCCAAAACCTATTTCCTACGTCAAAACTATGGTTTTTCAAATCTAGGGTTTCTAAAATCTCCCTTTCCAAATCCTTGCCAAATCCTACCTTCCCTTTAGGAAACCGAATCAAATCTCCCCATTTAGGAAACTAGATTTCGTCCTCCGTTTTTGGAAACAAAATCAAACATTTGCTTTTAGAAACCAAATCCAATCCCTTCCAAATCCAAATATTTCCTAATTCAAATCCTTCCTAATCCTCCACTTTCCTAAATCTTAGGTTTCCAAAACTTGAACATAAAAATCTTTCCTAAATTTTAAGACTCAATTTTCAAGTCTTTCCTAATTCAACCCTTTCCTAAACCTTAACTTTTCAAACCTAAGTTTTCAAACTCTTCCTAAACTCAAAACTTTCCTAATCTCAAGATTTTCTAAAACTCTAAAACTTTCTAAATCTTAGACTTTCTAAATTTCAAATCTTTCCAAATTCAAAACTTTCTAAATTTGAAACTTTCTCAAGTTAAATCTTTCTAAATTTCAAATCTTTCCAAATTCTAAACTTTCCAAAACTTTAAAATCTTTTCAAATCTAAGACTTTTCTAAACTCAAAACTTTCTTAATTTAAGACTTTCTTAAGTTTAAACTTTCTTAATTCAAACATTTCCTAAATTGAAAACTTTCCTTTTTCAAACCTTTCCTAAAACGAAACTTTCCAATTTCCAAAATTTCTTAAATTCAAAACTTTCCTAAACCTAAAACTTTCCTAATTCGAAAACTTTCCAAAAATGAAACTTTCCTAATTCGAAACTTTCCTAAATCGGACTTTTCCTAATTCAAACATTTCCTAAATCCAATCTTTTCCTAATCTCCTAAACCTTCTAAGTAGGGTCAAACCTTTCCTAAGTCTAGGTTTCCTAAACCTCCATCTTTCCAAAACCAAGTTTTTTTCAAAATCAATCTTTACAAAATAAGTCCAAATCTATCTTTTCAAATCAAAGTCCAATCTTTTCAAAAATTTCAATTTCCAATCTCCTCTTCTAATCTCAAACCAAATCCAATTTTCAATTCAATTTCTTTCTTCCAATTCAATCTCTTTCTTCAAATCAACTCTTCTATTTTCAATCGGACTCTTGTCCGAACTACGATTGACCTGATTCCCCCAAAGGGATATGTAGGCAACCTTCATAGGTGCGGTCACAATACTTTTCAAACTTTCCATTCTACCTTTATGGGTGTGGTTTTCAAAATCTTCTCAAATCTCAAATTTCAATTTCAAAATTTCTATTTTCAAATTTCTACTTTCAATTTTCAAACTTTTCAATTTCAATTCTATTTCTTCAAATCTCTTTCAAATCAAATCAATTTCTTTTCAAATCAATTTCTATTTTTCAATTCTCTTAACTTGCACTTGCATATCATGCATCATATTTTTCAAACATTGTTTTTCTAAAGTGAATAGGGTTGAACACATGTTAATTGAAGACTCTCATAGATGAATCTAGGGTAGATTGACATGTAGGTACCGAAAGGGCGGGGTAGGGTGATAGCTTAGTACGTCTTCCCTACACGTAACCAACCTCCGAACCTAGGATCACTGATTTCAAAGACCAAAAAGAGTTGTTTTTCTAAAAAAGGGCTAAATGTTTTCCAAAGGTTGCCAAACAACCCGTTTTCCTAAAAAAAACCCTCTCTTGAGGATATTTTCAAAATTGTTTTTCAAAAACCCTAAGTGTAGTTTTCGGGTTATGCTTAGTTTTTAGGTGACCTAACTCACCTTAATCAAGTTAGGTGGCGACTCCGAATCTTTTTTCAAAAGCCCTTTATTCAAACCAATTTTCAATTCAAACCTAGTGGCACTCATTCTTCTAGGAAGGTGAGTTCTAACGAGAGAGTATAGCATTTTTCCCGCTTGTGTGAGTATTCCTCAAGTGCGAAAAATCTGGGCACGACAGTGGTATGACCAGAAAGAAAAAGACCCCGAGTTTTATATCATGGGTGTACCAGACTGGTTTGATACTTGGGGTTATCATGGGTCGGTATCACTGGCTTGATATCGGGCTAGATGATCATGGATGGGCCCCACTGGACTTGATAATGGAGGATGTATCATGGGTAGACCCCATTGGCTTGAATTGGCCCGGGCAGGACATACCTGCAAGGATCCTGATATTAAGGACAAGAAAAAGAAATTACAAGGGTCATACGCATACCATGACATTCTTTTACTGCATTATCTTTTATCCTGCACCTTATAAAAATCTTAGATCTCCTACTGGGCTTTGTCGCTCATTCCTATCTTATGGGATATTTTCAGGAATAGAGGCACCAAACTGATTTCCAAGGAAATGAGCATCTGAGATCAAGTCCCCTGTTATCTTATCTCTTTTAGACTCTTGAGTTATTCTATGCTGGACTGTAATATTATGAGACTTACGCTGGTTTTACGCCCTTGATGTAATATTTCTGGACTATCTATGACATGTTCATTTTTATGTTGTTGTGTTAAAAATTATAAACCCCATCGCCAACCCGTAAACCTAATCTTAAACCCTTCATTGTCGCGGCCTAGTGAGGGCGAAGTCGGGTCGTGACAAAAGTTGGTATTAGAGCATGGTTTTGGGTCACGAGGGAAGAAAAATCACTTGCATGTAGCATACACTCCTTATGTTACTTTTCATCACTAGTCTCAACTGTATATTAATGCCAAATGTCATGTGCAGATGAACCTAGCCATATGGGATGACTTGCTACTACACCAACTCGAGGTAGAGAGAGATATATGAAACAATCGTAGAATAGCGACTAACGCCTAAGCCAAGAACCTTCTGAGAGCTGAGATTTTTGGGGTAGCACAGCGTTGGGGATGCCTCTCTAGGAGCCAGCAGGATGACATCGTCTGAAATAGGGTGACTTCCTTGATAGGGATAGTCCAAGAGATATCCGAGATAGTGAGGCGCCCAGCCGAGTATCAGCAGTTGATACTTGAGATGCAGCTAGCCGGAGAGTTACCACTACCTGGGACCCATGTCCCCACCGGACCGCCTCCACCACCCCTAGCTGCCCAAGGGCAGCAGTCTGCTCCACACACCGCACCATCCCTAGCTGACCAGCCACCCTCCCCTAAATACCATCCTTTGACCCCGGAGATGTCTGTAGACGACCCCACCCTGACAGTTAGCCCCATCGTACCTATGAACTCGGCCACTCCTGTGATAGATGTCTCGGATAGTGAGGAGGAGCACGAGGAGGACTTAGATATGTGATTGTATGTGTCTTTCTAGCATCCTTGATAGTACCTACGGTCCTCCACATTTTGGGATAGTTATGTATGTGAGGAGCGAATTGAGATGTGTTAGATTATTTTGTTGTACTTATCTAACACTGTAAGTACTTGTCTTTTCTCTAGTAACTATTATCGACTTGGTAGACCTTATTATAATAACTTAATTTCTGACTTAACAAAATAGCAATCTAACTTAAAATTAATGACCATTCTAGATGGCAAGGACTAGGACCGGAGCTGGGACTAATGAGAACAACAAAAACCCACCCAACACCCAATTGGACCAGATTCTACAAAGCCTGCAGGCTATGACCAATCTGTTGCAACAACAGCAACAAAATCATCCAACGCCACCGATTCCTCAACTGCCCCCACCAGCCCCTGAGCCTCTTAGAGCAGCACCCAACCCGGTGCCCCCTCCGAACCCTGAGGAGAGAAAGACAAAACTACTTTAAGAATTCCAAAAGCAAAACCCCCCAAGATTCGTAGGAGAGCACAACCCTTTAGTCGCAGAGCGATGGCTCAAGCAAATCCAAGAGGTACTAGACATCGTCGGAACTCCGGTTGAATACCAAGTGGAGTTCGTAACTTACCGACTTGAGGGGGAGGCAGATTTTTGGTGGGATTCGATGAAGCGCATGAGGGATGTGAAAAGCCTGACTTGGGAGGAATTTGTAGTCCTTTTCCATAACCATTACTTTCAAGAGGTAGTTAAGGACGCTAAGATGGAGGAATTTGTACAACTCCAACAAAATAATTTGACGATAGGCCAGTATGTGGCCACATTCTTGGAGTTGTCAAGATTTGCCCCAGACTTTGTGGCCACAGAAGAAAGAAAAACTCGAAGGTTTCTTAAGGGGTTGAAACCTGCGATCCGATCTCGGGTAGTCGCGTTCATGGGACAAAAGTTCACGGAGGTTATTGATCGGGCAACGTTAATAGAACAGGAGCTAGAAGGACAACAACAAATGCTGAACCTGAGAGTACCTGGCAGAAATGTGAGGAATTCCGCTAAGTTGAATAACTCTAGACGCCCAAACTTGAGGTACCAACCCTACCCTCCGAATTTTAGTGGAGCATCGGATAACAGGCCCGTTTGCATTAACTGCCAACGAAGAGGGCGTCTAAAGCAGGACTGCCCTTAGCTCCCGCGAAGCGGGAACGGGAATGGCAACCGAATCCCTCCGCAAAAACTGCCAGTATGAAATTTCCAAGCAGCACCCATATCTACACCCCGAAAGGCCATGACAGGAAGACCTGCAACCACCACCTTTAACCCCAATCAGGTGAACCCGGGAATGGCGGACAAAGGAAAACAAGTCAACCATGCCGGTCCACCTTGGATGTACGCCCTTCCCACTGCCGGAGAAAGTAGCAAGGACCCCAATGTCGTGATCGAAGGTACGATCCTACTCTACAACTCGTGGGTCTCGGTGTTATTTAATTCCGGGGCTACGCATTCTTTCATCTCTAAGAAATGTGTAGATGATCTAGGGCTAGCTACTGAATTGTTGACTACACCCCTTAGTATTCAGACACCTACCGGTGGGACAGTAGTAGTACGAGTAGGATGCCCATCTTGCATTATTCGAATGAGTACCTTTGAATTTACGGTTGATTTGGTTCAAATAGATATGAAGGGATTGGACGTGATCCTAGGGATGGATTGGTTAGCTAAGAATAAGGTAGTTATGGACTACAATCAGAAAACCCTAACCTTATGGCATCATAGTGGAGGTATGGTGCACTTTCCCGATGGGGTAAACACCAACTGAGCAAGACCCCTTGTGACTCTTAGGGAGCGTCAGAAGCAATCAGAAGAGTGTTTTTGTTTCCTTAGTACCCTTTCCGAAGAAAATGAGAACCCGGACAATGCAAAGCTATTACCTGTAGTGGACGAGTTTCCCAATGTATTCCTTGAAGATCTACCTGAAATACCTCCAGATCGGGAAATCGAATTCACAATCGAACTACATCCGGGGGTAGCACTTATATCCATTGCACCCTATAGAATGGCCCCAGTAGAACTCAAGGAGCTAAAGTCCCAACTAGATGAGTTCTTGGAGAAAGGGTATATTCGCCCTAGTACATCGCCCTGGGGAGCGCTAGTGTTGTTTGTGAAAGAGAAAGATAGAACCCTCAGGTTATGTGTAGATTATCGGCAATTAAATAAGGTTACCATTAAGAATAGGTACCCGCTCCCGAGAATTGATGATCTATTTGACCAACTTAGAGGGGCAACATACTTTTCTAAGATAGACTTAAGATCATGGTATCATCAATTGAAGGTGAGAGAAGCTGACATACCCAAAATAGCCTTTAGGACCTGTTACGGTCATTTCGAATTTGTGGTAATGCCTTTCGGACTAACTAATGCACCCGCTGCCTTCATGGACATGATGAATAAAGTGTTTCGAGCTCAACTAGATCATTTTGTGATCGTTTTCATAGATGATATCCTTATCTACTCGTCTGACGAAGAAACCCACAAGGAACACCTAAGAATCACCCTTCAGATCTTGAGGAAACACCAACTTTACGCTAAGAAGAGTAAATGCCACTTTTGGATGAAGGAAGTAAAGTTTTTAGGGCACGTGGTGTCAAAAGTAAAGATAGCAGTAGATCCCGCCAAAATAGAAGCGGTAATGGATTGGAGGAGGCCCTCTACTGTAATCGAAGTTCGAAGTTTCTTAAGCTTGGCTCGGTACTACTGAAGGTTTGTGGAAGGGTTCTCTAAGATAGCGGGCCCTCTAACCCAGTTAACCAGAAAAGGAGTGAAGTATGTCTGGACAGATAAGTGTGAGGAAGCGTTTCAACTAGTAAAGGAAAAACTCACTACTGCGCCTATTCTCCCCCTTCCCGTAAGTGGGAAGCCCTATATAGTCTACACTGATGCCTCTTATCGAGGGTTAGGGTGTGTTTTGATGCAAGAACGAAAAGTAGTCGCTTATGGGTCGAGACAACTCAAGAAACATGAGCAAAATTACCCAACCCATGATCTAGAGATGGCCGCGGTAATCTTTGCCCTTAAGATTTGGAGATGTTACTTATATGGAGAAAAGTTTGAATTATTTACGGACCACAAGAGCCTTAAGTACATCACAACCCAGAAAGACTTGAACCTGAGGCAGAGAAGGTGGGTAGAGTACATAGAAGACTACGACTTCACCTTACAATACCACCCCGGTAAGGCAAATGTCGTGGCAGATGCCTTAAGTAGGAAAAACCAAGGGTTTATGAATAGCATTGTGTTGGAGAAATGGAAGACGGTACAATTGTTTGAATCCTATGGAGGGGTAGAAGAGAAGGAAAGCATACTGTATAGTCTTCTGATACAATCCCAGACCCTAGAGGAAGTTCGGCAAGCCCAACAGGGGAACCAAGAAGTGTAAGAGATAAATGAGAAAATAGAGAAAGGAATAATGGAACCGGGATAGACCATTAACGCCAAAGACGAGCTCCAATATAAGGGTAGGTACTTGGTGGTGGATAAGGAGGAGTTGAAACGAAGCGTTTTATCTGAAGCCCATCGTTCTAAGTTTACAATACATCCAGGAAACACCAAAATGTACTAAGACCTTAAAAGACAGTATTATTGGAGAGGAATGAAGAGGGACGTCGCGAAGTTTATAGCACATTGCCTCACCTATCAACAAGTAAAGGCATAACACCAACGACTCGGTGGACTGTTGCAACCCTTGCCCATAGCATAATGGAAATGGAAACATATCACCATGGACTTTGTCACTAGGCTACTAAGGAATAGACAAGGATGCGACACGATTTGGGTAATCGTAGATCGTTTGACAAAAATCTCACATTTCTTGCCCATCAAGTCTACTGATAGTCTGAGTACCTTAAGTCGGTTGTATTTGAAGGAAGTACTATGATTGCATGGAGTGCCTAAAACCATCATATCCAATCGCGACCCAAGGTTCGCTTCGCGATTCTGGCAAAGCCTACAGAAGGCATTAGGAACCCAGGTGTGCATGAGCATCGCTTACCACCCACAGATGGATGGCCAATCCGAGCGAGTTATCCAGATCCTAGAGGATATGCTTCGCGCTTGTGTATTAGATTTTCAAGGAACTTGGAGTGATCATATACCCTTAGTCGAGTTTGCCTATAACAATAGTTACCAAGCGAGCATAGAAATGGCCCCTTACGAAGCATTGTATAGGCGACCTTGCCGAGCACCTAATTGTTGGTTAGAGACCGGCGATGGATTTTTATATGGACCTAAAATCATCAGGGAAACCACGGAAAAGATTAAGCTCATACGAGAGCGGCTTAAGACTACCCAAAGCCGACAAAAGAGCTATGCAAACCAGCGTAGACGACCCTTGGAATTCCAAGTAGGTGACCAAGTGTTCTTGAGGGTAAAACCCCACAAGAGTGTGATGCATTTTGGTATGAAAGGGAAGCTTGCACCCCGATACATTAGACCTTTCTACATTTTAGAAAGAATTGGACCAGTGATCGATTGGAATTACCTCCCGAATTAGCGTGAATACATAATGTATTCCATGTGTCGATGTTAAGGCAGTACCACCCCGACCCTACGCATATAATTCAATGGGAAGCAGTGACAGTGCAACCTGACCATTCCTATGACGGGGACCGAGCTAGATAGTAAATCGCAACGTAAAGGTACTGCAGAATAAGGAGATTCCCTTGGTCAAAGTGTTATGGCAGTATCACAGAGAGGAGGAAGTGACGTGGGAAGTAGAGGCAGATATGAGAGTAAAGTACCCACACCTATTTGAGACTGATTTCGAGGACGAAATTTCCTAAATGAGGTAAGGATGTAATACCTGCTATATTTCTTCCTCGACTGCGTTACCCATAACGAGACTGATCAAGACACAACCATCGAGACATAAGTCATAAGCAAAACCTTTTCAAGCCCAACCCCGTCCGATTGAAGAAACTCAATTCCCCGGAAATAGAATTCGAACCTAATTACCTGGCAATTCGCATGAGCTAACACCCTAATTTTAAGCTAAGCTTTCTCTCTCGCCTTTTGGTCAGATTTCGACGAGTTTGATGTCTAAACTCATCACCTTTTTGAGCCCGACGTCACGGTAATCTTATAACTCCATTCCGTAGGGTGTCGATCCCCCGAAAAGCCCCTGAACACCGCTGCACCTGGAAATTCGCACCTAAATTTCTCGAAACTTTGTTTTGAATTTTCTCTCTCGTCCAGTAACGGAATCGCATAAAATTCGAGTCTAAATTAGTTAAATTTTTGAGAGCCTTCTATTTACGGTCTCAAATTGTGCATCCGACGAAGAACGAAAACCTGAACCTTAGTCACTTTAAACTAGGGACTTCCTCCCATAATTACAAAATTGCCCCACCCCACCAACTTGCATGGCCGGGCACTTTATCTATATCATGTATGGTATATATATGAATTATTACAAGCATGCATGCATGCATGAATGCTTATGTAACCGGAACCCGTTCTTATAATACAGATTACACTATACATTATATAATAATGCACTAAGATATATAGATTCAAAACGCACATTCACATATCAATTTAGCTTGGCAATATTTTAAGCTTTATTGCTAAACATTTGCGGGACAAAAACTTCCCTCTCAGCTAATAGCAATTGAGGGATTGGAACCAAGAATTGGTAACACAGACGACCGAGGGGAATGTCGGAAGGAATTTCTCGCCGAAATCCTTCGTGCACCCCGCAAGCTGGGTAGTGCATGGGGATGACATTCTTCTCAGAATGCTGTAGAGAGAGAGAGAGAGAGAGAGAGAGAGAGAGAGAGAGAGAGAGAGAGAGAGAGAGAGAGAGAGGTGTTGAGGAAATGGTAGAGAGAGAGAAAGAGGGGACGCCGGGAAGGTATAGTTTTAGAGAGAGAGAGAGAGAGGGTTCATTTCCCCGTCACCCGTATACACACCACAGCCCTTGTATATACACCCACACTCCCTCTTTCAAGGGAGTGGCTCAAAAGGAAAGCTGAGAAGAAGTATTGTTGTAAGGAAAATAGAGAGAAACCGAGAGAGCGAGAAAGAAAGAGAGGAGGGAAGTGGGTGCTCAAGGCTCTGGCATTCAAAAACCAGGTGAGGAACCCACCTTCACCACACTTTAAACCGTCTAAACCCATCACAAAACCGACCTTAAACCCACTGCAAGAGAAAGAAACCGAGAGGGAAGAAATGTCGTGAGAGACCCAACCCACCTCACTACGGCAAACCCAAGAGACGAGGGTTGTCACAGAGGCTTGGGTACTTCTTGGGGACCCCTTCTGGGTGTCCTAGAGAGGTCCACGGCCCTTGTGCATGCGCCGTGATCCTCTGCAAGGCCGAACCTGTCGGAAAAAGTTCAGTGAACCGAATCTCCGGCCATCGACAAGCTTTGCCGATCAGATCACTTGGGGACGAACCGTCTCTAGGCAAGGAACAAATGTCGTGAAGGGACCGTGGCCTGATTTTCACCGGAAGCCAGCCAAAAATACGGTTGCAGGTCGGTACCCCTAGGGTTCCGCCATGCAGTCGGTGTTTTTGGCCATGCATGGCCATCTCCGACCATCTCCGGCCAAGAACCAACCATGGATGTGTGACCCAGGTCCTTACCAATCTCTGGGTCATACATGCATGGCCAGGAGACGTCGGGAATCGCCGAAAAATGGATTGGAAGCGTGGCCAGTCGCGCGGGAGGAAGAAGAAAGGCATGCCTTCCACCCCCACGCGCGACTGGCGGCGCGTGACGACGCGTGTGAGCTCGGTTGAATCTCAAATTTTTATGGCAGCCATGATATTACTACATGAGGCTACCCTAAAAATTTCAGGGCAATCTGAGACTCCTATGAATTTTCATGGATTATTTACAGTTAAAAAGATGAAAATTCACAGAAAATATATTATGAGAAGAAAAATTCTGGAAAATTACCAGGACACCCCTAGATATTCAAGGAACCCAAATATGGGAGAGTGGCCTTAATAGCCCCCCGAATGGAAGTTTCCAAAATTCCTCTACTTCGAATCACCGGCAATTTTGGTTCCTAGCTCAACGACGTATATCGCCCCAAAGGGGGAGCCTGAACCTTCCACCTTATTTTGATTAAGCATTTATTGATTTAACTCACCCCTCCCCAACTAACCATACTTTAACAAGGTCCTTTTTATAATAAAGCTAAAAATAGACTGAGCCAAGATGTTCCTTTCTTTTACAGACATACTGAACCATCTTGATTTCCGAAAAGAAACGAAGGGTAGGAATCTGCGCATTTCCTTAAGATTCATGCTCACATCTTTTCTCTATTAAATAATTTGTATACTGTCATGCTTTATGCTTTCCTGCCAAATTATCTTTATATTCTAAATGTCTTTTATTCATTACCTTCAAAATATAGCATTCTGGTTTGTATGACTGCATCACTGAGGAGGTATAAGGGTGGTATGACCAGAAAGCAAAAGACCCTGAGTTTTATATCATGGGTGTACCGGGCTGGCTTGATACTTGGGGTTATCATGGGTCGGTATCACTAGCTTGATATCGGGCTAGATGATCATGGATGGGCCCCACTGGACTTGATGATGGAGGATGTATCATAGGTGGACCCCATTGGCTTGAATTGGCCCAAGCAGGACATACCTACAAGGATCCTGATATTAAGGACAAGAAAAAGAAATTACAAGGGTCATATGCATACCATGACATTCTTTTACTGCATTATCTTTTATCCTGCACCTTATAAAAATCTTAGATCTCCTACTGGGCTTTGTCGCTCATTCCTATCTTATGGGACATTTTCAGGAATAGAGGCACCAAATTGATTTCCAAGGAAATGAGCATCTGAGATCAAGTCCCCTGTTATCTTATCTCTTTTAGACTCTTGAGTTATTCTATGCTGGACTGTAATATTATGAGACTTATGCTGGTTTTACGCCCTTGATGTAATATTTCTGGACTATCTATGACATGTTCATTTTTATGTTGTTATGTTAAAAATTATAAACCCCATTGCCAACCCGTAAACCCAACCTTAAACCCTCCACTGTCACGGCCTAGTGAGGGCGAAGTCGGGTCATGACAGATTGCTTGATCTAAATGAGGCAGACATGTTGTTGAAGCTCGAGAAGGATCTCATAGGACGAAACTCCACTGGAAGACCAACTAAGGATGGTGTGGATCTAAACCCTACTAGAAATAACATTAAATTTGAGCATACGTATCATTTTCATTCATAAACCCTTTAACCTAGCCTACGTTACGGTCCAAATTAAAGTCCTCTCTGATTAAAGAAAATTGCTTTGTCTAAATAAGCCTGAACAATACCAAGACAAGTCGGGTGAGAAAGGAGAACTGGGGAGGAAGACAGGGGCAATCTCTTGCTTTAAAGTGTGCTCAGTTGGTTTTGGTTTAAACGACCCACTGAAAGAAGATCTTTGAGCCTAAATATCCTTTCATTTCTTACAACCCCTAAACCTTGCCTGCATTACGGTCCTAAAAGAAGTCTTCTCGGATTAAGGGACTAGTTGTTTATCGCTCTGCAAAGGGCACGCAAGTCGTTGGTTAAGCCACAGTGGCATTTTGGAAATCTAAGAGAGAGAAAACCAAGTGAGATTAGAAAAATCCCAAACAACAACCCCGTAGAAAGTAGGGGGGATAGGATAGCTAACCAACAGGTCAAGATCCCTGAAGAATAGTGCAAATGCTATCAAACTCTAATGAGAATGAGACAAAATCGAATGGGGCATAATCTTGGAAGGGAAGCAGAATCCTGAGAGTATGGTCCCTGGGGCAATCTTGGGACATTCGTTATAAATAGCCTATATACATGTAGTACTAGTGCATCCATAACATGTCTAACCTGTACATCCATTAAATTCCTGTGTAGCTTGTATCTATTCATGCGTTCATAAAAAAGCGTGGCATGCATTCAATTTCATTATTGTATGTACATTCATCCAAAGAGTATAACATGCATTAAATTTCATTCCTGTATGAACCTGTGCATTTATATATATACATAAAAAAAAAGTAGGACATGCAAAATAAGTCATACATCTAATTCCATGTGCATTTGTAAAATAATAAATAAATAAGGTATAATATGCATAAATAAACTATTTTTGTACAAAAACTAACTCTATGTCTTTCTCTTTCTCTCAAATTGGAAACAGGGAACAAGGTAAAACACAAAAAGGGACTAAAGCCACCCCTCAGACATCTCCAGCACCGGCACCCACCTCATAAGGCTCAGATTTCCATGGTCGACAAGAAGTAGAGAATAGGGCAATGGCCCACCATTGACCTCCCCAATCAAATGACTTTTGACTCGAGAAACTATGAATGTTGAAAAAGGGGAGTAACGAATAAGTGTCTGATCGCTCAAAGCTGGAATAATGAAGCATATCCTCGAAAATAAGCATCAACCATTGCTGGAGTCTAGTAAGGCTCATGAAGGTCTCTCCCATAACCATAGGAGCATGAGAGTGTCCCTCACAAATCTTGATAAGTAGTGCACATAACCGATAGTTGACCAAGTCATCCCTCCCAACGGAAACATCAATAAGTTCAAGAGAAGCAGAGCTAGGGCTACCATGGAGAAATGGACAATGTTGATAAGTATGCTAATCCCCTATCCATCACAAACTCAAAATGAGAGAAACAAGATCTTTACTGGGACATAAGGAAACTGGGGCAACAGATAAGAAAAAAAGGCCGCACAACGGAGCCCAAGCTGAGAAGAGACAATCGTGATGCAACCATCAGGAAAAGTAAGTCCCATAATGTCCGCTGAACCATCTTGAAGACTAAGGAGGAAGCCATACTCATGGGGAGTAGGGGCAAGTTCACATTTCCCAAAATGGAAGAGAGATAGGTCAGGTGGCCAAAGGGAACCACTGCCAGAAAACAAGCTGTGCCAATAGGAGAGAAGCCAAACAACCAAAGGACCAGCAAAAAATGTCTTGCTCATCTGGAGGATATCCGTCATACCAAACCTGTAGTCAACTCAAAATAGCGTTGGCTATCTTAAAAGTTAAAAGTGGGAAACATCAGCGTCCATCTCATCTTCGAAGGTTGGCTCAACTGGAGGGAGGGGGTCAACTAGAGGCCTACTCCCCCTCCCACTTTGGCTAGAAGATGCTCGATTAGCAGAGTAGTGGCTACCCCAAGAGCGGCTGGAGCTGCTAACAGAATCTCTCTAGGCCACCTTCCCGGAGCAGCGTCTCCTCTCGGAACCATCATCGCCCGCGCATGGCATCTTGAAAGGTAAGTCAAGGTAAGAGGTATTAATATACGGTATATGCATAAGAAAATAAAAGTAGAAGTAAAATAATAATAAAATAAATAAATAAATAACAAATAAAAAAAAATATAAAAGATTTCAAATAATAAGTCAAAATGAATTTTCTACACATTTTGATTTTAAAATTCCACTTCTAAGTCAAAATGAATTTCCTACACATTTTGATTTTAAAATTCCACTTCTAGGTCAAAATGAATTTCCTACACATTTTGATTTTTCAACTTTGAGTCAAAACAAGTTTTCTAAAATCTCAAGTGTTTTTTGTCTTTTTTCTTCAAAAAGATTTTATTTCAAAACCTTTTCCAATTCTTTCTTAATTTATAAAAATTTCAGCAGATTTTTGTTTAAAAATGATCCCTATAACACCCACAACATCAACACAAAACACAAACCATGCACTCTACAAACATTATAATCACACAACACCAACACCCACACACACTTTTCAAATTTCTAAATTTTTTCAAAAGACTTGTTTCATTTTTCAACAAATCCATGGTTTTAAAAGGTATTCTAAAATTTTTCAAAATCATTTCAAATATTTTTTGAAAATTCCTACATTTTTCTAACTTTTAAACTGCATTAATTTCATCACTTTCTCAATTTTCTCCATTTTTCCTATTTTTTCTAAAAATCAAAAATTCAAAAAGTTTTCAAAAAATAATGAAATTTCACACGGTTATTAAACACATTTTTCTGAGGCATACGGTATAAAAATATAGCCTAAAAGCTCAATACCCAAAGCTGTAGGGATAAACCCCCAATTTCTGTAGAAACCCCCTTTACATAATCATGTAAAATCACTCAAATTCAATCAAACAAGCACTAAAATGCAAAACTAACTTCACCACAGTGTTCAAAACATATCAAAACATCAATTTTCACTATTCACATGGTTCAAACGGAATTCTACACGTCAAAATCAACATAAAATCAAAAACTCACCTCTTGGAGTTATCCGGTGAAATCTTCTCTTCCAGCGACTTTTCCGGTGATGGCGTCTACTTTTGGCAATCCCCCGTGATCCCTAAGAGGTGCTCCTTCAATATCCAAGTCGATTTCCTTGTAATGCCTCTCAGTTTTGCGAAAATCTTTCGAATCCCGCGAGTGCTCGAACCAGAAATGTTTCTAGTTTTTTATCCCAGGCTAGTGGCGCCAAGCCAATTCTGCCAAAGGTGCCACTGCTAGTGGTGCTAGTTCCAAATTTCGGGCAGCTTTGCCCTTTTTTCCCCGCCAAAACTGGATTTCAAAGGCCTTTTGGGCCTAATATCCATTTCTAAGCTCCCGTTTTCGAAAATTTCCAAAATCCGTCTCTTTGACGGCCTCACGATCAACATGAGACTCTTACTCTATCATTTTCTGTCTTTGTCAAGCAAAGACAAAAAAAGAGAGGTAGCTGTAAGCACCCTATTTTTGTCCGCTCGGCAGTCTCTAGTCCGTTCAGACTTGAATTCAAGTCATTATGAACATATTCTGAGTCAACTCAATTTTCCAAGTCTAATCCTGTCAATCAATCACTTCGCGGCCCTTTGGGACCAAATAGAAGTAAAATGACCAAAATGCCCTTGGGGGCATTGTTTGGTCCAATTCTGATGGGCATGCCTTTTCGAAGGCAGTAAGTCCTCTTTCCAATTCTAATTCCAATAAAATCCGACACATCCCTCGAGAAAGTTGATTTCTCGAGGTTGTAAGTCCATCCTCTCCGGCATGTTTCCAAGTGAACTCTTTAGAATGGTAAGTCCCTTCAAGCCCGACGATAGGGACGAGACCCTAAGTCCCCGAGATGGTAAAACGGTCCACCTTTGGCGCCTGCTAGCCCACCAATAAAGCAATGTCCGTTTTGGCACGTCCTCTGAGAAAGTTGATTCCTCAGGCGCTAAGTCCACCTAGCAGCTTCCAAAGATTAGGTAGTCTCTAGAATGATCGCGACCAGTTAGAGTAACGGAAATACTCGTAAACATCGCAACCATTAGAGTAACGGAAACACTCGTAAATAAGTCGATATAGGGAATTGCCGACAAACCCCTATGTCACGGGACTGCTATTAGAGTGACAAAAACACTCAAAACGCAAGTCAACACTAGTGCCTACTAGCCCACTTTGGTGAAAAATAACCAAACAATCCCTAGGGCCATTTTCGGCACGTTTCTCGAGAAAGTACCTAAGTCCTCAGAACGGTAAGTCCACATTTTCAAGATTGTCTTAAAGACAATCTAGTATGATTAAGTGCCTTCTAGTCAGTTTCGGGCCAATTCTGAGACTTTTCGGTCAAGATGACCATTTTGCCCCTAGGCATCCAAGCGCCCCAGGTACCACACCGACTCTGGGTATCAAACCGAAAGTCTCTCGAGAATGCTTCTTATTGTATTTCTGACCTTCCATTATCTTTTCGGATCATTCCAAGTCAGTTCCGGCAAACCTGGTGCAAAATAACTGTTTCACCCCTGGTGGGCCGGTCTTCTTTTCTGACCACACCAGCTCTGGGTATCAAACTTATAACCTCCTAGGACATTGTAAGTTGAGTCTTCCTCCAAGACATTCTGAGTCCATCCCGGCAGCTTTTTGTCCCAATTGACCTTTTTGCCCCTGATGGCCCGGTCAACCCTTTTAACAAATTCTGTCATCATTTTACAATTTGACTACCCTCGAGACACTGTTCTAAGGGTCCCTGTCCCTTTCTGGCCTTCCGGGCCATTCCCGGTCCCATCAAATCATTTTTGGACTTTCCAAAGTCACTCCTAGTAAAACCAAGCTAAAAATTGCATGGTAGTCACTAGTACAAGCGCCTAAATTTTTTAAAGATACGTTGCTTGCCAAACTTAAACATTTCCTAATTGGCTGGCGCCACTAGTAGTGGTGCCAAGCCAAAAAATAGCCTGCCGCCACTATGGCGCCAATGTAATTTTTGGCTGGGCGCCACTGCAATAGACTCTAGGTCATTCATCTCTCTATAAATATAGAGCCTCCTCCAGCGTAAAAAAAAAGGTCCACAAACTCAGTCTAAAAACTCTCCTATTCGATATATAGAGCTCGTAGCCTCCGTAAACCCTAGTCTTCTTTAGGTTCTCCAAAAACCCGAGCCCCCATATGAAAACCCTAGCTCCCATACACTCTTATACACTCCTATACTTGCCTCCAAAACCTCCATTGAAGACTTGAAGTGCTGCAACCCGAATCTCTCAAAGATCAAGACAAGCCCTTCAAGACTGATGCAAAACGAAGTGAGGACCGAAGCAAAGCAAGAAGAACAAAGCGCAAAACAAGGCGAATAAAACAAGACACAAGGTAGGCTCCCTATTTACGTTTAAGCAACTCCCTCTCTCTCTCTTCTCTCTCCAAACTCACTTGGATTTTCTTTTATTTTAATCCCCCATCTTTTTCCCCCTCTTTCTTGCGTGCATGAAACAAAGGACTTCCCGATCCATGTGTAGGATTAGACTATTAAGATTCACCATGTCAGGGGCTTTCTATTAGTCTAACCGGAGACCACGTGAGTTCGGCCCACTTGATTATGTGGTGAAGCCTTAACCTTGTATGTTCGCGACCCCAACTTGTATTGTGCATATCATGATCTTGCATTCCTCCAAATTTCGTTTTTCAAAATATCCAAATCCTCTCCAAAATATTCAAATCCTCTCCTAAATATCTTTTTAAACTTACTTTCCAAAACCTCTTTTTAAAATCCCCTCCAAAATCTCTTTTTACATCTACTTTCTAAAATCTCTTCTCCAATATATTTTCTAAAAAACTCTCTCCAACCTCCTTTCCAAAATTGTTTTCTAAGGATTCTCTTCAAAAACTTAACTTCCTAAAACTTCCTTTCTAGAAACGCTCTCTAGGTTTCCTTCCCAAAAACTCTTTCCAAAAACTCTCTTTTTAAAATTCACTTTTCAAAAACTCCTTTTTAAGATTTCCTTCTAATAATCTCCCTTTCCAAAAATCTATTTTCTTAGAGTCCAAGTCAAGCCTTGGAGCCAATGATTAGGAAACCCTTATTTTCTTCCTTAAAACATTTTTACATCAAAATCATAAATTTCCATAAACCAATTTCCTACATCAAATCATAGACTTCCAAATCTAGGGTTTCTAAAACTTCCTCTTCCAATTCTATGTCAAATCCAATCGCCGTTTTAGGAAACTAAATCTAATCTTCCCATTTAGGAAACTAGATCCTATCCTCTATTTTTTGAAACAAAATCAAATTGTCTCTTTCTTAGAAACAAAATCCAAATCTTTCCTAATCCACTTCTTCCTAATCTCATACTTTCCTAAGCCTTAAGTTTCCAAAACTTAAACTTTTAAATCTTTTCTTAAACTTTAAGCTTCCAAATCTTTCCTAATTCCAATCTTTCTTAATTCCACGCCTTTCCAAATTTCAACTTTCCAAATCTAAGTTTTCAAAACTTTCTTAAACTTAAACATTTTTCTAATTTCCAGTATTTCTAAAACTCAAATTTCTGAATCTTTCCGAACTCGAAACTTCCTCAAGCAAAAACTTTCTAAAAACGAAACCTCCCCTGAGTTGAAACTTTCTAAATCCAAAACTTTCTTAAATTCTAAACTTTCCTATTTCAAATCTTTCCTATTTCAAAATTTCCTATTTTAAAATAATTTAAAATCAAAACTTTCCTAAAATGAAACTTTCCTAAAACGGAATTTTTCTAAAATTACACTTTCCTATTTTGAAACCTCTCCCATTCGAATCTTTCCTGATTCCAATCGTTTCCTAATCTTCCAAGTCCAACATTTGAGTCCAATCTTTCTTAAAACTCAAGTCATTCCTAAATCCTATCTTCCTAAGTCTAGGTTTCCTAAACCTCAATTTTTCCAAAACAAGTCTAAATCCTTCTTCCAAGTTCTATCTTTCCAAATCAAAGTCCAATCTTTCTAATTTCAAATCCCAATTTTCAATCTTCTACTCCAAGTTCAAATCAAATCCTTTTTTCAAATCAAAATCTCTTTTCTATTGGACTCTTGTCTAAACTACGACTGACCTGATTCCTTAAAAATGATATGTAGGCAACCCTCATGGGTGTGGTCATAATTTTTTAAAAATCTCTAATTCCATAACTTTTTTCAAATCTCCAATTCCATAACCTTTTTCAAATCTCTGATTCCATAACTCTTTTCAAACTCTCAATTCTGAAAATCTATTTTCAATCCTCAATTTCAATTTCTAAAATTTTTTTTCCAATTTCAAACTTCGATTCTCCTTTTCAAATTTATTTTCAAAATCAAAGTCTTTCTATTGCACTTGCATATCATACATCATGATAATTTCTTTTAAACATTCTTTTCTAAAGTGGATAGTTTTGGACATATATTAATCAAAGACTCTAATGGATGAATCTAAGGTGAATTGACATGTAGGTACCACAAGGGCGGGGTAGGGTGATGGCTTAGTGCATTTTCTCTACACGTAACCAACCTCTGAACCTAGAACACTGTTTTTGAAATACTAAAATGGAGTTATTTTAAAAAAAAAAAAAAAGGCTAAAATGTTTTCCAAAGGCTACCAAACAACCTATTTTCTTAAAAACCCTCTCTTAAGGAAGTATTTTCAAAATCGTTTTCCAAAAAAAAAAAAAACCTAAATGTAATCTTCGGATTGTGTTTAGTTTTTAGGTGATCTAACTCACCTTAATCAACTTAGGTGGTGACTCCAAATTATTTTCCAAAGGCCCTTTATTCAAATCAATTTTCAATTCAAACCTATGCACATTCATTCTTCTAGGAGGATAAGTTCTAACGAGAGAGTACAATATTTTTTCCGCTTGTGTGTGTATTCCTCAAGTGCGAAAAATCTAGGCGCGACACACGTTGATATATAGCTCACACCCACATTGATTGTTTTGCAAGAAAATGGGAGATATTCTGTCCACTATTGGTGTTGATGTTGGTGTTGAGTTGGGGAGCTTCAAGAAGCTCTTTAGTTGATTTATTAGTCATGTACATTGTTGTACATTGTATTAAAGTCTTGTTGAAGTTTGTTTATTTTGTGGTTTTGTAATATTCATTAGTGTGCATTAAAAGTTCTATTAATGATATATATTGGAGAATTATGAGATGATTTTTATTTATTCCATATGATGTTATTTATTCTTATAAAATTTTTATCTTTGGGAATATGTTGAGATTTCGCTTACAGGTAGATGACCTGTGCGATCACGTTTATCCTAAGACGGTGTTAATAACGCTTGATTAGGAGTTGGCGTGACATCTTATAACTTAGGTAACCTACGTTTGAAACACGCACTTGAAATAAGAAGGTTTGATTTTAGAAAGTTGAATTTTAGGAGAGTTTCGAATTAGGAAGGCTCTATTTTAGGAAGTTTTGAATAAGAAAAGTTTTAAATTAGGAAAGTTTTGAATTAGGAAAGTTCCATATTAGAAAAGAGTTGATTTTGGAAAGATTTGAAATTTAGAAAGATTTGAAAGTTTGAAATTAAGAAAGTTTTGAAAGTTTGAATTTAAGAAAGATAGAAATTAGGAAAGATTTGATAGTTTGAAATTTAGAAAGACGGGATTTGAAAAGATTTGAAATTAGGAAAGATTTTATTTCTATTTCCTAACATAGAAGATTGAATTTTATTTCAAAAAATAGATGATTTGATTTTGTTTTCAAAATTGGAGGATTTGGTTTGACATGGAGTTGGAAAGGTTAAGTTTTGAAAATCTTGAATTTAGAAATCTATGATTTGGTAGAAAAAGGGTTTTTGGAAATCTATGATTTGATGTAGAAAATAATTTTGGAAACCTATGATTTGAGGCAAAATAGAAAGTTATGATTTCAAAAAAGGAATTTGGGTTTCCTAACCATAGATTCTAGGGCTTGACTTTGACTTCAAGACAAAGAACTTTTGGAAAGTAGGTCTTTAAAAAGAGTTTTTATGAAGTAGATTTGCAAAATTATTTGGACAGAGGTTTGAATATGGACTTTTACAAGTCTCTTAAATATCTCACTTTCGTAAAACGATTCTAACCATGGGAAGATTATAATCATTCTAGAGTTGTGATTTTGACAACAACTATGATTTGAAATATGGACCATAATGATCACATTGAATGTAACATATTTTTTAAAACAATCCAAACCATGTAATAGCTAGAATTATCTTAAGATTGTGGCTTTAATAAAAACAATTTAGGATTTGAACCCAAAACTTGGACCTTCATGGTCACATTGAATGTAACACTTTTCTAAAACAACCCTAACCATGAAATAGCTAGAATCATCCTAGGAGTGTGATTCTAAAAACAAGTTTGAAAGAAGAAAGTTTTGAATACAAGTTTTGAAAACAACTTTGAATGCAATTTTGAATACAATGTATGAACATGATAACCACAATGCAATACGGACGTAAACATACAAGGTTGGGCTTCACCACATAGTCAAGGGGGCCGAACCCACATCGTCTTAGGTTGAACTTGAGGAAAGCCCCCAGCACGGTGACCTTCAAAAATCCTTCCTAGGCATGAATCGGGGAGTCTCTTGTTTCAAGAATGTAAGAAGAGGAGATAGAAGATGCGGATTAAAATAGAATAAAATCCAAGTACGTTAGGAGAGAGAAGAGAGGGGGATTGCATAAAAGTAAATGGAAAACCAACCTTGTTTTCTTCTTGCTTTGTTTTCTTTACTTGACTTGATAATTAAGAACCTTGAAGATGCAGCACTTGATCTTTAATAGATGCTTGGAGGCTTGACTGTATAAAGGCTAGGGCTTGAGGAGGTTTGAGAGAATTAGGGTTTTAAGAGAATTTGAGCTTTGTTTTCAGAGGGGTAAAGTTTCTGAACTGAGTTTGTGGACCCTTTTTATACAGGGGAGGGTTTGTATTTATTGGCAATTGAAACAAAAACTGGTGCCTGTTGCAGTGGTGCCAACGCTATTTCAAGCTTGGCCCCACTAGGAGTGGTGCCAGACCATTTATTGGCTTGGTGCCACTACTAGTGGCACTAGCCACTTAGGTAAGTTATAAGGCGGCAAGAAATATATCTTTCGACCTTTGGGATGCAAAGCAAAAGATTTGGGTGCCTGTCCTAGTGACTACCATGTAATTTTTTATTTGGATCCTCTAAAAGTGACCTTAGAAGGTTTGGAAATGATTCGGAAGGCTGGGGATGAATGGGAACCTCTAAAAGAGTGTCCTAGAGGTAAATGGCTTGAGAACCAGCGCTGGAATAGTTGAAAAGGGTGACCGACCCACTAGGGGCAACTGGGAAAACATCAGAATGAATCCAAAGTGATTCATAAGAATTTTTGAAGGTTGGAAACACTATCAAGAGTGTTCCGAGGGGTTGCCGGTTTGATACCCAAAGTCAGTGTGGTTAAAAAAGGCAACCGGCCCACTAGGGGCAAAATGGTTATTTTACACCAGGCTAACCGGAATAGACTCAGAATGGTCCAGAGAGGTGCTAGAAGGTTGGGAATACTATCATAAGCATCCTTAAGAGGTAACCGATTTGACACCCAAAGCCAGTGTGGTTCCCGAAGATGATCGGATGCCTAGGGGCAAAATAGTCATTCTGACCGGATGGTCTTGAAATCGATCCAGAACCGACTAGAAGGCACTTGAACATGCCAAATTGTCTTTGGGACAATCTTGAAATGATGGACTTACTACTCTATAGACTTAGGTACTTTCTTGAGAAGCGTGTCAGAAGGGCCCAAGGGACAGTTTGGTCATTTTTTACCGGAGTGGGCTAGCAGGCACTGGTGTTAACCTGAGTTTTAAGTGTTTCTGTCACTCTAAAGGTGTGTGACGAGTTGGTTTCCAAAGGTATCCCGTCCTTCGTTAAACGTGTCATGGCCAAAAGGTGTGTTCGGTCCCGTGACATAGAGTTTTTATTGGCAATTTCCAATGTCGACCTATTTGCAAGTGTTTTCACTACTCTGATGGTTGCAATATTTGTGAGTGTTTTCATCACTCTAATGGTGTATGTTCATTCCGGAGACTTCATGAGCTCAGGAAGCTGCTAGATGGTCTTATCATCTTAGGAATAAACTTTCTTGAAAGACGTGTCAGATAGCGGACATTCTAAATTGGTGGGTTATCAAGCACCAAAAGTGAATCGCTCTACGATCTCGGGGACTTGGGTTTCGTCCTGGACAACAAGTTTGAAAGGACTTATCGTTCGGAAGAGTTTTCTCGGTAAATGTGCCAGACTAAATGGACTTACTATTTGAGAGATCAACTTTCTCAAAAGACGTGCTAGATTGAGTTTGATTAGTCTGGATTGGAATTGAAATTGGAATTGAAGTTGAAATACAAATTTATCGTCTTTAGGAAGACGTGCCAACTAGAATTGGACCGAGCAATGTCGCAAGGGCATTTTAGTCATTTTGTCTCTATTAGGCCTGGCAAGCCCGCAAAGTGATTGATTGACTATATTGAGTCTGGAAAACTAGTGTAGACTTGGATGTTTTTGTATCAGTTTGAATGTGAGGCTAGTTGGGCCAGAGATTGCTGAGCAAACAAAAATGGAGTAATTGCAATTATAATGTTGCTTTAAGTCAAAAAGTGAACAGTACCTTTGGTTTTAATATTTTCCTTTGTCAGCTCCAGTCACATTTTTACTAAAGTTTTTGTGTATATTTTCTTACCAAATCTTGACTAACGAGATATAGCTTTAATGCCTTACCTCTTGAACATTGGCTTTGGCCTTTGTATAAGAGGGTATATTTAGTTCTCATACGAATACATAAAAAGAATACGTAGAGTGTTTTTTGCTTCAATTTGTCCTTGATATTTTCTACTACGTATAAGTTTTTGGGCTATTTACTTATGCGAGTTCAAACCTCTCTGGTGAGTGTACACCACAAAAGTTAATCGTTGTATCTTGAAGAACAATTGGCTAGAGCCATCTACACCAAGGTTTTCACTGTGTGGAGACGAAATCGTTTCTTAAGGACAATAGATTAAGTTTCATGCCTCGATCTCTTTTTAATAAGTCTTTTGTGAGTCATTGTTATATATATATATATATATATAAATTTATTAAAACACTTCTTTTCACAATATATTCAATAGGCCTCACGCCACACACCTAGTTGCCTCACAAATCTTTTGAATTTGTTCATGATTCCAACGACGACTTGGCCTTTTATACTTTTCGTGCCATTGTTTTCAAACTTTTTCACAAACAATCTCCTATCTTCCTTCTTGCTGCTGATATAATTGCATATACTAATTATATGTATGTATCTGAGTTTTTTACACGAGAGAGAGAGAGAGAGAGAGAGAGAGAGAGAGAAAGGA
>CM065397.1:33850000-33957500 GCA_033060915.1 Euryodendron excelsum
TCAGCAAGATAATGGCAACAATTTTACCAAGTATAAATAATAGGGATAACCCGGTGCATCATTGTCTTCTCCCCTTTGGGTAGAGAGTGCAACATGCTATGAGGCTCCTTTCAGCTAACCACCATATGAGATCACCTAAACATTTGAAAAAAAAAGTCCTCTTTGGGCAGACAAATTTTTAAAACTAGGCACTCTCGGATCAGTTGCTGAATCACATCCATGTCATTAAAGCACACAATAACCCCCTTTGGGCAGTCGATTGTATGTAATAACACAATAGACACAATCATATGCCATATGCAAGAAAGTCAAATCTAATAAATATACCCCTTTGGGTAGTAGCACTCATTTCAATCCAAAATTCTTATCATGACATCACTTTATGTAAAATTGCCCTACATCACATCTAGCATACCAATATGCCTGCAATCACATCCTTATGGGCATGTAACCAAATGCACCCTGAGATCCATATACATTGCCTAAACCATGTATCAAAACCATTTATTGCAATTTTCAACGTGAAATGACGATTTTAGGCACCTAAAAAGGACTTATGGGAGAGAGTATAAAGTACATAAGAGTACCCATGAAGAGTACTCATCTCCATTAGGTTCATAAGGTTGAAAACAAGTCATCTATAGAAAATTACCCAAGAAGTACACACGGTTTTCAAGAAAACACAAAAAAACCCCCTAAAATAAGCCAAAAAAGAACTCTGAAAAGCAATTATTATTTTCTGTATCAAACCAGAGATAGTACAATATTCCATGATGTTTAGAATGTTGAAAACATGTTACCTATAAAAAAATCTTCAAAAATTTGGGCACGGTTTTTGAGAAAATGCAAAAAAATACATTTTTTTGGCCTCAAAAAAATACCAAACAGTCCCTAAAAATTATGAAAAAATAATATTTAGAATCTTCAGTCCAAGAGGAACATTTTTCATTTTTGGACCAGCCCCAAAATCTATCTCACACGCATACACTCTCCATAGGCCGAGAGTGAGCTTTGTTTGATCTCCCTTGACCCATCCGGGTCATCTTCCTTACCTGCTAGGTCAAACCCGACCCAAATTTCTACAAAATAGACTCAGTCGTTGGAAAAACGATCTAGCTCCATTTTTTTTTGGACCAAATCCGACAATTTTAGGCATGATTTATGCAATTTAACCACATAAATAAGCTATCTAAACATCAAGGATCACGTTTATGATGGTTTTAAGTGGTAAAACACAAGATTTATTCGGTTTTCAAGAACCCTAGTTTTGGCTATGGCGGCTAGGATTTCAAAACTTAATTTTTTCTAGCATAAACTTGTATAAAAAATTTCGTATGCATCCTAGAAGTGATAATATGTACTCTAATGCAAAGATATATATAAAACCATAACATATTGAATGATTTTATCAAAAAATTCAAGTTTTGACCCAAAACTTCAAAACCGTAGATCTATCTCTACAAATTGAGTTAAGTTACAATCTTTACATCAAAACGTTCGTTGTTTCGAAAGGAATGAAAGCCCTCTAAATGAAAGCCCTCTAAAAGGATCATTGTATTGTCCGAATTAAATCGCAAAAGTTTCACGTTTAACAACTCATAATCGAGTTTAATAGCTTGAAATCACACAATGAGTCCCTAATCCACATATATTAGGCTCTGATACCACATGTAAGCATAAAATCAATCACAAAACATGACCATGAATTATATGTAAATATAGGAACATCAACATGATTCAAGATTCAAGATTCAAGAAGGATGCAAAACTTACCTGTTTGCTCCATGGTTGACTGATCTCAATAAAGCAGCGCTTGTAATCTTGAAGAACACGTGTTAATAGCAAGTTTTCCTCTCTGTACCCACTCTCTGTATGACGGAATTTTGTGAAAAACGGTCTGATGGTGGGAAGAGAGAGGAGTTAGCCTTTATATATATTAAAACCCTAGTCACATTGGGCCTGTCCATAAAGGGCTTAATTGACTGATCAAGTCCACACTAAATACCGTCAAATCACATTAATTGAATAGGTGCACACTAACCCATGCATGTTTGTTTCATCTAGACCTGGGTCCAATCTGTGTTTCGAAAAATAACCATAATTAATGTTAGTTCAATTTAGAATAGTCTAACATTCATAGCATGTCTTAGTATTATTTTATTGCTCATAAGCGGTTTACCATTCAAGCATAGGTTTTTTATGTGGGTTTTGATAGTAATCATGTGGGTGGCCATTACATCCACCTCAATGACTTATTTAATCTCCATAAAGGTCTTCACACCCTTCCATGAGGAGCAGGAAGTTACTAACATAAATAGGAATCGTAATGTTCATATGAATGGCCTTGATGGTCCTTCTCCTGTTGGTACACACGATTCGCCTAATATCAGCGGCAACAAAGAAGTTAAGACGACTACGAACTAGGAGAAAGAGTTAGGGGGGATTCAAGTTTAATACTCATGCATGCACCTGGCACTGTTTAATGTGTGTGCATTGTATTTGTGTGGGTAGATTGTGAATTAATCTCATTACGTACGTGCAATAACCATAAGTTAGTTGTCTTGTTTTGTGTGTCTCATAATCATATATATGTTGCATTGCTAAGGTTGCAACAAAGTCAAAACTTCCAATGCAAAATAAATGGTGGTGCTGAATGCATGTAATTCTGTGGGGAATTGTTATTCAAATGACATATCTTCCTTCTATATATGTTGACCTTTTGTCATGCTGCAATGAAGGATTGTTCATCACTATAAAAAGTATTATTGTTAATAATACTTTTATTAATGGGTTTGTGTAAGATTGAGATCACAGGTTGTATAAGATCTTGATTAAGGATAATTGTTCTGACTCGATCCCCACGCATTTCGGTACCTAGCTAGCAATAGTTGTGGTGACCAAAACATATATATACATATATATATTACATATTAAGAGTGTTTTTTGATGTGGAATCGATGTTGAACCTATAATCATCTAAAAGTTATGTTAGTAAGGAAAATATTAACGGCGCTTTGCTTGTGTAGATTATCATTTGGAAACTTCTAATGAGAATTGCTATTTGTCTAACCATATTGGTATTATGTCGTAGAGATTGTTTTACTTCAAGGTTTACCTTGAAATTCATCTAGTGAAGGGGTTGAATCCTTTTGTTGCATGCCCTAAGACAATAATATATGCAAGTCAAATTGACCACCTGCCCACCTCAAAGGAAAAATAAAATTACTTCAATTCTTTCAATATATATACATATATATATATATATATCATTTCTCCTTAATGGGTGCTATCCATCACTCATTACTAAGTGCAGCCTACGTAGGATCAACACTAGGAAGTGGTTATGTAAACATGATTTCATATGAAGTTGCTAGCACGATTAGCAAGTAGATTTTCTGATAGTTGTAGGCAATCCTTTTTGTTGCATGCCCTAAGTCAATAATGCAAGTTAAATTGATCACCAGCCCTTCTTTTTCAATAAAATAAAAAAAAAGCATTTTTCCCTAACTGTATCCATCCACGGGGTTTTTTTTTTCCTGGTTTTTTCAGTTCAACCCGTTATTTCACATAGCCTTTAGGCCCATTTCATATGTTTAGCATTGGGTTTAGTCCATTCCATTTCCTGTCATCCTGTCATTTGGGCTTTTTAGACTGTTCTAAGTGTGTTTTCTCTGTTAGCCATTAGGCTCATATAGTTGTTTTAAGCCCAACATGTTACTGATTAGGTCATAACATGTATGTCATATAATCCATCTTTAGAGTCACTTGACCTGATGGTTAGACATTTTGATGACATACCACCCACGTCTTTTCAAATTAATGCTTTTCCAAAATAAATTTTTTTTCTTAAAATTCAAAATGTGTTACAAAATAATGTAGTCAAAAGTCCAAATCTCATCTATTCATAGGAAAAATCATGAGACACTATTAGTCTCCCAAAAGGATGTAACATCAATGAAACTAGAGAGGATGCATGGTTTCAATTTTCAAACTAAACTTATTTTCATAATCAAACCTGTTTTTCAAACTCAGAAAGTGTTTTGAAACTTAAAATGGCAATCAATCTTTTCATTTGAAAACCAATTCCATAAGCTTGTATAAGGGACAAACAAGATATTTGATACAAATAGTTGGATGATGTAGGGCGCTTAACACATTTCCGACCCGTAGTTGAAGTCATGAACCCATTTCCTTTGGCTCATGAGACCAATATGAAAGTCAAATTTTCCAAAGACGTAATGCTGATAATTTCCCTTTCAAACTTGAAGTTGGATTAATGATCGGAGCCTTCTCATTTCTAATATGCATGCTTTAGTGAATATAATTTTCAAAACCAAAACCATCTTAAAAAATGCTACTTATTTTTATGGTGACCTAACACACCTTAATTTCTTGCTAGGCAAATACTACAAAATTTTTAATTAAGGCCCTCAACCCTTTCAACATGGATTTGCAGCATAGAATTTTAGTTTTTTTTTTTTTTTTTTACTTTGATTTGTTAACAAAAGGTCAAGTGAAAATTGTGGCCCGACAAGTGAGTTTATGTCGGAAGACATGCAATCTGATTTTGGATCTCGAAATAAACTATATAGTATATATAGCATGAAAACATTAATAAGGAATGCCTGAGCATGAGTGTCAAAATGACCAGACTCCCTTAGTCCATGGACACGTGATGGGAGGAAGAAGAAATGCTCAACTGATTCAATTTTCCTTGGACCATAAAGGGCACATATATAGGGTGAAGAGTCCACTTTTCTTTTGAAAAGGCCAGTTATGTTTAGTTGCTAGAACTACTAGAAGCCTATAACATCCATCTGAGCAGGCCATCCCAATTTGTCTTCTTAGTATTTTGGTGAAGACTCCCGGTCCCTACCGCCCTTCTTTAAATGTGCTTGAAGAAGCAAATGCCCATTTTAATTTATACTCTTCTTTCTTGGAGGGAAGAAAATTAAAGAGGAAAGGGAAGTGCATATATATTAACAGATTGAATTATAAATAGACATGATAAAAAAAAAAAAAAGAAGATAAGAAACTTATTATCATTATTATTATATTCTTTGGTATTTATACCCTTCCTCAGAAACATTCTTCAAACATTTTAAGGGCGAGATTGTTACTTTGTGTTTAAGAAAACATCCTCTTTCCATCTCCTTTCATGCCCAATTTCGGAGATGAAAAAAAAAAGAAAAGAAAAAAGTTCAACTATGAGGGAAGAGTTCCATCCTCGAACTTTCCTAGTCCCTTCTCTCATCATTCCAACAGAATAAATGGGGAAGTTATTTGTTTCCTGCCCTCCCCTTCCCTTTTGCACAATCAAACAAATTGTTTAGTTTACGGTTGTTTTCTCTGTTGTTTCTCGGTAACCCCGACCAAAATTAAAGGAAATTTCTTTGTTTCCTCCCCTCTCCTTCCCGGCCCCCTTCTTCCCAACTATACGTCTTGTTTGCTTTCCGGGTGTTTTTACGGTTGTTTATCTGCAGAGAGCATGAAAGAAAATCAGTATATTACTTCACTTTGAAGGAAAATGCCTTCCTCGTAACTTCTTGTTTGTAGGAGAAACATGAAGTTCTATAGTTCACATTTGTCAACTTAACTGTGGGGAGCATATAATCACAATTGACTACAGGTCTTTGAACGCGTTAACTCTTCTTCCCAGAAAATATATAAAGGAAAATGACTTGGAAACATGAGTCAATTTATGAAATGTATGTGCCATTGCCAATATGTACGTTTGTGTATATATACATACACAAAGGTTACATAAAACATAAAATCGCAGCTCAGAGAGAGAGAGAGAGAGAGAGGAGGAGGTGGTCTTTATGGAAGGAGGGAAATCAAGGGAACAGAGGCTCCATGAAGCAGCGCTTGAAGGGAGTGTACCATCATTGGATCAATTACTCATTGAAGATCCACTGATTCTTCATAGGATTAAGGTGGGTTGTCTCACTCATACGCCTCTGCATGTGGCTGCATACGGCGGGAAATTAGCCTTTGTTAAAAGAATTCTGGAGAAAAATCCAGCACTTGCTGGAGTGCTAGATAAGCGAAGATGGTCTCCCCTTCACTTGGCGTCTGCTCAAGGGTATCACGAGATCGTAAAAGCATTAACACCGCTTAGCCCTGAGATGTGCATATCTCTCGACGGTGATGGTAGAAACCCTCTGCATCTTGCAGCCATGAAGGGTGAAGTCAATGTCTTGGAAGCATTACTTGGAGTCGGACCCTACACGGCTCATGAGCTGCTGAATGCTAAGGATGGAGAAGGCAACACCATATTACATCTAGCTGTTAAGAATAAAAAATTCGAGGTACGGCAGTTATCAAGATCAAATATATCATAGGAGGTAGACATTGCTTTTAATTTATTATTCAGTGATTTTATTTTTTTAAATTTTACTTTACCCTCTAGAGGGAAGTTAATTGCATCCAAAAAGTCAAACAAATTATTAAGCACATCCACCCCGTTAGCCTGCGGCAAAGCGAGGCGAGTCATAATTTCTGATGTTTGATGTTCAACACTCCATGGGTGCACACCGGGCTAACCCTATCTTCACGGAGTGGAGGGCCCAGGCTAATCATCGGATATAGTCCCCAGTCTCAATCTCTCGACCTCTAGAGTTGGAAGTAGTGAGAAGGGAAACCGGTCTAACCAAAAAATTAAAAAAACATTTCAGCGAGGACATGGGCTGGGGATGGGCTTTGGCGACCCAAAGCTCACAAATTTCAACTTAGGCCTTATAAGTTCGGGTATATAACGTAAGAGTGGTATGTTGGCTGCTAAAATTTAAGTAATTTTAGTTTACCTGTCATTCCCAAATTTTTTCCTATTTTATTACTCATCCATCATTTTTTTATTGCTCGTCAATCTTTTTATAGGTTGAATGTGGCCTATCTTAGATTTTTTCTTGACTCTACATTCTGTTATATTTCTTTTTGCCTTCAACTATAGTTAGCACTATTTTTTAAAACCAAAATTAGGATACTTTTTTTTATGAGATATTACATTTACATAATGGATAAGGTGATTCTACTTTGAAGTTTGACCCCACTAATAAAATTCCTAAATCTGCCACAGAAAATAGGATTGGGATGACCTTGGTGCATTTGTCTAGGATTGTGAAAATAGCTCTTGTAGGGTGAACAACAATGTCACAATTATACCCCCTAGCTAGTAGCTTAATAATTTTTCCATCTAATGGTGATACATATTTTCAAATGTTGCAGACTGTTAAACATTTGCTTAAGATTGTAGAAAATACAGTGAAGGCAAAAAATGCGCCAGAAGCTGAAAGCGCAATTAAGGCAGTAAACGCAGTAAACACTTGTGGTTACACGGCATTGGACATTCTAATAGAAATTGAAAAAGCTGTACCAGAGTTGGACAATATTAAAGGCTCATTTCGAAAAGCAAGAGCCTTAAGAGCCAAAGATCTCAGGGAGGGGGAGTGGCTGTCAAAAAAACGAGACACATTAATGGTGGTGGCAGTGCTCCTTGCAACAATGGCTTTTCAAGCTGGGGTGAGCCCTCCAGGTGGCTTTTGGCAAGACGATTCAAAAACACACAGAGCGGGAGAAGCTATAATGGCGTATAATTATCCACAGTCATACCCATATTTTCTTCGTACTATCACAGTTGGATTTGTTGCATCTATAAGCACAATCCTATTGCTCATAACAGGATGGCCCTTCAAGAAAAAGCTTTTTATGTGGATTATGGTGATGATCATGTGGTTGACCATTACATCGGTGGCATTTACTTATGCATTTGCGATCACTGTGGTCACACCCAAACAAGAAAGGGAACCGCTCACTCATACAATTGTATTTGGAGGCATAGCGTGGTTCAGTGTGATGGTGCTTCTTCTCGTAGCTCAGACAATTCGCTTGATAAATAAGTGGCTGAAGACCAAAGATATCCACATGTGGCTACAGTTTAAGGAGGTATTCAAATTCAGCTCAGGTAGACAAGGCCAAGGGAAGCCATTAATAAGCAATGTAAATTTAGTTAACAGTAACCATGCCAATGTTTGATCTTCATGTTTAATGTGTGAGTTACAATTAAAAATATAATCCTGTATGGATGCCTACTAGTTACCGTGGAAAATGTATTGCTTACTATGAGTTTTGTTCTATTACATTTCGAACTTTAATTTTGTCTGCTAATGAGAAAATTAGTTACCACATACATATATATATATATATATAAGATGGTAAGCTTGATGGCATATATGATCTACCTAGACTACCTGTGGTATATATACTACCTTGACTACCACAATGTCTGGTTTTGTTTTTTTTTTTTTTTTTTTTAGAACAGCAAAACTTCATTGATAGAAGGAAAGATACAAAAAATAGAGAGGAGCCTACAAGCCCAAAAGGCTAAAACAGGGCATCCTAACTAGCAAACCCATGAGTTGAAAAGAGTTCAAGCATGTAAGAACACAAAAACAAACCCACTTCAGGGAAGAAAGGTCAAGAGATTTAAATATTATCAATACATTGAAAGAAGCTATAACTATTGAAGCAACCCCCCTTTTGTCATTGCTTGAACGGCTGAATTTTAGCTAAACCCCCTCTACTTTCACCTATTGGTAATCAAAACTCCTTGGCTTCAAAAATAGGCACTTACACCCTATATAGTTTGCAATATCTATAGACAGACCCCTTACCATCAGATCTGTTAACAAGATTCTGTTTGTTGGCTACTTTGACCTCATAAAATGAAGATTATACCCTTATTTGGATTAAAAAAATATAAGAGAAACCCATAATGTGATGTTTGTTAATTAATCTATGAAACTTCTCTAATTTGCTATCAACGTAGTAAGTAATTGATTTTGGTATTAGTACAAGTGAGTCTTTAACCATCTCGTAGCAGCTCAATCTATTGAACAATAAAATGGTAAGGGTTATTAATACATTGACTATTAGTGTTATATTAGTTTGAATCAAACGGAAAAAAAAATTATCCCTTACATTAGTCTAGACCCAAATTACAAAATAAAATAGAAAGATTAAGTTTTCACGCCGATTTGGACCAAATTGAAAAACAAAAAATATATATATATATATTTTCATAACAATTTGAACCAAAAAAAAAGTTAGTCTAAGTGCACGAAGCTCCTACATACTATGGGTCTGGAGAGAGTAAAATATAACTCACTTCCTATTTTTTGAACTTTTTCATAGTGTAAATAAATAGATATTTTCACGTTGTTTCAGGATAGTAGAAATTAAAGGTTTGTCACCGGTAAGACAAAACAAAAAAAATATATATTTTTACATTAGTTTGGACCAAAAATAAAAACTAAAAAAATTGAGGCTTTACACAAGTTTGGACCAAAAAAAAGATATTTTTACACTCTAGAAATGTTTTATGAGAATATGGTTTATACTATCTATTAATACATTATGAAAAAGTGCTTGGGAAATGTTAACCTATCTCAATTTATATTATTTATTTGTTCACTTGTTTATCTTTTATTTTTTCCGAGTTAGTCTACGTGGCTTTTCAATCTTTTTTTTGCAAAGTTAACTTACCTATTCTCTAATATGTTTTTGACCTTTTTATGATTTTCCTCAAGTGGAATTACCTATTTTTAATTTTTTTGTGTCCTGACATGTCATAGAGGAATATGTGTTGCAAGTAAAAAGTAAAAAGTACCCTTCTTATTTAACAGAAGCTAACGAGAAGGAACAACATGGAATGTTAATGCCTATTTTTAAAACTAAGAAGGTCTAGCCGTCGATACATACAACTACAAGGAGTCTAGCTAAAATTGACCCTCACTTAGAACCCACAACATCACTTGCAACAGGGAGGCTTCCACAATGTCCGGTTGATATATGCAAAAGGGAGATTTTGTAGATTCAATTTAATTAGCGCAGCTGCTTTATTAATGGTCTGCAGACTGTCCCCCTAAAGAATTGTCTATCAAATAAAATTTTCGAAATCAAGCAAACACTAAATCAAAATTTTCAAAAAAAAAAAAGGAAGTACAAAGTTTAAGATATTCTTGCAAAATACACTGTCACAATTTCCCCACAGAGATGTTTGAATCATGTCAAGAGGAAAGAACAAAAGAGCAAGTTCTAATTCCTTTTGATTTTATGATATTATTTTACTTTTCACAGCAATTGAAGATATTACGAATGCTTACAGCTTGTTTAGAATTTGGGAAAGGGAAGGGAAAGGAAAGTAAAAAAAACTGAAGGAAAAATATTTTTTCTCCCTTGTTTGATTTTGTAAAAGACAAATGAAAGAAAAGTAGAGAGAGAGAGAGAGAGAGAGAGAGATTTAAAATTTTTTCTCCTTTTTTTATTTTCTCTACCTCATAGGCGGAAGGGAAGGAAAAAGGGAGGCAAAATTCCTTCTCTCCCCTCCCCTTCCCTCCCGTAAGTTCCAAATAGGCTCTTAGGGACACCTAAAACAACCGTTTTTAATCATATGTATATATGTATGGAAGGGAAAATATTAATCCCACCATCCCTGATAAAGCAGCAAGCAGTCTTGGTCGAAAACATGGCTGGCCAGGAGTCCGTTAATTATGAGGATGATGATGGCAACATTATTTTGCATCTGCCATTTTTTCTATGTTTTGATCCTATATTTTGAACTTTTTCACAATGTAAATAAATAGATATTTTCACACTATTTTGGGACAACAGAAATTAAAGGTTTGTCACTGGTAAGACCAAACAAAAAAATATATTTTTACATTAGTTTGGACCAAAATTGAAAACTAAAAAAAATTGAGGCTTTGGACCAAATAAAAAATATTTTTACACTCTAAAAATATTTTATGAGAATATGGTTTATACTCTCTATGAATACATTACGAAAAAGTGCTTGGGAATTGTTAACCTATCTCAATTTATATTATTTATTTGTTCATTTGTTTATCTTTTACTTTTTCTGAGTTAGTCTAAGTGGCTTTTCAATGTTTTGTTTTTTCATTTTTGCAAAGTTAACTTGCCTATTCTCTAATATGTTTTTGACCTTTTTATGATTTTCCTCAAGTGGGATTATTTATTTTTAATTTTTTTTTGTATCCTGACATGTCATAGAAGAATATGTGTTGCAAGTAAAAAGTCAAAAGTACCCTTCTTATTTAATGGAAGCTAACAGGAAGGAGCGGCAGGGGGTGTTAATGCTCTTTTTAAAACCAAGAAAGTCTAACTATCGATATGTAGGGGATCTAGCTAAAATTCACCCTTGCTTGAACCTACAACATCACTTGCAATACAGAGGCTTTCACACTGTCTGGTTGATATGGGCAAAAGGGAGATTTTGTAGATTCAATTTAATTAGCGCAGCTGCTATATTAATGGTCTTCAGACTGTCCCCTTAAAGAATTGTCTATCAAATAAAATTTTCAAAATCAAGCAAAACTAAATCAAACTTGAAAAAAAAAAAAAAAAAGGGAAGTTCAAAGTTTAAGAGATTCTTGCAGAATACATTGTCAAAAATTTCCCACAGAAATGTTTGCATCGTGTCAAGAGGGAAGAAAAAAAGAGCAAGTTCTAATTCCTTTTGATTTTAAGATATTATTTTATTTTTCATAGTCAATATGGATGGTCTGGCTATTGAAGATATTGCGGATGCTTACAGCCTGCTTGGAATTTGAGGGAGAGAAGAAAAAGAAAAAAAAAAAATTTTTCCTCTCCTGTTTGGTTTTGTAAAAAATAAAAAATAAAAAGAAAGTAGAAGGAGAGAAGAGAAACAGAGAGAGAGAGAGAGAGAGAGAGAGAGAGATATTTAAAAATTTTCCTCCCTTTTTTCTTTTCTCTATCTCATAGGCGGAAGGAAAGGGAAAAGGGAGGCAAAATTCCTCCCCTCCCCTCCCCCAAGTTCCAAACAGGCGCTAGGGACATGTAAAACAACCGTTTTTAAGCAAATGTATATATGTATGGAAGGGAAAATATTAATCCCACCATCCCTGATAAAGCAGCAAGCAGTCTTGGTGGAAAGCATGGCTGGTCGGGTGTCCGTTAGTTATGAGGATGATGATGGCAACATTATTTTGCATCTGGTATTCTTGCTTCTTCTTCTTCTTCTTCTTCTTTATTTTTTTATATTTTATAAATCAACTCCATTTAGATATTAAACAACTTTAGGAAAATGTTTTGTGGAGCTCCATCGGCCCAAAGTAAACGTAACCCTGCCTGCATATTGGTTGGGCCATATAATACTACTGAGTCTGTCCGACCCCCCGGGCCACCAATATCGCCTACAAAACGTGGTTGTCTTATAGGGAGAGCGACGCAAGTTGAATTTTTGCTCTGCCGAATCTAGCCCAAAACCTGTGTGTTTTTTGTTATGTTTTTCGAGAGTGATAGCTACTCCACTACCCTTAATTCCCCCAACCCAAAGGAGTAGATTTAATTTCATGTCTGGGATAAAACCAATGAGAGACTTTAGCAACTAATATATCCGATACCTTCAACCCAAAGCATATGCTTTATTGAAGAACTTAACGCATGCTATCAGTAGTCCAGCTAATAATAAATTTTCAGGTGCAAACCATATTGTAAACAGTTTGCTTTTCTAAAATTCTATTCCATATATGGTACTATTGAGAGCATCAAATATACTTTTATTGGGCTACTTCATTTGCTTTCAGGTTGATGTTTGATCGGAACCAATTACAAAGTCAAAACAAATGAAGCGTCTTCTAATTGCATAGGAATTAAAATTTCTCGAGTTGCTTTTAAATAAGAGGCTTGTGTGAATTATAGGGTAAATGAGACTGTGAGTCTTGTAGAGATGTCAAGAAGAGATGGGAAAACAGTAGGGAGGGAAAAAGCATATTAGGATGGCGGAGAAGTTATGTTCGCTTCAAGACCATTACATTCGAGTTGATGAAACGGAGATTATTTTGGATGTGAAGGAAAGGTAAGGAAAAATTATGGTGTTTGCTATTAATTTTTCTATTATATTCCATGAGATATCAACTATCTATAAAACATTAAAATAATTAGAGGTGCCATCTTATATGATTTAAATATATATATCTATGTTGGCACACAAATTTCAATCAAATAAGAGTTGAGGATGGTGCGCCATGTGAAGCTTTTAGAGGTCAAAAGTTAAAGATCAAATGAGTATATAACACGTACAAAGCCCCTGTGAAGCTTGCGACATTAGGGCATCGGCAGTTTGAATTCAAAATTCAAACAAGGATAACAATATCTTCAAATTTTGGCGAAAGATATCTTTGATTTAAATTGAGGATAACGATAAATATCCTAAATTCAAATTCAAAGAAGAGATAAGCAACCTTATCTGAAGCACTCTTTATAAATAAGAGGGTCATCATTCGGGGCCGGGGGGGGGGGGGACTTTTGAAAATTTCAGACGATAGAGGTTTCTCAAACTTTGAAACTTAGAAGATTTGGCAAGGAGAGATACAGAAAGAGAAGAAACGAGTATCGGAGAATAAAAAATACTTCAAGACTTATAAAGATTGAAGGGCAGTTGAAGAAAAGGGATTCGACAATCAAGTATTCGAACAGTCCCACAAATGGCGATCGATAGGTAAAGGGTTCCAACCCTTATGTTATTTGTAAAGGGTGTCAAGCCCATGTATTTTGTAAACAAGGTTTTGAAACCCTATGAAATGCAATGAAAGGACTTTCTTTATAAGTTTCTTTCTCTTGGTTTTATTCTTTATTAATCGGAGGTCTTGATTGGAAATAGGAATCCACAAATAAATAATCAACACTGTGAACGCTACACAGTGGATTTTGTGAATGCAAATTTGAAGTCCAGACTCAAACTATCTGGGTTTGAAATTTGTGTCAACAAATTTCTGGCACGCCCAGTGGGACCTATTTCCCCTCCCATCTTTTAAAGAATATAAACTAGAAAAAATATATATAAAGTTTTTTTGCTTCATGCTAACAAAACTTCTTGGTATCGATAGGTATGTTGATGCTGCACAGGAAGTAAGGTCTTGGAAGGATGTCTTTCTTACCCCAGCTCCTGTCACCCACAGGGCTCTAGAGCTATTGAGGCTCCCTGTTGTCTCAAAGGCGTCTCACGCTATGACCTCTGTGCTTGTCATCCAATCTAGGGTGGCTCGTACTACACGTGTGTCAGTCCCCTTAACAAGGTTGACTCACGCCTCAACCTCCGTGCCTGTCATCCAATTTAGGGTGGCTCGTACTACATTCGTGTCGGTCCCCTCAACAGGGTTGACTCGCGCCACAACATCCGTGCCTATCATCCAACCTAGGGTGGCTCGTACTACATGTGTGCCGGTCCCCTCAATAGGGTTGACTCACGCCACAACCTTCGTGCCTATCATCCAATCTAGGGTGGCGCGTACTACATGTGTGTCGGTCCCCTCATCAGGGTTGCCTTGCACAAACATTTATGGAAAGTGAAAATCTTCTTCAAAAAGCAAAGAATCTAAAGTTAAAGACTGAAGATCTTTTAAAAGCTGCAAAAGAACTAAAGGCAGTGAGAATCACATTCCTGACAAGAAACTTCTTTATCAAAGCAAGGGAGGCCTGCGAAGCTTCAAATGTTGCAGTGGGTGTAGCCACAGTTGCCCCAACAGGATGGGCTGCAAGTCAGCTGCTCAAGCAAGCCGAGAAATCATTAAAGGTAGTGATTGTAGCCCAAAATGCTGCAGCTAAAGAGAACGTGGCAACCATAAGATGTATCGGCAGAAAAATTATGAGAAAAGATCCTTTTCCAGTACCGAGCTTCAAACCAAAAAGCTTGTCAAGCGGTGTTGAAATTTTCTCCTCAATGCCTGTAGGAGCTCGACCAGTTACACCAACAAAAGCCTTAAGCACAAAAAGGCAGAAGCAAAGAAAAATTCGAGCTCTCAAAAGAGTTGAAGAAAGATTTGTGGCCTCAAATGTCATAGGGGCAATAGAAAAAGCCCTTGGGGGCTTAAACTCAAAGAAGAAAAAGATTGAGTCTCCAGTCTTTACGTTGGGAGGATCCCAAAGGTCAGGAGAAAAATCAAGAGGAGGCTCCTTTGAAGCTGTGGACAATGATCAGTTTGCCAACTGTGACTTATAAACCGCATAAGCACATATAATTGGTTCAACAGAGGGAACGAAGATTAGAAGAAGTGTTGCTTCAGAAAACATACTAAGGCTTGGACCAATGACAAGATCCATGAGTAAAGAAATTGAGACTCAGAATAAAAGACCACAACAGGAGACTCCAAATCTCAATAAGTTCTCCAGAGTCGAAAATCGACTTTATAGATCAGATGACTCTGCCTCGTCATACTCTTCTGAATCAACAAGTCGAAGAATGGGTGATAGAGAAACTATTCGCAAGGTTACAGTAATGATGGCTGATGTCGAACAAGAAGATGGGAGTTCGTAACTTCGACCAGAGCAACAACTTTTAGAATAAAGGATGATGGCTCTACAAGGTCAACTTGAAAAGAGAGAGCAAGAAATAGCTACCATGATGGAGCATATGAAAAATCGCAAAGCTTAAATATCTACATGTCGCGCCCAGATTTTTCGCACTCGAGGAATACTCACCCAAGCGGGAAAAATGCTGTACTCTCTCGTTAGAACTCACCCTCCTAGAAGAATGAGTGCGACTAGATTTGAATTGAAAATTGGTTTGAATAAAGGGCTTTTGAAAAAGATTCAGAGTCGCCACCTAACTTGATTAAGGTGAGTTAGGTCACCTAAAAAACTAAGAATAATCCGAAGACTACACTTAGGGTTTGTGAAAAACGATTTTGAAAATATCTCCTCAAGAGAGGGTTTTTTAGGAAAACGGGTTGTTTGGCAACCTTTGGAAAACGTTTAGCCCCTTTTAGAAAAATAACTCCTTTTTGGTCTTTGAAAACAGTGATATAGGTTCGGAGGTTGGTTACGTGTAGGGAAGACGCACTAAGCTATCACCCTACCTCGCCCTTTCGGTACCTACATGTCAATCTACCCTAGATTCACCTATGAGAGTCTTCGACTAACTATAGTTCAACCCTATTCACTTTAGAAAAACAATGTTTGAAAACTAATTTAGCATGATGCATGATATGCAAGCAATAGAAAAGAATTGAAAAATAGATTTAAAAAGAAATTGCTTTGACTTGAAAATAGATTTAAAGAGATGGAATTGAATTTGAAAAGTTTGAAAATTTGGAAATAGGAATTTGAAAATAGAAATTTTGAAATTGGAATTTTGAAAATAGATTGGAATTTGAGATTTGGAAAGAATTTTGAAACCGCACCCATGAGGGTGGAATTGAAAGTTTGAAAAATATTGTGACCGCACCTATGAAGGTTGCCTACGTATCCCTTTGGGGGAATCAGGTCAGTCGTAGTTCGGACCGGAGTCCGATTGAAAAGAGATTAATTTGAAGAGAGAGATTGGATTGGAAGAAAGAGATTGAATTGAAAATTGGATTTGATTTGAGATTAGAAGAAGAGATTAGAAATTGAAATTGAGAAGAAGATTGGACTTTGATTTGAAAAGATTGATTTCGGAAAGACTTGGTTTTGGAAAGATGGAGGTTTAGGAAACCTAGACTTAGGAAAGATAGGAGACCTAGGGAAGACTTGAGATTAAGAAAGATTGGATTGGAATGTTGGATCTGGAAGATTTAGAAAGATTGGATTTTTAGAAAATGTTCGAATTAGGAAAGGAAGGTTTTGTTTTTGGAAAGTTTTGAAATTAGGAAAGTTTGGAATTTAAGAAAGTTTTAGGTTTAGGAAAGTTTTCACTTTAGGAAAGTTTCAGGTTTAAGAAAGTTTTCACTTAAGAAAGTGTTGTTTTAGGAAAGTTTCAATTTCGGAAAGTATTCAAATTAGGAAAGTTTTGAATTAAGAAAGTTTTGAAAATTGGAAAGTTTTGAATTTAGAAATGTTTTGAAAAAAGGGAAGTTTTGAATTTGGAAAGCTTTGAAAACAAGGGAGTTTTGAAAATAAGAAAGTTTCGTTTTAGGAAAGGTTTGAAAAAGGAAAGTTTTTAGTTTAGGAAATGTTTGAATTAAGAAAGTTTCAACTTAAGAAAGTCTTAAATTAAAAAGTTTTGAGTTTAGAAAAGTCTTAGATTTGAAAATATTTTAAAGTTTTGGAAAGTTTAGAATTTAGAAAGTTTTTAGGTTTAGAAAGATTTAACTTAAGAAGGTTTCAAATTTAGAAAGTTTAAGATTTAGAAAGTTTTAGAGTTTTAGGAAATCTTAAGATTAGGAAAGGTTTGAGTTTAGGAAAGATTTGAAAGCTTGGATTTGAAAAAGATTTTGGAAAGGGATAGAATTAGGAAAGGGTTGAATTAGGAAAGATTGGAAAGTTGAGTTTTAGAGTTTAGGAAAGATTTTTACGTTCAAGTTTTGGAAACTTAAGATTTAGGAAAGTAGAAGTTTAGGAAGGATTTGAATTAGGAAAGAGTTGGATTTTGAAATTTAAGGAAAGGTTTAAAGTTTGGGTTTTAGGAAACTTATGGTTTAGGAAGGTAGAAAATTAGGAAGGAGTTGAATTAAGAAAGGTTTGGATTAGGAAATGATTGAATTTTGTTTCTAAAAGGGAAGGTTTGATTTTGTTTCCAAAAATGGAGGATTGGATCTAGTTTCCTAAATGGGGAGATTGGATTGGGTTTCCTAAAGGGAAGATAGGATTTGGTAAGGATTTGGAAAGGGAGATTCTAGAAACCCTAGATTTGGAAAATTGTTGTTTTGACGTAGAAAAGAGATTTTGAAAACATGTATAGTTTTGATGTAGAAAACGAGAGATTTTGGAAACCTAGGTTTAGGGCAAAGTTTGAAAACCATGCTTTTGAGAAGAAAATTTAGGGTTTCCTAATTGTGGGTTCTAGGGCTTGACTTGGGCTTCTTAAGGAAAGAGTTTTTGGAAAGTGCATTTTTGGAAACGAAGGTTTTCTAGAAGGGAATCCTAGGGAGGAGTTTTTGGAAAGTGAATTTGGAGAGGGAGTTTTTGGAAAAAAGATTTTAGGGAAGAGGGAGTTTTGGAAAGTGTGTTTTTAGAAACGTGTTTTTTGGAAAGAAGATCCTAGAGGAGAGTTCCTAGAAAAAAAATTTTGGGAAGAGAGTTTTAGAAAGATTTTTGGAGAGAGTTCTTAGGAAGGTGAATCTAGGGAGTGTTTTTAGAGGGTGAATTTTGAGGAAAAGATTTTGGAGAGAGAATTTTGAAAAAGAGAGTTTTGAAAAATAGGTTTTGGAAGGAAGTTTTTGAAAACGATTTTGAAAAGGAGTGTTTTAGGAAAGTATGTTGAAAAAGAGATTTTTAGGAAGAGATTTTTGAAGAGAGAGAGTTTTTAGAAAGATTAAAAACATCTCACTTTCCTAAAGCAATTCCAGCCATAAGAGGACTAGAACCACTTTAAGAAAGTGGTTTTGAAACAAGGTTTGAAAATATAGACCAAAAGGTCACTTTTAATATAACACTTTCCTAAAGCAACCCTAGCCATGGAAAGGCTAGAATCACCCTAGGATTGTGATTTTGAAAACATGTTTTTGAAAAAGAGCTTTTGATGCAATTTTGAAAACAAGTTTGAAAACGATTTTTGAAAACAACTTTTTGAAAACGAATTTTGGAAGATGCAAGACTATGATATGCACAATGCAATTTGGGGTCGTGAACATACAAGGCTAAGGCTTCACCACATAATCAAGGGGGCCGAACCCACGTGGTCTTTGGTTAGACTAGAAGAAAGCCCTCGACACGGTGACTCTCCAATAGTCCAATCCTACACATAGACCGGGAATCCCCTTGTTTCAAGCATGCAAAGAAAGGGGGGGAAAGAGATGGGGGATTAAAATAGAGAAAACCCAAGTGGGTTGGAGAGAGAAGAGAGAGGGGGGAAGTGTAGAAATTTAAATAGGGAGCCTACCTTGTTTCTTATTTGTTTTGCGCGCCGTGCAGTCTTCGGTCTTCGGTCTTCGTCTCGATCTTCTTCCTCAACCTTCAAGGATTGTCTTCAAGCTTTAGATGGCAGCTCTTCAAGTCTTCAGAGAGTGGTTGAAGGCTAGTGTATGAGTGTATGGGGGAGTGTATGAGTGTATAGGAGGCTAGGGCTTGTGTATAGTGGCTAGGGTTTGGAGAACCTAAGGAGGCTAGGGTTTTGGAGGTGCTCGAGCTCTGTATATCGAAGTATAGGGTTTTTAGGTTAAGTTTGCAGACCCCTTTCACGTTGAACGAGGCTTTGTATTTATAGAGGGAGGACAAACCTGGCGCCTGTTGCAGTGGCGCTAGGCCAAATTATACACTAGCGCCACTAGGAGTGGCGCCAGGCCATTTTTTGGCTTGGCGCCACTAGTAGTGGCGCCAGCCATTTAGGAAACAATTAAGGTCGGCAAGCAACGTATCTTTGACTAGATTTGGGCGCCTGTACTAGTGACTACCATGTAAACTTTAGCCTGGCTTCACTAGGAGTGACTCTGGAAAGTCCGAGAATGATTTGAAGGAGCCGGGAATGACCTGGAAGGCTGGAAAGGAGCAGGAACACTCAAAATAGTGTCCTAGAGGTATTTGACTTGAAAAATGAAGATAAGGTGAGTTGGAAAGGTTGACCGAGCCTTTAGGGGCAAAACGGTCAATCGGACTAGGAAACTGCCGGGGCAAACCTGGATTGTCCCGAAAGAAGACTTGGGATCTAGAAACATTATTTAGAATGTTCCCAGAGGTTGCCGGTTTGATTCCCAGGGTCGGCATGGTCGGAAATGGAGACCGGCCCATCAGGGGCAAAACAGTCATTTTGTACCGGGTTTACCGGAACTGACTCGGAATGATTTGGAAAGGTAAAGGAAGGTTGAGAACACTATAAAAAGTATTCTCGAGACATTACTGGTTTGATACCCAGAGCCGGTGTGGCCGAAGAAGGAGACCGGCCCTCTAGGGGCAAAACGGTCATTTTGTACCGGGTTGGCCGGAACTGACTTGGAATGATCCAGAAAGGTAAAGGAAGGTTGAGAACACTATAAAAAGTATTCTCGGGACATTACCGGTTTGATACCCAGAGCCGGTGTGGTTCCCGGGGCGTTCGGATGCCTAGGGGCAAAATGGTCACCTTGACCGAAAAGTCTCGAAAAAGGTCCTAAGGGTAGTCTGGTCATTTTTCACCGAAGTGAGCTAACAAACATGGGTATTGACCTAGGTTTTGAGTGTTTCCGCCACTCGGACGGGGTTGAGTATTTTCGCTACTCGGACGGGGTTGACGATTTGAGAGTATTTCCGCTACTCGGACGGGGTTGATGATTTGTGAGTATTTCCGCTACTCTAAAGGCTTTGTGAGTATTTCCGCTACTCTAACGGTTCTGTGAGTATTTCCGCTACTCTAACGGCTCTGTGAGTATTTCCGCTACTCTAATGGTTCTATGAGTATTTCCGCTACTCTAATGGTTCTGTGAGTATTTCTGCTACTCTAACGGTTCTGTGAGTAGTTTTGCTACTCGGACCGTCTCGAGGAATAAACTGTCTCGAGAGTGGGATTGGAAAGGGGTCTTACCATCTCCGAAGAGACGTGCCTGGATTGGAACCGTCTCGAGAAATAAACTGTCTCGAGAGAGGGATTGAAAAGGGGTCTTACCGTCTCCAAAGAGACGTGTCTGGATTGTGAGTGTTTCCGCCACTCTAACGGTTTTGTGAGTACTTCCGCTACTCTAACGGTTTTGTGAGTAGTTTTGCTACTCGGACCGTCTCGAGGAATAAACTGTCTCGAGAGAGGGATTGGAATTGGAATAAGAAAGGACAATGCCCCCTAAAGGCATTTTGGTCATTTTGCCTCTATTTGGGCCTGACAGGCCCGCGAAGCGATGGAAAGACGGAATTTAGACCTAAAGGATTGGTTTCGATTGGAATATGCCCAAAATGACTTGAAAACAAGTTTGGACGGAGTGTAAACTGCCGAGCGGTCAAAAATGGGGTGCTTACACTACGCCAAAAGGTGTAGGAAGTGTTCTATCTTCAAAGGATACAACCGCGGAAGGGGCACAACCCGTAGCTCAGGAGGCATCAAATGGGACACAAACTACTCCAGCCTTCATTGGGGGCAATGGTCCTTATCTTCCTGGCATCCAAGACCCTACAAATAGTAGTATGAATCCAATGCTTATGGCTATGATTGATGACATGGTAAGGAAACAAATAAGAAAAGCTAGAGAAAAAGATGATAAAAGCTTTTGGATGATCACAAAACCCTACCCCGCTTGGGTGGATGCCATTCCATTTCCACCTGGCTTTTCTCAGCCAAATTTTAAGATGTTTGATGGAACGGGTAACCCGAGACAACACGTGGCACACTTTTTGTCACGATGTGGGCCTATAGCACAAAATGAGGCTCATTCTCTACAATTGTTTGTGTAATCCCTTGAAAGGTCTGCATTTACATGGTATGCTAATCTCCCAGAAAGTTCAATCCCAAGTTGGGATGCTATGGTTAAAGAACTCCTCAAGCAGTTTTGCAATACACAATGACATGTTGGAGTGCCAGAGCTCATCGAAATGAAACAACGTGACAATGAACCAGTCACTGATTTCATAGCAAGGTGGAGAGCTCTAACATTTGCATGTCCTCAGAAGTTCACCCAGTTAGAGCTTATAAGGATGTGCCTAAACAACTTCCGTCACGAACTATCGACAGCCTTGATGGCTCAAACTTTTGAAGGGTTCAATGATTTGTGTACCAAGGCACATGATATGGAGTTACACTTAAGCAAAAGATGAAGGCCAAGGGTGGTTGATAAAGTTGAAACCTCAGCTGTAGTCGAAACGAAAAATAAAGCTCCTGTGGTCATTAGGAATAGGGCTCCTATGATAATTGGTGCCAAGAAACCTGGGGATGCTAAAAAGGTTAGCATGAAGGAAAGGATGGAGAGGAAATATTCTTTCGGGAATGATTTAGTAGAAGACCTCTTTGAAGATCTCCTGGAGCAAGACCTGGTCTCACTTCCTGAAGTAAAAAGACCTCATGAAGTAGGCAAGACAAATGATCCTAAGTATTGCCCATATCACCGTTTGATCAGTCATCCATTAAAGGAGTGTTTTGTCTTAAAGGATAAAATCCAAGAACTCCTTGATTCAAAGATCATCACTCTTCCCCCTCTAAAAAAAACAACAGCTAACCCTGTCACTACTGATGATGGTGATGAAGGAGAATGGGTTGTGTATCAATCAAAAAATATGAAAAAGAAACAGAATGCTGCATTGAAGGCAAAAACTAGGAAGCATCGAAAGATGGTGGATTCCAAGAAGAAGAAAAGACCCAAAGTCACTAAAGACAAGAAGAAGAAGACTCACAAGAAAAGAAAAGGAGAAAAATTAGTCCCTGAGGAGCTTCTTGAACAGCCTCCTCATTTTCCAATCACATTCGAGGAATTCTTGCCTCTAGAACTTCAGTCTGATGAGTTACAAGCACATTTTGGCAAGAGAAAGAAATATAAGGCAAAAGTAGTACCTTGTTTAACCATCGTTGTGATAAGCGATGATGAAGAAGAAGTAACAGGTCCTGAAACTAAGGAAGGAGGGCATGCTTCATTCCCCATTTGTATACTTGACTCCCCGAAACATGAAGCAATATCACCAACATACACCTCAGTCCTTCCAAAAGAAGATTAATGGCTTTTCATGGCAGCTTCACCAAAGTACTCTCCAGTACCACCAATGTACTATCTGAATACTCCAGAATATATAAGAGAGTCAGAACAAAGAAGTTTAGAGTACAAGTCTGACACAGAGCTCGTGAGACATTCGCGACGACGACTACAATTTGAAGATAATGAGTTAAAATGTCAATCAGATGATGAATTGTTGAGTTACTCTGGGAAACGAAGAAAGCTATCTCAAATCGAAATCCCTTGTGAAGATTCGAAACTTAATTTTCCCCCTGAAAGCTCACAATACCCCTCTCTCTAGTGAGAACCTATGATGGAGAAAGTGTGTCAAGTGACCATTTTGTTGTTCCTTGTAATGTCATCACTGTTGACATGAATTTTGTAAATGGAGAAGTCCAAATCAGTAGCAGTCCAAATGATGATGAAAAAGCAAAGATTGAAGCTAGAAAAGGAGGGAATCAAGCAAAAGTAATAATTTCTTTAAAGGAAAAAGAACCTCGAGCTCCCCAAGACCATATAGTTAAAGCTGACCAAATTGTTAGGCATCCGTTTCCTCAATGGGTCGAAAGAGTCACATTCCCACAGGGATATACAGTGCCTCAATTTCCATTATATTACGAGGTTGGTTGCCCAAGGCGTCATTTAATTCATTTTCTCGCTTAATGTGGGAATACTGTGAAGAGTCAAACGTTGCTTCTACGACAGTTTATTCTCTCATTGGATGGATGGGCAGCCGATTGGTTCTTTAGTCTTCCTCCCAACTCCATCCCTAATTGCAATACAATGGTGGATCGATTCTATAAGAAGTTTTACACCCCAAGACCTATAGAACTTGAAATGCTAGAACCTTGGGAAGATGAAGACCATACAACTGTCCAAACTTATTCTTTTTTCGAAGGAACTATCGAAGAAAAGATTGAAGCTGCCCTTGATCAGTGAGAAATGGGAAGCTTTAGACCCAAAGATTTGTTCCCTCCATGGGTTGAGTAGACACCATTTCCAGAAGAATATAAACTCCCAAACTTTGCGATATATGAAGGGTATGGGGATCTTGGGAAACACATTAAACGTTTTTTGAGACAATGCAGGGATACAGCTCAAAACCAAGCTCTCTGCTTACATCAATTTCCCCTTTCCCTTGGTGGAATTTCATTTGACTGGTATTGTGCCCTTGAAGGAGTTGTGGTGCCCAGTTGGGAAGCGATGAAAAATGCTTTCATAGAATCTCAATGTTTCTATAGGCGAGATCCACAACATTTGAGAAATGTGTCCAAAATGCAAGATAAAGGAGAAATGACTGATGATGATGATCGATCTTCTAACGGGTTTGTCAACATGGTCCAAATTAATGATGATTTAAAGGAGGTTGAGAACAAAAATAAAGTTATTGCCAAAGCATGTCAAACTTACCTCACTTATCGAAGGCGACCACGTAATACAACTCGAGACCCTCAGACATCAATTGTACGAGAAGAAGTCTTGTAAGAAGAAGAACAAGTAAAGTATGATGTTCTGGCTCACCTTAAGAAAATTCCAGCTCTATTGAGTGTCTATGACGCCCTGAAGATGTCTCCAGAACTTAGAAAGTCTTTGATATATGCCCTATCAAGGCCCGAGGATTTTCATCAGGAACCTGTAGTAAAGGGTCTCGAAGGGACTGCTATGTGTATGTCCATGATTACATTTGGTGATGATGATATGTGTGCCGAAGTGTTGGATCACAATCGTCTGTTGTTTATCACTGGGCGTATCCTCACCACCAAAGTCTCTCGGGTCATGGTTGATGGAGGATCGGCCGTAAACCTTCTGCCAAGAAGGGCCCTAAACTTGTTAGGTGTCCCACTTTCACACCTACGACCAAGTCATCTGGTGATCCAAGGGTTCAACCAAAATGAACAACGTCCTATGGGGAAAATCAAGTTACAAACAAAATTTGGAGACATCGAGGAGGATACTGAATTCTTGGTGATTGACATGGATACCTCTTACAATGCCCTTTTAGGACGCCCTTGGGTGCATAATCATTATGCAATACCTTCTACTTTCAATCAGTGCATCAAATATCCATTACCTTCTAAAGAGGGGTCTGAAAAAGAAGGGACAATTATAGCCGACAGCGATCCATTCAATGGGGTAAAGGCCTATTATGCAGATGCTCGATTTTATTCAGGGACGTCATGAAAGAAAGAGAAAGAAAAAGATTTGAAGAAAACAGAAGGTACTCAAGCTCCAGCAACAAAATCTTTTTGATACATCCTGAAGTTTGAAAGAAAGCTGGGGGCAAGTGCCTTAGTCCCGATAAATCCAACCTTAGAATTGAAGGATAAATTTATCTTACCCTTAAGGAAGACTGAATGCACATATGTGGACACCTACAGCAAGTTTGTAGTTCCCTCCAAAGAAAAAGGGTCAAAGCCTATTCAATTTCATTCGATGGGTGATCTTGAACAAAGGGTGGATGCAGAACAAATTTCAAATATAGGAGACCCGATCTCTAATGCTGTAAAGCCTCAATATAGTGCAAGAACTATACATATGCTGGTAAAACTCAGTTTGGATCCTAGAAAAGTCTTAACAAAAGAAGTTGCACCGTTTGATGCTATGTTAACACAGTCTCAAAGAGAGGCCATCCAACAAGGGAAACCCATCACTTTAACAAAAGAGGGGTTAGGATATCATGAACCTTCCATAGAAAATCAGCTTTCGGTAAACATGACCACTATAAAAAAAGTCCCAAGAGACTTTTATGAAGAAGAAAACGAAGAGGCATGTCTTGCACCAAGAGAGCTGGAAGAAGGAGGACAAGCTACCATTGACAAACTTCGTGAAATATACCTCGGTGATGAAGGTGAAAATAAACCAACATTTATCAGTGCAAACCTGACTGAACAAGAGGCTCAAAGATATATCTCGTTCCTAAGGGAATATCGAGACATTTTTGCATGAAACTATGTTGAGATGCCTGGTCTTGATCCAAGGATTGCGGTTCATAAGCTTTCAATATACCCTGGGAAGCGACCGGTCAAACAACCACAGAGACGAACTCGACCTGAACTGTCAACCCAAATTGAAGCTGAGGTTGACAAGCTCATCAAAGCTGGATTTGTCAGAGAAGTGAAATATCCGATATGGTTGGCAAACATAGTACCAGTCAAGAAGAAGAATAGCCAGATTAGGGTGTGCATTGGCTTTCGTGATCTGAATGAAGCCTGCTCCAAATATGATTTTCCTCTGCCCATAACTGAGCTTCTCGTAGATGCAACTACAGGGTATGAGACCTTGTCATTTATGGACGGATATTCAGGATATAATCAAATCCAAATGGCACCTGAAGATGAAGAATTGATAGCCTTCAGAACTCCAAAAGGAGTCTTTTGTTATAAAGTGATGCCCTTTGGTCTAAAAAATGCTGGAGCTACCTATCAAAGAGCCATGACCTCGATCTTCGAGGATATGCTTCATAACATTATTGAGTGTTATGTTGATGATATTGTTGTCAAGACAAGGAAAAAGGAAGACCATCTCGAGGATCTAAGAAGAATTTTTGAACGCTTAAGGCGTTACCAACTTAAGATGAATCCGATGAAATGTGCCTTTGGTGTTTCATTAGGAAAATTTCTTGGGTTTGTGGTTCGAAGCAAAGGAATCGAAGTTGATCCAACAAAGATCAAAGCAATCCTTGAAATGCCTCCCCCAAGGAACTTAAGGGAGTTAAAAAGCTTACAAGGAAGATTGGCTTACATCAGAAGATTCATTTCTAATCTGGCTAGCCGGTGTTTACCATTCTCAAGGTTAATAAAGAAAGATGTACCCTTTGAATGGAACCAAGCATGCCAAAATGCCTTCGTTAGCATCAAAGAATACCTTATGAAACCTCTGGTGCTCATGAGCCCAATAAAAGGAAGACCGCTTCTATTATATATTGCAACTCTTGATCACTCATTAGGAGCACTCTTGGCCCAACATAATGACTAAGGGAAGGAAAATGCCTTGTATTATCTAAGTCGTACTTTAGTTGGTGTAGAAGTTAATTATTCCCCAATTGAAAAAAACATGTCTGGCTTTTGTATTTGCATTGCAGAAGTTGAAACACTATGTCTCGGAACATGAAGTCAAATTAATATCTAAGGCTAACCCTTTGAAATATATACTTTCACGACCAGTTCTTTTGAGAAAAATTACGAAATGGGCTGTTCTTCTTCAACAATTCTCAATTGAATATGTGTCCCAAAAAGCCATAAAAGGGCAAGGCTTAGCAGATTTCTTAGCAGCACACCCTGTTCCTGATGACTCACCTCTTTCCACTAATCTACCAGATGAACAAGTGATGCAGATAGAAGTACAAAAAGGATGGGAAATGTATTTTAATGGAGCTTCAAGAAGCCCCGATGGCAAGAAACAAGAGAATCCCAAAAATAATAAATCAGGGGTTGGCATTGTGTTTGCGACACCAGACAACACAGTAGTCCCTCACTCTTTCGCCTTGACAGAAGGATGCTCTAATAATGAGGCAGAATATGAATATGTAATTACTGGATTGGAACTAGCACTACAAATTCCTGTTGAAGAACTCACCATATATGGGGATTCTGAGTTAGTAATAAAGCAATTACATGGGGAATATATAGTGAAAAAGGCAAGTCTCACTCCTTACCATGAGAGGGATGATCAACTGCTTTCACAATTCAGAAAACTACACATTTTTCATGTCAAAAGAAGAATGAATACTCAAGCAGACTCTTTGGCAGGTTTGGCCGCGTCACTAGCCTTGCTAGAAAATAAGACAATCACCATAACTGTAGGAGAAAGAAGAGTTTTGCAGCCTTTAAATAAAATTCCAAATATTGCTCCAGTCTTGACAATCTGCACAAAAGAAGATGAGGAAGATTGGCAGGAGCCCTTCATGAATTATCTCCAAAATGGGAGATTGCTAGAAGAAAAAGCAAAGCGTGCCGAGGTGAGACGGCGTGCCACTAAGTTCATTTTGTGGAATAATGCACTTTACAAAAGATCATTGGACGGAATATACATGCGATGCATAGCCAAAGGACCAATTTAAGAAGTCATGGCAGAAGTACATATGGGAGTATGTGGTGCACATTAGAGCGCCCCAAAGCTACACATGCAGCTAAAACGGTTAGGCTACTATTGGCCGACCATGATCTTTGATTGCATTGACTATTCAAAAAGATGTCAAGTCTGCCAATTTCATGGGAACTTTATCCATCAACCTCCAGAGCCTCTACATGTCACAACTTGCTCGTGGCCATTTGCAGTTTGGGGTATGGATGTGATTAGACCTTTTGTGCCTCCATCTTCAGGAGGATATCGATACATCTTGGCAGCGACAGACTACTTCTCAAAGTGGACAGAAGCAGTGGCCTTAAAAGAAGTAAAAACTACAACTGTTGCAGATTTCATCAGGACTCACATCATTTACAGATTCGGAATTCCTGAAAGTATCATTATAGATAATGGACAGCCATTCAAAAGTAATGCATTGTACAAGTTGTATTCCAAGTACAAAATAAAGATCAATCATTCATCATGGTATCATGCACCTGCAAATGGTTTGGCGGAAGCATTCAACAAGACCCTCTGCAAAATACTTAAGAAGACAGTGGACAGAAATAAAAGAAGTTGGCATGAAAAACTACAAGAAGCCTTGTGGGCTTATTGTACTTCATACAGAACTTCAACTCAAGCCACACCCTATTCATTAGTGTTTGGAGGGGAAGCGGTATTACCACTTGAAGTTCAAATGCCTTCTTTAAGGGTCGTGATACAAGAATCTTTGACTAAAGACGAAAGTGCAATGGTAAGATTGGTTGAACTTGAAACCTTGGATGAACGAAGGCTTTTTACCCAACAAAATTTAGAGATATATCAACAAAGGATGGCAAATGCCTTCAACAAAAGAGTAAGGCTCCGTTGTTTCGAGAAAGGAGACTTAGTGTTAATGGTTCGAACACCAATCATCGTGACTCGGCGAACTAAAGGAAAGCTCGAACCTAAATGGGAAGGCCCTTATGTGATTGAGAAGGTCTATTCAAATGGAGCCTACTTGTTAACCATGATGGATGGTGAAAGAGTTATACCTCCCACCAATGCAAGTTTCTTAAAAAGGTACTACCCTTAAAAAAAAAAAAAAAAAACAGCCCGCTAGGTTGAAAACCCGAAAGGGCGGCCAAGGCAAAAGTTAGGGCAATTAATTAAAAAAAAAAAAAAAGCTCTTGGCCCGCAAGAGTATAAACTGTGAATGGCTAAAACATACAACAAAATATTCATTGAAGACCCACCAATGGTGCAGTATGTGGCTAAATTGCTAAAACACCTCACCAAAGTCCAAGGTGATAAATCTCAGGATACTCCTGGCCCGCAAGAGTCTAAACTGTGTACGGCTAAAACAAATGAAACCATCACATTAACCATTTATTTCCATAAGCAAAATAGAACATGAAAAAGATTAAATTCAAGGTTACATCTATCCTAATAAAAAGTCCAATCCAATCATAGTAATAAAATCTATTCACTTAGGGCAGCATTTGCCCTTTCAAAGGCTTGCTTCACAACAGCATGATTCACACTCTTCTCCTTACTTTGAGTGAAAGCATCCAATGTACTTTGCAAGTCTTTCTTTGATTTAGATACATCCATGGCAATCTGAGTTAAGCGGCTAGTACGAGAAGAATGCTCAGCCTTACTTGAAGGTAATTGAGTCTCAAGCTTAAGAAGAAGTTCTTTGGTCCGAGAAATTTCCTCTTCCAGTTTCATAACATGTTGACCAGACTCTGTGACTAGAGAGAATACTTCTTCATATTGCGCAGTCACTTTGTCAAGATGGAGTTTCTTGCTTTGGTATTGGGCTTCCAAATCTTCAACGGTAGAACTTTGGTCCGGAAAGTTGGGCAATCGAGCTAATAATATTGAATACTTGATAAAAGTCCTCACCTTCTCGAAAAATGGAGCAAAACTTAAGCCCATCCTCTTGAAAATGGCAAAAATTCCATTGGCAATATCTATCATGCTAGTAGTATCTGGGGCAAACTGCAAGGACAATATTATGGCACTTTGAATGGAAACAGCACCTTGATGAGTTGATATGTCTGGAAGATCGAGACCAATAGGTTTTTCAAGTCTAGAAAGCAAGCTTTCTAACTCAGCATCATTTATGAGACCATATGTACCTAAAAGACAATCCCACGTCAGAAAAGAAAGTGAAGAAAATGTATATAAGGATTCTCAAAGAATGCAACTCACCATGGTCTGAAGGTTGCGGTGTAGGAGTTGGCATTCCATCATTAGAAGTAGAGTTGAAAATGGAATCTACACCTGAAGAGCGATTTTATGTTAAAAGGGAAGATCCATAAAAATTTATGACATGTGTATGGGTCCATGGAAAATATTATAACTCACCATGGCTTGGAGATTTCAAATTGGAAGCTGCCAATACATCTCCAGAAGTAGCATAAGCAGCAAAGCCTGAAAGAAATTTGAAATAGCAATGATAAAGATATTATTATCAAATTACAAATATGGAATAATAAATAATGTAGAAAGTACTATGTACCTATAACAGGTGTTGATGAAGAAAGATTAGCCGAGGTTAAAGCCATTGACGAGTCACCTGAAAGAGGAGGAGCCTTATGAGAATAAGTGAATTGTGCCGGCTGAAGGGAAATGTGGACTTCTTCTTTAGAAGAATGATGAGAAGCAGTATCATCTGGCGAATAAGAAGATAGTGGGTTATAGTCATATAACTCGTCATCATCTTCGCCACCACCCTCAATATTAGAATCAACACAAGTGTTATCCTCAAAAGAAGCAGAAGTAGAAGATTCATAAACAGGAGGTGAAAGAGGAAGTCCTATACTTCTTATTCAGATAAGTCCTAATGCATCCAACTTATGACCAGGGTCCTTAAAGAGTTCTAGGATGGTCTTTTCATCCTTGTCCATAAGAAAGGAGGACAAGTAATTTCGAAACCGATCTAAAGGTGAAATTTCGATAATTGTCGGATTGGAAGGAGTCCCTCTACAATGAGCAACTCGGCTTATTCTTGGGAAAACGCTCTCCAAGCTATCAAACTTAGCATTAGGACTGACTCTCTCAAAGATAAATGACCTTTTGTATGCCTCCTTACATATGTCTTCGAAAGTGTTGAGAAGATGATTGTAAGGTCGAGGAGAAGGCTTCAAAAAGGGGAAAGACGTAGAATTATGGGAAATATGCTCTCCATTTAAGCCTTGTTTAGCTTTCTTCTCTGGGCCTCTAGACTTGTTCCTTTGCCTTTTCTTTGAAGTTTTTGAAGCTTTTGGTCTAGGATGGCAGATAAATTGAAGCACGGTGAAGGAGGAAGCTGTCCACCAGTTAGCATAGGGCTCTGTCATAGATGGAGGGACTTTAGAATCAGGCAAACTCAAAGACCCTGTACCTCACTGCAACATCTCATACCAACGATAGTAAAATTCAGAAGGTTGTAATGATTGGCGACAAGATTGGTCAAGAGGTTTGGGGCATGCTTGAACAAACCCAAATTGACGAGCATAACGGTTAGGAGAATAAGGCTCAGTAATGAAAAATAAGCCCGCCTTTAGTGTTAATAATCCAGTACGAAGAGAAATTGAATAGCTATGCCAAAAAGAGGTCATTCTTTCATCAATCGTAAGAATTCTAGGTGGTTCACCCCCAAGATCAAGAGCTCTAAAGTTAAACTCCTTAGAATGACTAAAAAAAGAGCCAAGTGTCGAATCTGGAGCAAATTGAGCTGCGGATTGATTTCCTATAAACCCTAAATAAGGTAGGAATTCTTCATTAAAGTTCGGATAGTTGACCCGAGGATCTTCATGAGAATATGCCTTAGGGAAGTAAAGGGAAATCTAGCCATAAAGGTAGTGAAAAGGACCTTGTATGTTGTCTTTCCCAGGGGAAGGTGACCGAGCAATCCTATTAAGATGACGATAACGGGAAGCAAGGACAGGGACAACAAGACTGAACCTGACACCCGTAGCCATCTTGCCGACCATAATATATGTGGTAGGGCGAACTTCACCAAGAAAGTGGGGAAATATAAATCCACTAAGCCAACATGCCAAAAAACCAACAAGATATATCCCATTAGGAATACGTGGCTTACGACAAAAACCAGAAGATGCCTCGTCAGAAGGATGTACAAAACAAGAAGCCCAAGCAGTAAGTTTCTTGGCTTCAGGAAAGGCAACATGAATGTTAAAAAGGGAATGACAAATGGAAGATGTGTCATTAGAATAAAGGACATCATTGGTAGGAGTATATTCTTCATAAAACTCTCCTACAATGGGAAGACCACTAATGCGATGAAGATCCCATAAAGAAATTCTAATCTCCCCATAAATGGAATGAAAACTATTGGTATTCGGGGACCATCGTTCCAAGAAGCCTTTAAACAAATTGGCATCCCTAGCATAAACAAATCGAGATAGATAAACTGTCGAATAAACACCGGCCTGCTTCAAGATTCCAGAAGAAGAAGAAAATATGTCGTCTAACCAATATTGCCAGATCAGACTTTGGAAGAAGGTAGGAGCACTGCGGATACTAAAAGACTTATCCCATTCCAAGCCCTCGTTCTTCATCCTCCTAAGCATAACACCAAAGCTAGAAGGGGAAACTGAATGACTTTTCTTAATATCAGAGAAAGGACAAAGAAGAGAAACTGAGGAGGAATCAAGATGCTTAACTTCTCCTTTCTCGTTGATATCACAATGTTTTCGAATCCCTTCGTATACTAGGTCATGTGGCATGTGAAGAGGAATATATGGTTTTAACTCTCTAGAAGACAAGAGAGCAGAGATAGGCTTGTGTCTGGCAATTCTGGGACCATCCTTGTCTAGCACGTCTTCTTCATCACGACGGAGGTTCTCAAGTGTCTTTTCCATTAGGAAGAAGTAAGCTCAACCTATCAATGATTAGGCCAAACAAATGACGAGTGAGAGCAAAATCTCGTCAAAGGCCTCTGCAAGACAAATGAAGAATAATATTCTTCAAGAGCCTAAGGGAGACAGATGAAAAAAAAAAAACTTCCTCAAGGGCCTCTACAAGACAAATGAAGAATAATATTCCTCAAATGCCTAAGGGAGACAGATGAAAAAAAAAACTTCCTCAAGGACCTCTACAAGACAAATGAAGAATAATATTTCTCAAATGCCTAAGGGAGACGGATGAAGAAAAAACTTCCTCAAGGGCCTTTACAAGATAAATGAAGAATAATATTCTTCACGAGCCTAAGGGAGACGGATGAAGAAAAATCAAACTTCCTCTCAAGGGGAAGAATAATATTTCTCGTACAAATGCCTAAGGGAGACGGATGAAGAAAAAACTTCCTCAAAGCTTCACGAGCCTAAGGGAGACGGATGAAGAAAAACTTCCTCAAAGCTTCGGCGGTGATCTAAGCACCGATGGTCTGCCCTCTGCAGGTAAGCATCTCTCTCTCTCTCTCTCTCTCTCTCTCTCTCTCTCTCTCTCTCGCTCTTCTACTTCCCAAAATACTGGCCATTCTTGACCACCACACAGCCACCACCAGTTGCACACCCACATCACACCGACCGACCCAGTGCACACCCACACCACTCCTTCACCCCAAACCTTCACCACACCCACAAACCCACTATGCACACCACCACCACTCCTTCAAGGGGTTTCACAAAATTCAACAAATTCACAAAATTTTATGACTTTGTAAGCGGAAATGGGTTTGCGAAATTCAAGGCTCGAACACGATGCCGGTAAGGGGTTGACTATTTGAACTCAAACCCATTTCCGCTCTTCGCTTGTAGAAAACCAAGAATACCTCTTTGCTTCATGGCTGATGGATTAGTGGGTGTGGTGCGGAAAAGCAAGAGCCCATTTTAGCTCTCCGCTTGTGGAAAACCAAGAACACCTATTAATGGCCGCCAATATGACTGCTGGAGCAATCCAGCAACAATTCCTATATGTATGTATATAACCTTCAATATATATTGAGATGGGGTTTTGTATATGGGGCTTGGATGGAATTGGAGTAGCCCACATATTGAGATGGGGCTTTGTATCCTGTCATTGTGGCTGAATAATTTGAAAGGCCAGTTTTGCTAATTTGAAATAGCAGCCCACGAGTAAATGCATCCAGTCATTGTTGGTTGGGATAAATGATCAAATCATTGAAATATTGTTTGCCAAATGATTTTTTCTTTAATCCATATGAAATAGTTATAGATAAATCCATAGTATAAATAGCAAAACTGGACTATTTAAATATATCTACCCAAGTTAAATATATCCCAACCAAGTCATTGTGCTCTTTGAGTAGTTGAAAAAACAAAATTTTCATGCTCTTTGGGAGTTTCCTTTAGATATAATATAATATATTTATTTATTTATTTATGTACCTGAGAAAGCAAAGGCCTCACTTCCTGTTTTTAACGGGTTGTGTTGGGTTAGGTTTCTCCAAAAAAAAAAAAAAAAAAGAAAGCAAAGCTCTCATGTAATAGATTTTTCAAGGTGTCGCTATTGGATTTTGGTGAAGTTGTTTTTAGTGCCTTTTGGTTGGGTCATTAAAATCAAATTTTGAACAGTGAACCCTCTGTTTCTTTAACCTTGGAACGAATGCTCCTATATTTACATCTGTCAAGTTTCACTGAGTTATTAAGTTGTTCCAGGTTATTTGAAGTATTTCATGAATTTATTTTTATTTAGTTATTTTTCTGTTATATACATATGGAATTTTGATTTTAAGTCAATTAATTAATTTTGATCTATACATGTAGGTTATGATTTTGTGGGGAGTGTCATGGGCATGAGTCATAACTCAATGAATGCATGTAGGTTCAAATGAAAATCAAAATCTATTAGGTTATCCCTACAACGGGGGAGCTCATGAGAGAGAGAGAGAGAGAGAGAGAGAGAGGGAGAGAGAGAGAGAGAGAGAGAAAGAGAGGAAATTAATGAGAAATGGTTTTCGTTTTCGTTTTCCTTTTGTTCTAGTGTGATTTTCATAATTTCACACCATCTGTTGTCCTCCTTTAAAATGCATATTGTCTCAAAAAAAAAAAATTGTTTAATCATTAGGAATTCAAATAAGTTCTCTTATTCCATTGGATTATAAGTGACAAACTAAGGAACTTATTTATGTTTGGGGTTAAATCTTTAAGCCAGTGGAGAAGCTTTGGAAAAGCCAAATACTTTTGGTGTTGGAGGCTTCAAAATTTCTTTAAGCCAATGTTAGATTATGTGTACCTTAGGTTTATTTTGGTTTCAATGCCTGAGTTGTTTACTTTGATGGTTTAAATAGCTTCCACCATTGGTAGTTGGTTGATAGTTTAAATGCAAGAAAGCATTAAAGTTGATTAATTCTTCTTCTTCACCAGAATTATGTTGATTGGTTGGTTGTTTTGTGTGTGCAGCTGGTGATTGTGTTTGGTCAATATTAATATGTACATATCAAATTATAATAGCTCTGGTCATGGGATGGAGAATGAGTCCAAATTTTTTTTGCTGTAGCCCTTGCCTCTTTAATTCTTGCAAGTATAATCTTCATACATAAATTTTTATTGTATTCACTGCCTCTTTACGTCTTGCAAGTTTAACCTTTATAAATAAATTTTTGTCATATTACTGTACGAGGATGGTGTGTTATATGCTCCAATTCATTATCTCTACCCTAGGTGATTTTCCTTACTGAATCTCGTGGTTTTACCCAAGCAGGGTGCTAAAAAAATCCCACCCAATTTCCTTGAGCTTGGTTCATTTGCTCTTCCTTTTTTTTCTGTCGGTTTTTCATTATTGTTTTTTTGGCTCCCTGATATGTTGTGATATGGTGGAGCTAAATGTTAGTTATTTTAGGTTGGCACAGAACCAACCAACATCAATCCATAATTATGGATAACATCAATATTTTCGGTCATGTAAGTGGGATTTTTTTTAAATATACTCCTACCTTATAGCAATTCAACTACTTATAATGCCTACTTTTTAATTACTGATTATATATTGCTCTAATTACAGCTGGATGTAGACTTAAATCAAACAGTAAGATAAGCTTCGTTTACTCAATTTTTCATTTAATCAACATTTTCTTTGTGTATTTACTTTTTTCTTTTCAAACACCTTTGTATGTAGGTGCAGTTTCTTCGTGAAAAAAATATAGGTGTTGTGATCTGCGATGAGCAAGCCTTCAATACTATTTGCATTCATGAGGTAAGCCTACCATTCAAATCTATAGGCTTACAAAATTGTGCAAAATTTGTTTAACGTAAGATGTTTCTATTTTTTCTTTGAACTGTATCATATGTTTCTATTGTGTGTGCAAACATAGGGGTGGGTTACTATGCTTAGGTAGTTTTTCTTTCATTACACAACTCTTTATTTTCTTTAAATTGTATCATTTCTTTTTCTTTATCTTTGGTATCTTCATTTACTCTATGTTAAGCACCCTATCATATAGATTTTTTCTTTTACATATTTTTTTAAGGTAAAGTCAAAGGCAATGGCGATATCTAAAGAAAAAGAAAAGGCAAGCTCTACTTCCAAAGGAAAGGAAAATGCACATCAAGTGGTATGGTTCTTTAAGTATTATTATTATTTTAGTGTTTCAATGGGTGTAGTTCTTTAATGTAAAGTTTGTGAAGACTTTCGTACTACTTTTTAACGTGTTTCAATGTGCTAGGGATAAAATCGTGCCTACGGTACTCCCCACAAAATCTAAACATAGTAATGTATCCCATTTAAGTTTAGAATTTGATTAGCATGAACCCCATAAACCAAGTTAAAGAAAGAGAAACAATTTAGCAAATTAATGCCAAGTATTCCACAAGTAACATATGTTATCCAATTTAGAAAATTGAATAGATATGAAGTTAAATGCAATTTTTGTTTTCTTTCTTAGTAATTTCTATTGTTACAATGACAAACAAATAAAAGTAGGACAGACAAGTGATTAGTTTTATACAAAATAAGAAGATTTAATGAACACCATGATTAACAACATAAAGTCCGTAAATTGAACACCCAAAAAAATAAATTTACCTCAATCCAAATATCCCACAAACCCACTCCCAAATATCCAATTGTCAAAAAAAATTAAAACAATGAGCTCATTTTTTTTTTGACTTCAAGCCCCTTAAAATCATAATCTACAAATTACTATAGAGAAAATATTTCTTAAAATGAAAGTTAAATGTACCATTTTTTAAAATACATGTCTCATCCAACAGTTGATATTATTTATTTTTCAGCCAAACTTTTGAGATCATTTCTTGACTCCTCTTACCCCTTCAGTTCAAAAATGTCAGTCATACTTTTGTAACTCCCAACAAAATAAGAGACGATGGTGTAATGTAAGTACATGTCTCTCTCACTCCCTTCCTTACTTTTGTTGGGTTGGTAAAGGCATTAAAACTTTTTTGTACATCTACGAACTTTCTCTCTCTTACTTCTGTTTGAGTTGGGTTAATGTTTTTTTTTCTTTGGTCAGCCCTACGGACGCACTCTTTCTTTTTCTTCTTTTTCCTCCTTTCTCTTCTTCTCTCTTAGACCGTATACCTCACCATTGTCGAAACCAAAACCCAACATTTTAGTGAACCTTTATAAATTTCACCTATTCAAACATTCGAAATCTAACCTATTCAAGAAATAACACATTAGTCCAAAGCTTTTCGTTTTAACAAACTCAACTTTAAATTTTTGATTCCCAAATTCTATTCACCTATTTTTTTTGAATCTTTAAAAATAAACCAGACCCACTTCTCTCTTTCCAATGTGCTATAAGACAGTCTATTTGGCTTTTGATTTTGCCCTCTTTTTTTTTTTTTTTTGGAGTCTGATCTGATTTGGTTTTTTTGTGAGTCCCATAGGCCAACAACGTAAAGAAGAAAAAAAAACACATAGACCACCATCGATGAGGTTGAGAGAGCCAAGAAAAATAATGAAAATCAATGAATCAATAGTTGATTGTAAAAGGGGAAACCTTTTATAGGCGACACTGTACAATAGTTGTTTATGTATACCAAAGACATAGACAGTGGTGTACACTGTACATAGACCACCCACTATCTATTGCATTCTTCTTCCTCTTCCTTTACAGATGACACAACCACCTAACACGTCTTCAATTCCCCTAGCCCAATTCTTACACCCTAAGATAACATCACTACAACTAATTCAATTTTTTAGAGATGATGGCTGCCATGGTGGTTTTTAGAGAGACAAATAAATGGCTTTGGCCTTGATTCTATCAGTGTGTGGTTGTGGTGTGAGATAGAAGACGAGGGAGAGAGCTAGAAGGTGGTCAGCCATGGTAGGTTGTGAGAAATGATGGTCAGAACTGAGAGATGATGGCTTTGGAGATAGAGGGAGAGGAGATGTATTGTGGGAGTGGTGACTGGTCAGTGGCATCTCTTTTAGTAACTAGATTAACCTTTGTAGTGATACCAACGTCTCTATGTTGTGAACAAGTTGTTTTTTAGCAAAATTTATGGGTGGAAAGAAGTGGTGAATGGCTGATTTAGCCGTTGAATTAAATTCAAAATAAATCTAAACCATTGAATGCAATCCAAAACTGAATTTGAGCCATTAGATACAAATGTGGGGGAAACATTTTTAAAATAAGTCATGTTTTATTATATAGATTAGACAATTTCTTGCTCATAAGAAAAATAAAGAGAAAAACATATAAATGATACAATTCATGTATGTACCCAATGATATGCTACTTACATTTTTAGGCACCAAATCATAATGTTATATCCAAAGCTGCATTGGCCCAACGCACTCGATGAGAATGAGAAAAAAATAGAAGGATATATTTTGCACTTCAGATGGGACAACACTTGTGCTGAGAAAGAGAAAGCTCAGAACGAGATAGATCTGCACAATCAGTTGGTACATCAGGTGGTTGTATTCTTTCTTTAACACCAAGTCGTTGTGACCATGCTTGCATGGAAAATGGATCGAATATAGCTGACGTTATTCAATCTGTAATTGCACATCCTTCCACAAGTTTGTTATCTATGCAAAGCACTTATTTAGTTTCACAAAGAAATCGGTAAATGAATGTGTTTGTTTATTAGAACAAATACTCTTATTTTTTAATATCTGATTATACATAAACATGAATTTATGTATGATTAATTATTGTAGGCCTGCTCTTACAAGCCGATTCACTCTAGATGATTCGTGTAGTGGCGATGAATTAGAAGATATGCCTACAAGTACAAGGGCTCATCCTCGGTTAAACATAGATCTTGGTCGACATTTTCTAGGCAAAATCGATATATTATGTCCTCATTGTTCGGTCTTACATTGGATGAATGAGAAGTTGACAAAATCTTCTTAAACACGTCCCCTTTTCGGCACTTGCTGCCTCTAAGGGAAGATTAAGCTACCTGGGCTTATTACACCCCCTAGTACTTCAAGCATTGTATGATGGGGATGATGATCAATCAAAATCGTTTCGACAGTTTACTCGAATATACAATGCAGCCAATGCTTTTACAAGCCTTGGTGCTACATTGGATCCTAGAGTACTTGGTGGAAGGGGCCCTACATCATTCACTATCCATGGGGAATTGCGTCATTGAACAGGATCGCTAATACCACAGCCAGGTCAGGATGGTACTTATGCTCAACTTTATATTTTTTACCCTAATTCAGCTTTAGAAGTTCGAAATCATAGAAACCCTAATTTAAGAAGGGATGTTCTTGAAACAATTCCAAATACTTTGTTGGAAGTCAATGGATTCGTGGATAAATATCGTCAGGCTCTTGTAATTTTAAATCAGTTAGCCTTGTGAGGACAAAATGTACTTGTTCATCTTCATTATAGTTCAGTTACAGATCGACGACGATATAATCTACCAACAGCAGATGAGATTGCCATAGTGATTCCAGGTGATGGAACTGAGGTTAGTGGGATGAGAGACATTATCTTGCACTTGAGAGGAAATAACGAGCTGATGCAAATCAATGAATGTCACCCAGCTTATTTGCCATTACATTATGTTCTATTATTCCCATATGGTGAGCTTGGATGGGAACCTGGTCTTAAACAGTGGGATGTTCTACATGATCGGCCTTCTACTGATCGGCTTACTCAGTTGCAGTATTATAGTTATCGTTTGTTTGAACGACCCACTGAATATTCAACCATTTCGAGATCGTGTAAACTTTTTTAAGAGTTTCTGGTAGATGCTTGGGCTGCCACTGAGCAAAATCGATTGACATACTATAAGCTTAATCAAGGAAAACTTCGTGCTGAACTTTACCATGATTTGATAGATACTGGTCTAGATGAGCTAGCCCCTAACCAAATTGGTCAAAGATTTATTTTACCTTCTTCATTTACTGGTAGCCCTAGACATATGTTTGAAATATTTCAAGATTCAATGGCTATCACGCGTTATAACCAACAACCATATATATTTCTCACCATGACTGCAAATCCCAATTGACCAGAAATTACTTCCGCTTTGTTGCCATATCAAAAACCTGTTGATCGTCCCGATTTAATTGCCCGCGTTTTTTAGATGAAGAGAAAATGTTTGATGAAGGAGATAAAAACAATGAAGATGTTTGGTAATAAAGTTGCACATGTTTTTACTATTGAATTTCAAAAGCGGGGCTTACCACATATGCATGCACTTCTATTTCTTGACGGCCCTGATAAAGTTCGTACCTGTGCTCAGGTAGATAAAGTAGTGTGTGCAGAATTTCTAGATTCAGAAGATGATCCTGCACTTTTTGAAACTGTCAAGTGTTGTATGGTGCATGGACCATGTGGTGCTCGAAATCCATAAGCACCGTGTATGGAAAATGGTAAATGCACTAAAAGATACCCCCGACCATTTGTAGAAACAACAACTATGGACCAAGATGGTTATCCCATTTATCGTCGTTGCAATAATGGTCGAGTCTACATTGTCAGGGGGCAAGAAGTTGATAACAGAGATGTTGTACCATATAATGCATATCTTTCTAAACGGTTCAACTATCATATAAATGTAGAAGTTTGTGCAGGATTGAGATGTGTCAAATATATTCATAAATACATTTACAAGGGTTATGATCGTACAACAATGGTGCTGGGAATGATAAACGAGATCCAACAATATCTTGACGCGAGGTACATTGGACCACCAGAAGCTGCTTGGCGAATATTTGGCCATCCTATGCATGAAGAAATGCCTGCAGTTGTGTGCTTGGCACTTCATTTACCTGGAATGCATCGTGTTATTTTTAATCCTGGCAAATCATTGGACACTATCGTTTCTAGAGTTGGCCAACAAATGTCAACTTTAACTGGTTTCTTTGCATGTTGTTCATCCAATGAAGTTGCACGTGCATTCACTTATCAGTAATTCCCACACCATTTTGTTTGGAACATGTCAACTAAGATGTGGATGCCAAGAAAAAAAGGGTATGCAATTGGTAGAATGTACTTTTCTAGCCCTAATTGTGGGGAGAGATTTTATTTGCGTTTGCTATTAACTGTTGTCAAAGGACCACAATCATTTGAATCTTTACGTGCGGTGAACAATATATTACTTGATACATTTAAGTTTGCGTGCGTTGCGAGAGGACTTTTGGAAGATGACAGAGAATGGGTATAGTGCCTGGAAGAGGCTGTAATTATGAAAACTGGACAACAATTGAGGAGATTGTTTAGTATTATTCTCACGCAATGCTCTCCGCTATAACCATATGTATTATGGAAACAATTTTGGATGCACATATGTGATGATGTGGCATAAAAGATTTGTAATTTATTTGCCATTTCGGACCCAACTGAGGCTCAAGTTGAAGACTATGGTTTATATCTTCTGAACAAACTTCTACAAGAATTTGGCAAAAGTTTAATTGACTTCCCACCTATGCCACGACCAACCGAAAATTGGAGTGCAATATCTAGTAACAGACTGATATTAGAACATAAAGAACTCCAGAATGATGCTCAACATGCAGATGCACAAACCATTGTTGATCGTCTTAACGATGCACAATGCTTTGCTTATGAGACTATCACTTCTTCGGTTTTTGAAAGCAAAGGAATGATTTTCTTCTTAAATAGAGGTGCCGGAATAGGAAAAATTTTTCTGTATAATACGATAGCATTAAAATGTCGTAGCCTTGGGCAAATTGTTGTTACTGTGGCTTCGTCTGGTATTGCATCGTTATTGTTGGTTGGAGGTCGCACTGCACATTTAACATTTTGCATTCCATTAGATGTGCTAAAAAATTCAGTTTGTGGGTTTAGCAAACAATCATTGCAGGCAGAGTTATTTAGGAAAACAAAGCTTATAATTTGGGATGAAGTTCCTATGCAGCATAGGCATTGTATTGAAGCTGTTGATCACACACTTCGAGATATTTGTGATAGTGAAAAGTCATTTGGGGGTATCACAGTTGTACTGGGTGGAGACTTCCGACAAATCCTACCAGTAGTACCTAAAGGAGTCCGTGAGCAAATTGTTAATGCATTGTTGAGGCGTTCTTTTTTATGGAAAGATATCCATGTTTTGACTTTGACTTTGAACATGCGTTTAAATTCTGTAGATCTTGAAAATTCAAATTTTGCCACATTTTTAATGGAGGTAATATTTCTTCACCTCTTTCTTTGTGAATATGTTTTTAATTGATAGGATTCTTTTATATCCCATATTTTTTTTAGTAATTTTATTTTTTTATGTTTTAGATTGGGACAAATCCTCAAGAAGTTGTACAACTTCCATCAACAATACGCAAATACCTAGATTTAAAAGAATTGCTCTCTACAGTTTATCCATGTCTAGATTTGGTGAGTACAACAACCCCAAATTTTTTAACTGATCACATAATTCTTTCTGCGTGGAATGAGGATGTTCATGCTATCAACCTTTCTGCATTGAATATTTTCCCAGGAGACACATATACTTATTTAGCTGCTAATAAAATATCAGAAGGTGATGCAATCAATTCTACTATTATAAATCAATATCCTAATGAGTATTTAAACTCATTGGATCCTCCTGGGATGCCACCATTTAAGCTAGAGTTGAAAGTGGGTTGTCCCATAATGTTGTTAAGGAACATTGCACCAAAAGAGGGCCTTTGCAATGGCACAAGATTGATGGTTGTTAAATGCGCCACTTTTGTAATTGAAGCTCAAATCTTAAGTGGAGATAAGGTTGGCAATTTGGCTTTTATTCCAAGAATATCCTTGACACCATCGTCTGCAGAACTTCCATTCAGAATGATAAGACGTCAATTTCCAGTTCAATTAGCATATGCTCTAACCATCAATAAATTCCAAGGACAATCTGTGAAATTTGGCGGGGTTGATTTGCGTACACCGGTGTTCAGTCATCGACAATTATATGTAGCATTGTCTAGATGCACATCATTTGATCATATATGTGTCCTCCTCCCACAAGATGGATCAGTTGACACAACAAACATTGTTTATCCTGAAGTTTTAATATAATGTTCCAGTTTTTTCACCCCACTGCTATACAATTGGTATAATCTTTTATTGTTGTATTTCAATTTATGATAGAGATGTGTAATATAATTAACTTTATATGTCTAAATGGACTTTTGCAGGACTGGGATGACAAATCTAGAAAGCTTAAAAGAATCAACATGACTAGACTGCTTCGATGGCGACACAAGAATAAAGTAACTTCTTAGCTATATTGTAGAGAGCTGGTATATTTGGTACTAATTTTTGTATTTGCATAAATAACTAGGTTGTCGTACATGCTTCGTATTGGCCAAAGTACGTAGAAATTGATACCTGGACATTTCGAAAAGTGATGACAAATCCATGGCTATAGGCGTCCGAGGGCTTCGAGCTTGAATGCACATTATTAGTCAATTTTTGGTAAAACAGACACATTTTGTAAGGCATACTAGCTATCACTCACTTTTTATTAGTCATTTTTTGGTAAAGCAGACACATTTTGTAAGGTATACTAGCTATCACTCACTTTTTCTAAAGCATTTTGTAAGTGTTCTGTATAATTGAAGATATATATGATAAATCTTTTCTGTGAAGTGTTCACATTTGTCTTCATTTCCATTTTCATTTCTTATGATCAACCTATGAAATATACACTTATTCCCAAAATACAATATCACTGGTAAGGTTTTTTGCTTTCTCTATAATTCTCCATTTCTTTCAATCTATGCTTCGATTTAGATTTTCCCAAGCTGTTATATTATTCATTTCACTTATTATTTTACTTTTTAAATTTTGTTGCTTGGAATGTATGAACCACCACTAGAGAACTACTACTCTCTCCTTCACCTCCTTTGCGCCTGAGCTCAATATTGATGGTTCCACATGTGCCTTGAAGACATTTTCTCCTGTAACAACATCTTTTTACCTCTTAACTTTCTTTATTATATTTTTCTAACATTTGTGTCTCACCAGTTTATCAATCATTTCACAACCATAAAGGTTAGATTTTTCACTTTTTTCTTTTTTGTTTCAGGTTTGCACCTTTATGCATCTCAGTTGTTCTTTGTGTCTCACCTGTTTATTAACCATCTCGCATCCATAAAGGTTCGTTTTTTTTTCCCCTTTCCATTATTTTTGTTTCAATTTTACTCCTTTTCTTTGCTTTATGTATCTCAATTGTTCAGTTGTATGGCATGACTTTATTACATGCTCTAAAAAATGTTGGTAACTTTAAGTGTTCTGTTGTAGCTTCACATTATATATTTACTAGATATAACCCATGCCTACGACGCTCTCAACAAAATTGGTATTGAGTGCAATTTGATTTTAACATCTTTGAGCAGATAATGAAATATAAAATATCTACTATGACAATGGAAACCAATCGCAGCCACAACCATGATGAAACCGCAGCCAGGTGACCACCGTGGACACTACCACAACCTTATCCTCCATATTGCTCTCTTGCCGCATGGAGCCACCATCTTCTTCAGTTTTTCCTTTTGGGTATTGAAATTTCAGACTATTCTTTTGCTGAATAGGGTTCCAGTACATTGATTTCTCTCAATTCCTCTGTTTTCTTTGGTAAGTATTTTCTCTCAACTCATTTGTGCATGCAATACTCTAGATTCCATTTATTTTGATCTAAGTGTGCACTTTCTTTTTTTTTTATTTGGAATTGGCTTGATTTTTCATTCCAAAAGAAGAATAGAAGGGGTAGCTTCTTCCTGTGTTTGTTTTCCCTTTTCTCAGTGTGCCGCCATCTCCACCATGTCTGGGCAAAACTGAAGACTACAACCAGTGCACCATCTTTATCAGCGAACCAACCTATTTGAGCCACCATGACCAAAACCTTGCTACGTTCGTCTTCATTACCTTCACCCGAACCTCCATGGCTGCAACCAAAACTCTCTCTCTCTCTCTCTCTCTCATCCATAGCCATAATGAAGACCCTTTGAACTGAATCCCACATCCACCACCATCTTCGGTGGTGGAAACACCCACAACCAAGAGACCCACCAATGGCCTGAACCACCCTTGTTCTCTTTACATGCCGGGGTGTTTGGTTTAAGCAATTGAAGGTTTTCAGCAATGGATTCTGTAATGGCAAGTTGGGACTCAAGGTTTTTAGTTTCTTAACTTTTTGTGTTTTTTTTATACGAGAGCCCTGTATTAATGTGTATGAGATGTATGATTTGGGTTTTTCTATTGATGATTTGATTATTTGTTCCAGGATCTGGATTAAGTTTTCTTTCCAGAAATAGAGAACAACCAGGGAGTTGCTTGAGGAGTAATTTTTCTGCCACTCTCAGCCCCTGCCTCTCTCTCCAAAACAATAGTCTTTCTTAATCCTTTGAATGTTGGTTAATTTTTTTTTTAAATCTAGGTTTAGGAAATTGATGGACTTAATATTTTCTATCGAATTTTTTTTCCAGTATTGTGGTCAATTTGGCCATTGTTTTAGCTATTTGTGGAGAGATTTGGCTATTAGAGTTGGATTATGTGATTGGTTCTATGATTGATTTTTCTGGGAACTCTGTTATTTTGTGATAATAGCTTATCTTCTTTTTGTTTTTAGATAAGAGTACGTTTATTGAAAAAATTTCTCAAAAAAAGATATTATTCCCCAACTTTTAGTGGGAAATAGTCATTCAACTAAATGGGGAACATATTCATGCAAATATTTCCTGTGAAATGCATTGGCTTTTTTTAATTAATAGATTATGTATTTGAACTTTGAATGTTTGCAAGTTTTTTTTTAATTTTTTAATGTGTTTCTTTACTTGGGCTTTTGTAAGTTTGCAATTTGTAGGCAGCTGTCATTTTGGGTCTTACAGTCTTCTTGCATGAGTTAAGAAAGCGGACTCAGATTTCTTGATTTTTGTTAAGAATGCTTTGTGTGTTCCTGGTTATAATGATTAGATCTGCATACTATGGTTAAAGTTTTCCCTGAATCTTTTATTTTCTTTTCCTTTATATATTTTCTTTTTGGCATTTGTAATTCTCTTCCAGATTCTATTTTGTTATGATCTCAAACTCCTGTTGTGATAATAAGTTCTGAAAACTTATCTAGCTTTAGGTTTATTACTCAGCTGAGATGACTCAAAATAATTGGTCATCTTCTATTTTATGTGTTTGAACAAAGTCCTACAAAATTTTTTCTCCTTATGGTGATAATGAAATATGTTACTGTAAGGGTTCAATTATATTGAAATCCCATCGTTGTCTCATCTGTAGGGGGAGAAAAGATGAAAACACCAAAGCAGGTGGATGAAACTTGGGATTGTGATTAGCTTTGTTGTAGAGTAGTCCTTCAAAAATGTTTTAGCTGTAGATAGAAAAACATTAATTTTGTTGGAGAACGATGGTTAAGTTAATTCATTTTGGGGATCATAAACTCCTCTTTTTTGTAAAGATATCAACAGGTGATTGCAAAATGCTGGAGTATTAGTGAAATATTTGACAACCCTGGTAAATGAGATCATGGTGCTACATTTGAAATAAATATTGTTCCTCAAGGTGTTTGAAGAGTCTCTACTTTGTTTCTCATAGAGATTTAGTTGGTTAACGTTTTGAAGATGCAAACAAATTTAACTTACTGGGCTTTGGCTAATTTTCTTGCTGTTCTAGCTTGAAGTACATTTAAGTTTGGACTGTTTATGCTCATTTAATAACATGTACAGTAGAACATTGGTGAAAATGAGAAAAGCATCCTCTACCATGAGTGCTCTTTAAACAAATTTCACTTTTTTGTAGCAGATGAGTTTTGTTGGTGGAATTTTCCTTGGCCACCTAATGATGTTTATAATGGCACGAGATTGTATTTCAGGTACTCAAGTTTCCAAGAATATTTTTACTCTAAGCCTGTTTTAACCATGCCACAAAATGCACTAGCTTTTTTTTTTTTTTTAATATGTGGAATATTAGGATTGAAAGACTTGGGGTAGTGTTCTTGACCCACTTGATCTGTGATTGATGGATTGTGGTTCATGGTTTTGAGTTCCAAGTTGTCAACTTTTCTTATATATGCTTGCCTCTATACTTTTTTTTTTTTTAAATAATTCATGTGCCTAGATCCATTCTTATATCTTGAGTTTGGATTACTTATATGCATACATTTCATTTTTTTTTACCTGTTCTGTAATATCCCGAACCTTTATTTATTTATATTAACGAGAATTTCTAGTATTTGCATTGTTTAATATTAATTATTGCCTTATTTGAGTCAAGAATGACCAATGGGAGCTTGTGTTGTAGCTTAAGCCTATAGGGTGAGACACATGGGATTATTCCCATGTGTGTCATTTTATACACTCTTATATAAACATAAAACAAACACACACACAGAGGACCCGATCGCTTGAGAGAAGGAGAAAAGAGAGGAGAAAGAGGGCAAGGGAGATTGAAGGAAGAAGAGCTTGAAGGGAGGTGAAGGAAGAGATTGAAGCCATTAGAAGACTTGGACAAGCTTAAAAAAAGGTAGGGTTTCACCTCCTCCTATAATTACATATGTGTATGTATCTATCTTTGTGGGTTGTGTTATTAGATTGTTGTGGGTGACTCTTTTGAGTCCCAAAGTGGCTAAATATAGAGTATTGTAAACCCCATTAAAAGATTTGAGAGTTTGGGATGTGAAATCTCCAACTTATGCAAGTTAGGGCTTAAATTCCTAATACCCTAGAGCCCTTCGATTTTCTTGTTTAAAGTGTTTGATTTTGTGTTATTGTAGTCTTCTTGGATCAATCTTTGGATCCTAGAAGCATTGGAAGAGTTTGTGAGAGTTTTGATAGAGTTTGGTTTTGATTTGAGTGAGGTTTGAAGATTTTCGGGCAAAAATCTGGGTATTTAGCTTTGGAGTGGACTTCTCATTTTGTGGAGGCGACTCCTTGTCCCAGTAAACTTCTAGAATTATTCCTTTAGCTTTGGAGTGGACTCCTTGATTTTTGGAGGCGACTCCTTGTCCCAGTGAACTCCCAGATTCATTCGTTTAGCTTGAGAGGCAACTCTTTATTGTTGGAGCCAACACTTTTGTCCCAATGAACTCCCAGATTTTTTCTTTTAGCTCAGGAGGTGACACTTTTGCCCAGATAACTCCCAGATTCGTTTCTTCAGCTCAGGAGGCGACTCCTTTGTTTCTGGAGCCGACACCTTCGTCCAGCCCCCGGTTTCAGTTTCCAGCTCAGACACTGTTTCGTAAAACGAGCATAACTTTCTCTTGAAAACTTGGATTGATGCACCATTTAAAGCATTGGATAGTAGAATCATAGATCTTTGTATCCATATAAATTTTGTACTCTAATTCCTTGTGGTTTGAGAGATATTGAATTTTGAAGTTGACCCAAAATTCTGCCAGTAACATTCTTCTTCCAAAATTTTAACCCATTTTCTATGGGGCATAACTTCTTCATCCGAAATGTGCTTTTAGCCTATGAACTATCAAATTAAAGCCCTTTAAGCCTATTTTCAAATGGAACTAAGCTAGAGTGCAAAATCTTCCTTGAGAGGTGGTTGGGATGCGATGAAAGAGTCGATGTTTCGGCTTTCATATTCAAACCTCAACCTTATGTTCTCGTTTGGCGTTGTTGCCTTGCCTTAGAGTATTGTATTGATATTTCTATACTTCCACGTGCATTTCGTGTAGGGACACCTTGTTGAGCACCCGTTCTATTCGGAGAGAGGTGAGTAATGATATGCCATGAGTAAAACTTTATTAATTTCCAAACGTTTTAAATGCACTTCCATATCATGCAATGCTTTCCACGCATTTTCAATGCATTAATGCTATGTTCAACTACAAATGTCATACCTTGAAATGCATGCAAGCTATACTTATGTTATCAATTAAAACCCACTGTCGCGCCCAGATTTTTCGCACTCGAGGAATACTCACCCAAGCGGGAAAAATACTGTACTCTCTCGTTAGAACTCACCCTCCTAGAAGAATGAGTGCGACTAGGTTTGAATTAAAAAATTGATTTGAATAAAAGGCTTTTGAAAAAGATTCGAAGTCGCCACCTAACTTGATTAAGGTGAGTTAGGTCACCTAAAAACTAAGAATAATCCGAAGACCACACTTAGGGTTTTTGGAAAAAGGTTTTGAAAATATCTCCTCAAGAGAGGGTTTTTAAGAAAAACAGGTTGTTTGGCAACCTTTTGAAAACATTTAGCCCTTTTTGAAAAATAACTCCTTTTTGGTCTTTGAAATCAGTGATTCTAGGTTCAGAGGTTGGTTACGTGTAGGGAAGACGCACTAAGCTATCACCCTACCCCGCCCTTTCAGTACCTACATGTCAATTTACCCTAGATTCACCTATGAGAGTCTTTAATTAACAAATGTTCAACACTATTCACTTTAGAAAAACAATATTTGAAAACTAACATGATGCGTGATATGCAAGTGCAAGTTAAGAGAATTGAAAAATAGATTTGAAAAGAGATTTGAAGAGATAGAATTGAAATTGGAAAGTTTGAAAATTGAAAGTAGAAATTTGAAAATAGAAATTTTGAAATTAAAATTTTGAAAATAGGTTGGAATTTGAGATTTGAAAAATGTGGAAACCGCACCCATGAGGGTGGAATTGAAAGTTTGAAAAGTATTATGACCGCACCTATGAAGGTTGCCTACATATCCCTTTGGGAGAATCAGGTCAATCGTAGTTCAAACCGGAGTCCGATTGAAAAGGGATTGATTTGAAGAGAGAGAAATTGGATTGGAAGAAAGAGATTGAATTAAAAATTGGATTTGATTTGAGATTAGAAGAGAAGATTGGAAATTGAAATTGAGAAGATTGAACTTTGATTTGAAGAGATAGATTTGGACTTGTTTTAGGAAAGATGGAGGTTTAGGAAACCTAGACTTAGGAAAGGTAGGAGACCTAAGAAAGATTTGAGATTAAGAAAGATTGGATTGGAATGTTGGACTTGGAAGACTTGGAAAGATTGGATTTTAGGAAATGTTCGAATTAGGAAAGGCCCGTTTTAGGAAAGCGTCATTTTTGGAAAGTTTCGAAATTAGAAAAGCTCCGAGTTTAGAAAGTTTTCAAAAAAGGAAAGGTTTTAAGATTAGGAAAGTTCCCAAATTAGGAAGGTTTTGAAAATCGGAAAGTTTTGTTTCAAGAAAGTTTTTGAAATAGGAAAGTGTTGAATTTAGAAATGTTTTAAATTAGGAAAAGTTTAGTTTAAGAAAGGCTTAGAATTTAGAAAGTTTTGAGTTTAGGAAAGTTTTGAAATTAGAAAAGTTTAACTTAGGAAAGTTTTGAATTAAGAAAGTTCTGAGATAGGGAAGTTTCAACTTAGGAAAGTTTGAATTTGGAAAGGTTTGAAAAAGAAAAGTTTTCGATTTAGAAAATGTTTGAATTAAGAAAGTTTTGAGTTTAGAAAAGTCTTAGATTTGGAAAGATGTTGAAGTTTTGGAAAGTTTAGAATTTTGGAGAGATTTAAGTTTAGAAAGATTTAACTTAAGAAAGTTTTGAACTTAGAAAGTTTTGAATTTGGAAAGATTTGAAATTTAGAAAGTTTAAGATTTAGAAAGTTTTAGAGTTTGAGTTTTAGAAAATCTTGAAATTAGGAAAGGTTTGAGTTTAGGAAAAGGTTTGAAAACTTGAATTTGGAAAGGGGGTTGAATTAGGAAAGATGTGGAAGTTGAAAGTTTTAGGAAGCTTATGGTTTAGGAAGGTAGGAAATTAGGAAAGATTTGAATTAGGAAAGATTTAGCTTTTGAGTTTTAAAATTTAGGAAAGATTTCCATGTTCAAGTTTTGGAAACTTAAGGTTTAGGAAAATGGAAGTTTAGGAAGGATTTGAATTAGGAAAAAGTTAGATTAGGAAGGGATTGGATTTTGTTTCTAAAAGGGAAGGTTTGATTTTGTTTTCAAAAACGGAGGATAGGATCTAGTTTCCTAAATGGGAAGATTGGATTTGGTTTCCTAAAGGGAAGATTGAATTTGGCAAGGATTTGGAAAGGGTGATTCTAGAAACCCTAGTTTTGAAAAATTATAGTTTTTACGTAGAAAATAGGTTTTGGAAACATGTATAGTTTGGGTGTGAAAACAAGAGGTTTTGGAAACCTAGGTTTGGGGCAAAGTTTGAAAATCATGTTTTTGGAAAGAAAATTAGGGTTTCCTAATCGTGGGTTCTAGGGTTTGATTTGGGCTCTAAGGAAAGAGGATTTTTGGAAAGTGCGTTTTTGGAAACGAAGGTTTTCTAGAAGGGAATCCTAGGGAGGAGTTTTTAGAAAGTGAATTTTGGGGATGGAGTTTTTGGAAAAAGATTTTAAAGAGAAGGAGTTTTTGGAAAGTGTGTTTTTGGAATCGTAGATTTTAGAAGGAAAATCCTAAAGGGGAATTTCTAGAAGGAAGATTTTGGAAAGAGAGTTTTTTAGAAAGATTTTTGGAAGGAGGTTGTTGGAAAGAGTTTTTAGGAAGGTGAATTTAGGTAGTGTTTTTGGAAAGTGGACTTTGAAGAGAGCATTTTGGAAAGGAGTTGAAAAAGTAGGTTTTGAAAAATAGATTTTTGGAAAGAGTTTTTAGAAAACAATTTTGGAGAGGAGAGTTTTAAGAAAGTATGTCGAAAAAGAGATTTTTAGGAAGAGGGATTTGGGAAAAAGAGTTTTTAGAAGGTATAAAAACATTCTCACTTCCCTAAAGCGATTCTAGCCATAAGAAGGCTAGAACCAGTTTAAGAAAGTGGTTTTGGAAAACAATAAGATTTGAAAATATAGACCAAAAAGGTCACTTTTAATGTAACACTTTCCTAAAGCTATCCTAGCCATGAAAAGGCTAGAATCACCCTAGAATTGTGGTTTTGAAAACAAGTTTTTGAAAGAGAGATTTTGATGCAATTTTGAAAACAAGTTTGAAAATGATTTTGAAAACGGTTTTTGGAAGATGCAAGATCAGGATATGCACAATGCAATTTGGGGTCGTGAACATACAAGGCTAAGGTTTCACCACATAATCAAGGGGGCCGGACCCACGTGGTCTCTGATTAGACTAGAAGAAAGCCCCCGACACGATGACTCTCCAACAGTCTAATCCTACACATGGACCGGGAGTCCCCTTGTTTCAAGCATGCAAAGAAAGGGGGGGAAAGAGATGGGGGATTAAAATAGAGAAAACCCAAGTGGGTTAGGAGAGAGAAGAGAGAGGGGGGAAGTGCGGAAATTTAAATAGAGAGCCTACCGTATGTCTTGTTTATTTTGCGCGCCGTGCTGTCTTTGGTCTTCGGTCTTTGTCTTGATCTTCACCTTCAGTCTTCAAGAGTTGTCTTCAAGCTTTGGATGGCAGCTCTTCAAGTCTTCAAAGGATGGTTGAATGCTAGTGTATGAGTGTATGGGGATGTGTAGGAGTGTATAGGAGGCTAGGGTTTGTGTATGATGGCTAGGGTTTGGAGAAACCTAAGGAGGCTAGGGTTTAGGAGGTGCTCGAGCTCTGTATATCGAAATATATGATTTTTAGGCTAAGTTTGCGGACCCTCTTCACGTTAAATGAGGCTCTATATTTATAGAGGTTGGACAACACTGGCGCCTGTTACAGTGGCGCCAGACCAAATTTTACACTGGCTTCACTCCAGGCCATTTTTTGGCTTGGCGCCACTACTAGTGGTGCTAGCCAATTAGAAAAGGTTTAAGGTCGGCAAGCAACGTATCTTTGACTAGATTTGGGCGCCTGTACTAGTGACTACCATGCAATTTTTAGCCTGACTTCACTAGGAATGACTCCGGAAAGTCCGGGAATGATTTGAAGGAGTCGGGAATGACCCGGAAGGCCGAAAAGGAGCAGCAACACTTAAAATAGTGTCCTGGAGGTATTTGACTTGAAAAATGAAGATAAGGTGGGTCGAAAAGGTTGACCGGGCCTTTAGGGGCAAAACGGTCAATCGGACCGGAAAACTGCCGGGACAGACTCGGACTGTCTCGAAAGAAGACTTGGGATCTGGAAAAATTATTCAGAATGTTCCCAGAGGTTGCTGGTTTGATTCCTAGAGCCGGTGTGGTCGGAAAAGGAGACCGGCCCTCCAGGGGCAAAACGGTCATTTTGTACCGAGTTGGCCGGAACTGACTCGGAATGATCCGAAAAGGTAAAAGGAGGTTGAGAATACTATAAAAAGTAGTCTCAGGAGGTTACCGGTTTGATACCCAGAGCTGGTGTGGTCGGAAAGGGAGACCGGCCTACCAGGGGCAAAATGGCCATTTTGTACCGGGTTGGCCGGAACTGACTCGGAATGATCCGGAAAGGTAAAGGAAGGTTGAGAATACTATAAAAAGTATTCTCGAGACATTACCGGTTTGATACCCAGAGCCGGTGTGGTTCCCGGGGCGTTTGGATGCCTAGGGGCAAAATGGTTATCTTGACCGGAAAGTCTCGGAAAAGGTCCAAAGGACAGTTTGGTCATTTTTCACCAAAGTGGGCTAACAGACACTGGTGTTGACCTGGGTTTTGAGTGTTTCCGTCACTCTAACGGCGGTCGTCGTGACACAGGAGTTTGTTGCCAATTCCCTATATCGACCTATTTGTGAGTATTTCCGCTACTCTAACGGTTTTGTGAGTAGTTTCACTACTCGGACCGTCTCAAGAAATAAACTGTCTCGAGAGAGGGATTGGAAAGGGGTCTTACTGTCTCTGAGGAGACGTGCCTGGATTGGAACCGTCTCGAGGAACAAGCTGTCTCGAGAGTGGGATTGGAAAGGGGTCTTACCGTCTTCGAGGAGACGTCTTGGATTGGAACTGTCTCGAGGAATAAACTATCTCGAGAGTGGGATTGGAGAAGAAAGGACAATGCCCCTAAGGGCATTTTGGTCATTTTGCTTCTATTTGGGCCTGACAGGCCCGCGAAGCGACGGAAAGACGGGATTTGGATCTAGAGAATTGGTTTCGATAGGAATATGCCCACAATGACTTGAACACAAGTCTGGACGGAGTGTAGATTGCCGAGCGATCAAAAATGCGGTGCTTACACCCATGCACTAGAATGCCTACATAAAGTAGATGTAAGACTCCTAACGTACGACTCTAACTCAAGGTCTTCTCGTGGCAAGACTTTAATCTAGCCTGATAGTCCTAGGATGGGGAACGTGAAATAAACCATCGAAATGTAAGGTCTTTCGTGGCAAGACCCTAAACTAACAACGATGGTCCTACGGTAGAGGACACAAAATAATCTATCGCCATATTGGGAGACGTCCCTTGGCTTAAAAGTCTAAATATGACCTTTATGGTTAACATAACTGAGCATAGCTCTTATGATTGACTTAATAAGCCTATGTGTGACCTTTATGGTTACAATAACTGAACCTAGCTCTTATGATTGGCCTAAAGAGCCTATGCGTGACCTTCATGGTTACTATGCGTGACCTTTATGGTTATTATGTTGGCCTAAAGAGCCTATGCGTGACCTTCATGGTTACTATGTTGGCCTAAAGAGCCTATGTGTGTCCTTCATGGTTACTATGCGTGACCCTCATGGTTACTATGTTGGCCTAAAGAGCCTATGCGTGACCTTCATGGTTACTATGTTGGCCTAAAGAGCCTATGCGTGACCTTCATGGTTACTATGCGTGACCTTCATGGTTACTATGTTGGCCTAAAGAGCCTATGCGTGACCTTCATGGTTACTATGTTGGCCTAAAGAGCCTATGTGTGACCTTCATGGTTACTATGTTGGCCTAAAAAGCCTTATGCGTGACCCTTGTGATTACTATGATGCCCAACACCAGAAAGACCTCTTAAGTGGGGTGAAGTGAGGGATGTGGTTGTTTAATGTAAAGACACGACACACTTATGTTCTAGAATAAGTAATATGATTTGTTCAAATTCTTCACGACAAGTTACGTATGTTTCACAAGTACTGATGTCACGATATATCTCATTCCTATGACATTATGATATGCCCTTACAATAGCTTGTCATGGCATGCTTATGACAGCTCCGTTATGTTTTACGAAATTACGTTATGTGTTATGCCTCACTTCTACGATACAATGTTCGAATTGCTATAGTATCCCAATGTGATATTTATGTTATCTACGTTTCCAAAGCTACGTTTTATAAGTTACTATGAATGGTAATATTTGATATATCTTATATTATACGGCGAGCCAAGATGTACGCTTACAAGATATGATGTGTTATACTAATGACAAGTCATGTCATGTACTACGGGAGCATGCTACGACAGGTCTCTCGCTTTTTCGACCTTATGTTTTAGTGATAACGAATTATGTTGGTCTGGTAGTATAAGTCATGCATTTTTAAGTTTACACTTATACGTTTCGAGAAACACGATATGTATGCATAAACGTTCAGCTATTGTCATATACATTGAAGAGAAATATTAGTTGGGTAGTAACACACTTATGTTTCAGAACAAGAATCAAGATATGTCAAATGCTTAGGATGAGTTATGTACGTCACGCCTCTCCTTGCTGATATTATGTCTAGAAATGGTATGATGTTTTAATACAAAGGCCTATGCTTCAAGTGTTTGTAAGATTATACTTATGCAATTCTAAGTTTGTGCCACTCATGCATAAATGTACCTTTATTCTTATGTATATTAAATATAAACGTAGCATATGGTATTTCATGCTCATGTGTTGTTGTTACTCACTAAGCATTAGCTTACGTTTTTCTAAAAATGTTTTCAGGTGAACAAACTGGGAGGCCCTGAAGGAGGCCCATTACATGGACTTTTGGTTTGCGGCCCACGGGCCTTATGTTATGTACTGATATAGGGGTTGGACCCTAATGTTTTGTAATATTATAATGTTATAACTGTGGTGGCCTTTGACAGGTCCACCTTATAGAATTATTATGTTTTGGAGATTAGGCACAGCTCTATTATGTATGATACACATTTTACTTTACATTTATAAAGTTTTAAATTCTGCAATTATGTACCTTTTAAATGATAAATGCACAGGTGTTCAACTAGGTAATGAAATGCGGCTTTGGGTAGCCAAGCTACTGGCCGGTTATGCACCCTAAATCCGCATAAGTCGGGTTTCGGGGTGTGACATGCTCATTCACATTGATCTTTATGTTTAAAATTAAATAACCAAGTATTTCAGGTTGAGGCACTGGTTCGCTGTGACCTTTAATCATGGACAACACCACCATTTATGGTCATGTAAGTTGATTTTTCCTAATACTGCTATTATCTTATTTGTTAAGAGTCTTAAAATCTTCTTTTTTTTTTTACTTATTTATAATTGCATCTATTTTACAGGTGGATGAAGACTTGGAGCGAACCGTAAGATGAGCCCCCTTTACTTATTTCGTATTTGATCTACATTTCTTAATTTAAAATTTTTTAACCTTTCAAATGCCTTTGTATATATAGATTCAGTTTCTTCGAGAAAAAAAAACATAGGGGTTGTGATTCAGGATGAGCGAGACTTTATTGCCATTCTCATTCATGGGGTAAGCTTACCAATCAAATTTGTTTGCCTTTTATTTTTTTTCTTAATAATTTTACTTATTTTTTGAATGGAAAAGGCAAAGGCAACCAAAAAAGCAATGTCCAAGGGGAAAGAAAAAGCAAGTTTTGCCAGCAAGGGAATGGAAAATGTATGCCAAGTGATATAGTTCTTCCAAGCATTTTAATATTTGTTTTCGAAATGTTTAGCAAGTAAAGCAAAGATTATTGAACTTTCAGTGTGTATAATTTGGAGCATGCAAAAGTTTATCGTTGATCATGTATGTATTTTTTAGTACAAAGTTTAGGTCAAAATGCATAATGCTTTAAAAACTTTTAAGAATATGATGAGTTTAGAGTTTTAAATGGTTTCTATTGAGAAAGCTTCAATTGTACTTTTGTAGAATTGGGTTGAAAAAGGTGAAGAGCTCAAGAGACAAATGCAACTAGATTGCTTCGATGGCTATGTAGCAATAAGGTAATTTCAGTCACACTTTCTATTTGTATCTTTTGTGTTGATTTTAATGCTTTCGTAAATAAATAGGTTATTGGGCATTCTCCTCATTGGCAAAAATACAATCAAAACTGGTAGTTTGTCAATAAAGAGAGAGCAAGAGGGAGTAGTCTGGCGAGGGTGTCTCTGGTTTCGAGTCTGCTGTAGAGCAGACAACAGATTTAAAAGGAGACATTTATTCTTGGGAAGTATTTTTCTTTCTTTCATCTCTACCTATGACCAACATACCTCCAAGGGCTGACCTCCTTCTCTCCCTCTTTCAGAAAGGGAGTGTTGTTAGGTGTTTGTCCAGACTTGCATTTTAATTTTTTCGATCTCTCTTCTCAGTAGAGCAACAACATACATAGTTGTCCACCATACTAGCATATACCAGTCGAAATAGCGATTCTTTTTCCATGTTGGGGTCTATTTGGCCATTTTCAAGGAGGAAAAAGTATAATCTATTTAATTTTTTCCCTTGCACATTCCTCTTTGTGGAACATGATAAGCATTTAGGACTGTGTGGTGCCTCACGGAATTTTTTGTGCTTGCTGCATTTCTAACTTGGAGCCCTTGGTAGTTGAAGATTGTGTAGCCATCAAAGAGATGATAAAACCGAGGTGGAGTTGGATGACGAAATTGCTATTTCAGGCCTTAGGTTGAAAAAAAAAATCAAAAAAGCCTTTTCACCGTCTAGCCGAAGGGAAGGTATTCCAGGATTCCATTATGATTAAGGAAAATTTCCATTCAATTTTGTTGTAAATCCGAAGGGAAGGTATTCAAGGATTCCATTGTGATTAAGGAAAATTTCCATTCAATTTTGTTGTAAATGTTGTGATTAGCTGTCTTGCCTTTTTTTTTTTTTTAAATGGGTGAGGAGTGGATTCAATAAGATATTTTTTTTATTTACCAAATTTCGGAGAATCTGCATATGAGTTTAGACAATTTTATGATAGTTTGTAAAAATTGAATCTGAAATTTTCATTATGTTTGCGGGTTTGACTTTATTTCATGTAAGGGGTTTATTTTTAAGTGTCCAAAGAAACTACAAAAAAATGGAATTATTGATGTGAATGTGTTTGCCTGTAGTGTATGTGAATAAAATAAGTGGGAAGGAATATTTTCATCTATACCTACAACTTTTGAGTTTTGAAAACTAATTTAGAAAATCATTTCAGGAAGCAAAACCATAGAACTTTGTACAGTTCATATAACAAATTTGGTTACAACTATGAATCTCTATACTCTGAGTAAGTAGGCAATACTGCTCATTAAATATATTATTTCAATATCAAATTAAAAAGAAAATGTCCATTATAGAATAACTTTAGATCATGTTTCTAGATTGCTTCGATGGCTATGTAGCAATAAGGTAATTTCAGTCACACTTCTATTTGTATCTTTTGTGTTGATTTTAATGCTTTCGTAAATAAATAGGTTATCGTGCATACTCCTCATTGGCAAAAATACAATCAAATTGACACAAAGACATTTTGAAAAGTGATGAAGGAAATTCATGGTTTTAGGAGTCCACGGGCTTATTGGAAATAGCAAGTTTGAAGATATTGTTAGACATTTTTTTTTTGTAAAGAAAACACATGCTATTTGTGAAGCAGACACTTTTTGGTATAGCTTACTATCGCTGTGAACTTTATCACCCATTTTTTTGTAAAGTTTACTATTGATGAGAACTTTATTTTATTTTTGAGGTTTTTGTAAAACCTGATGTTTGTTTGAACTCTGTTGCTTAAACTATGATAATTTGTATGGAGACTCCATGATTAGCTTCCCTTTTATTTTTCTTTCTTTAGCTGCCTTTTTGTTCTCATTTCTTTGATCTATCCATAATATACAAGAATGACATACTATTTTATTGTTTGTGAAATCAAATAAGATCCAAAATTGAATGTGCAGGTTTAGATTTTGTTGGTAGTGCCATAGGCACGGGTTACCCCTAGTATATATATATTGTCGATCAAACGAAGCTTTTTTCTCCATTCATATCTCCATTACTATCACATGTGTGTCCATTTGTGTGTGTATGAGAGAGAGGTTGCAACTGAATTCACCATTTTTAAGCATTACGTGACAAAATCGCCATAACATGATAACATGTGATGTATATGCACGAATATCCTCCTGAAGCCCGATAAGTCCCCACCATGTAAGCCTACTTTTACTTAGATACAACAACAATTTTCATTAAATTAAAATGAGACGAAACACAAATGGAGCTTACTTTGGTATAAAGTTATTTTGATACATGTAAGTTTGTTTTTTTATTCTTCTCATATAGTTGTCTACGCCAACATTTCATTGGTTACAAAAACAGTTTACATTAAGGCTCCGTTTGATTTGATGTAAAATATTTTACACCAAAAAATAATTTTTCATGTAAAGAGTTTCACTAAAAAAATTATTTTCCTTTTTATTTTTCTGTATTTGATTGACATTTGAAAATTATTTTCTTAAAATTTTTATTTTTTACAATACTATTCTTTGTGGTGGTTGTGGATGGTGGGTGGCGGTGGCATAGTGGCTATGGGTGGGTGGGTGGAGCGCGGTAGGTGGCGGTGGTGTTGGTAGGTGTGGCGATGGTAGGCGGTGGGCAAAGGGTGATGGTAGTAGGTGGTGGGTGACCTCCACGACGGTGTTGGTGGTTGGCGGTGGGCATCGACAGTGGCGGTGGTTGGTGGTTGTGGGCGATGGTAGTGGTGTTGGTAAAATGATTGAAATAATGTCAAAGTTCAAAGGACTTGAATCAAAAAATGACTTACAAATTTTTGAAATTTAAGTTGTTTTTGGACTTTTGAGGAAAAATATTTTTTCTGAAAAACATTTTCCTTACTTTTTGGTCAATCACATAACGAAAAATGAGTAAAATATTTTACAGGAAAATATTTTTCATAAAATCAAATGGAGCCTAAATTAAAGAAACTCTCTTCACAAACCATGACCTGTCTTCGGCCAAACCCTTTTTCTTTTTACCATTCCATTGGTTTGTTATATGTTTTTCTCATGTAATTGTTCGATGAAAGGTAGTATCTTAATTTGGCTGAAGTGGCAATTAAATTCATTATACCTACCTTGTATTAGAGCATAAATCTGTAAAAGGAAGAAGAAGATGAATAATCATATCCAAGGCATGATTAATATTGCCTTTCTTAAGATGATATTCGCCCCCACCAATTTTCAGAATCTGGTGTGCACTGGGTTAATGACAAATCACCTCCAGGATACAATGGAGCTCAGAAAATCTGTAATTCTGACTGCGTATTGCACACACGAAATTAGACCCGAATACCCTTTGATTATCAAGTCTACCAAGAATTTGAATGTCTATTTCTACAAAAATAGACTTCAGAGATGATGAACAATAAAAACTAGAAAGAATCAAGAATTGTAATGCCTTTTAATATAGAGAGAAGTTGCAAGAAAAAAATGTATATATTGTTTGCGAATCTGCCATATTTTTATAGACATTTTGGTGTCTCTTTGGACCAGACATGACTGTTAGAGTTCAAATAATAACTGATTTCTAACTATCACTTGCAGGTTTAAACACAGCCGTCGGATTGCCACTTTCTAATCTAACGGTGTAAATTGCATCTATTTATTATTTGATTAGATCATTCATCACACCTTTATGATCAGGTGTGATTCTCACCACACGATCCTTTTTTCTTATGTATTAGCAATCCAATCGTTGATTATCATGATTGACAAAAATCAATAGTTTTGATCACACACTACTAAAGCGCCACATTGCGCCACGCGACTCGCACGCGAGACGTGCATGTGGCGCACATGTGACTTAGCACACATGCTCACACTCGAGTGTTATACCCAATCATTGCTCTAAAATAATCCATAAAAAGTTGTTGGCATTTATAAATGCCTTACTAAACTTCTCATTTTCCAATGTGGGATTTATTTAATAAGGCAATAAAGACTTTCTTCAAAGCTAGTCAAAACCATTTTCAAAAACCCCAAAACTACTACATATATTATATATTTTGAAAATATTTTCAACACCTTGGATGGGCTAGTAAGCACTTTGATTAGCTCACTGGCTGCTAGCTAATTAATATCGTTATTTTATGTGATTGACTTGATAATTTTATTATCACCAACTACCATTCTTTTCCTTTATACTGAACTTGGAAATATTTGACGCTTTGAGCTTTCCATCTCTAACGATTGAAGTAGACAAAAGGGAAACTGGCTTAACAAATAAATAAATTAAAGCAATGTTGTATGATACGAGCAAGTATTCATATTTTCCATTTATGTGAAAACTAATAAACATTGTTTTTTATTATATAAACACTACAAGGAAATGGCCAATTTGCCAAGGAACTATTTGCCACGGCTGAAATGCCGTCGCAAATGCTATTATTTGTGACGACAATGATCCCATGGAAAAAGCCAACTATTTCCAACCACTCATTTGCAACGACATATAAAGCGGTCGCTAAAAGATTACAGAAACAATGGCGTTTTATCTCGTAAAGGCGTCCCCCTTTTATACGACTGAGTAGTTGCGATGGGAGGTTACCGTCGAAAAAATTTGTTATTGAAACAACGCCGTTTTGGTCTCCAAATTGATTTCCCCCTTCTCCTCTATTTTTTCCCTCCAAACTTAACCTAGCTACGACGATTGATCAAGAGATTCAGCTGTCAAGTTCCTTTCCCTCTCACCCCTGGCGATATCTCAACCCTCCGGCTAGCTACCTCTCCTAGCCCTCCGACAACCTCCCTCTCCCTCTCTCTCTTCAGTCAGTGTCATTGCATCCCGTCGTAAACTAGGTAAGCTTCTTTCTTTCTTTCTCTTTGTCTATGTCTGTCTGTCTGTCTCTCTCTCTCTCTCTCATGGACAAGCACACACCACGCATGCGATTCATGCTTGAACATCATATGGTCTCTCCTTTCTCCTATTTCACCTTCAATGAAATTTTACTTTAAAAACAAAATAGAAGAGAATATCTGAGTCTCTAATGGGGACCATTTTTGCTTCCAGATTGAATGCATTTCGAACAATTCATGCGCTAGAAATTTCAAAAATATTTATCAATATGTTGGGAAAATTACGTAGGGTTTTACTTACAAATTTTGTTGGAAGTTGAAACCTTAACAAACTCAGTTGGCACTCTTTGGGCTGTCAAATAATTACAGGAAATTATTTGATTTGTATTATCTAATTAGGGAGGCTGGCATTCTTTGTAAGGCACTGCCTATGCTCTGAAATCATTGCTTTATTCTTATAAAATGTCAATTACTTACTATTACTAAGCATAACGTTCCTAATTCTTAACAAAAAATTTCGATTGAACAATAGATAACACCAAGTGCTTGTATTGTGGGGATGACAAGGTCGACTATATAATGGGAAAAAATTCTGAATCACCAAAAGAATGAGATAGCAATAGAAAGATTACTAGCTGTTTCATAAAACAACGTTATTCGGAGGCCATTTTCTTTAAATAATGGATTTAGAGGAGATATCTTTCAATTGCTAGTTGTTTCATAAGGCAGCTAGTTGTTTCAAATGAGAATAAAAAAACTCTTTGTTATAAAAAGGAAGTATAAAATCAATTACACTAGTGAATTTTAGAAAAGAAAAGAAAACTGGTTTAACAAAAAAAATAAATAAATTGTACAAATAAAAAAATTGAAAGCCCCAAATTTTTAAAAATTACATGCCATAGTTGAGGTCCTATATAGTTTTTGCATCTTTTTCTAAAAAATGCCGTAATAGTTTTTATATCTCTTTCATTACTTTGGTGCTAACGTTGTTTGGTACATGTTATTTATTGTTTAATTTTTAAATAGCTCTTGCATATGTTGTATTCGTATATATTTATTTTAATTAACTCATGTAGTTATGAGTTAATTAAAATATAAACATATAACCTTAGACCCATTCAAGAATTCTCATCGGAGTTTGTGGATTCAACTCGATGAGACGGTTCTTCAATTGTCCAGTTTCGGACAGTTTGGGACTGCATAAATCTATATAATAGCCAGTAGCTCACCGTTTTAAGTTGTTATTCTTTCATAGAAAGTCTCAATGACAACTTATGTGTTCTCTGGGTACATACAGGATGTGGTGTATAGCAATACACTTTGTCTACGTCGTGTATTTGGAGAACTACAGGGAGATGCTATCGGATTTTTTTGAAAGACGGAAAAAGCAATTTGAGTTGCTTCCTATTATATAGATTATGCATTCCTGAATGGGATAGGACCACCTACCTATTAGAGAGGAGTTGGATAGATAGGTTTCACGTTGCATGACCATGTATGATTGATATTGACTTGCGGTGTCTAAGTAACTAATATTTATGTTAACATGTACAGAAAAATGGATAGGAGTTGGATTGATATTGGTAATAAGCTATCAAGGGAATATATGGATGGAATTGACCAGTTTCTTATGTTTGCGTACACTGGTAAGGGTGCAGATTCAGTGATCTACTGTCCTTGTAGGGAGTGTGGGAATCACTACTATCTGCCATGAGCAACTGTGCGCGAACATCTACTCAACAAGGGGATGTTAAGGAAATATAAGATATGACCTAGTCATGGGGAACAATATCCTTCTAGTGCTAGTCACCCTGTTTCAGAAGATGAAATATTAGGGGATTTTGACTTTAGGGATGATATGGTCAGAATGATACATGATGCTACACCGCATGTAGGTACAAGTTTCGAGAATGACGAGGGCCAGCTAAGACCTAATGAAGAAACTGTTAACTATTTCAAGCTTCTAGAAGATGCACAGAGTGAATATATCCAGGCTATAAGACATTTAGTAAATTGTCGTTCGTTGTTTGACTCTTACATTTGAAGGTGCTCAATTATTGGACGAACAAGTCCACAGATATGTTACTTGAGTTGTTAAGCGAGGCTTTCCCTGAGGGTGTGCAACTTCCAAAAAATTACTATAAAGCTCAAAAGATAACTGAAGATCTTGGCTTTATGTATATGACTTAGGATGCATGCCCTAATAGTTGTATGTTGTTCAAGAATGAGCATGCCACTCTTAATGAATGTGTTATATGTGGTAAATCTAGGTGGAAAATGAGTGCCAATAGTAAGGAAAATCATGGTAAACCAAAGCCTGCCAACCAAATAAGGTATTTTCCTTTGAAGCCAAGGTTGCAAAGATTGTTTATGTCATCCAGTACATCCCAGTCAATGGATGGCATGCAGACAAACGACCAAATGACGGGACTTTAAGGCATCCTACTAACTCTGAGGCATGGAAATATTTTGATCAGCAAAACCCAGTCTTTGCTAGTGATAGCCGAAATCTGAGGCTTGGGCTATCATCAGATGGATTCAACCCTTTTAGAACTATGAATAGTTTATAGCACTTGGCATGTAGTGTTGATTCCATATAATCTACTGCCTTGAATGTGCATGAAGCAACTGTTCTTTATCCTGTCTGTGCTTATAGATGGGCCAAAAGGGTCTGGTGACAAGATTGATGTCTATTTGCAACCGTTAATTGAGTTGAAGGAACTTTCGAATGAAGGTGTATCCTCTTTTGATGCTTCGACCAAATAGATGTTTCAATTGTATGCATGTTTATTATGGACTATTAGTGACTTCTCGGATATGCCATGTTGTCGGGATGGAGTACCAAAAATGAATATGCTTGCCCGTGTTGCAATACTCAAACTAAATCCATCAGGTTGAAGCATGGTAAAAAGTCTATTTACATGGGCCACCGTCGTTTTTTGCCTCTTGAACATAAATTTCGAAAGATAAAGTATCATTTAATAAGACATAGGAATTGAGCCCAAAACCTGAGATGTTGTCTGGATCAGAGATGTTGTATAAGTTGGAATCAAAAGGTGTTCTTACCCAATACAAATTGGATGACCTTAAGGTAAGGTAGTAGAAATTAAAAAAGAAGGAAATCGATAAAGGCGAACCGAAAAACCATAACTGGAAGAAAAAAAGCATCTTTTATGAATTGTCGTACTGGAAGCACAATTTAGTAAGACACAATCTTAATATGATGCATATAAAGAAAAATAGTTGTGACAATGTATTATGGACAATGCTAGGAATTGCGGGAAAGTCGAAGGATAATGTCAATGCCCGGCGTGATCTCAAGGTTATGGGAATTAGAGAAGCATTGCACCCGGTAGACAAGGGTGTCAATAAATTTTACTTGCCCCCTGCTCAGTTCACGATGACCAAGGAGGAAAACTATTTGTTCTTCAAAGTGCTAAAGGAAGTTAGTGTGTTGGATGGGTATGCATCTAATATATCAAGACGTGTTCGTTTAGATGAGAGAACTATTTAGGGTCTAAAGAGCCACGATAATCATGTCATGATGCAACAACTTATTCCTCTGGCTATACAACATTCTTTGCCTAAGAAAGTTATTGAACCGTTAATTGAATTGAGTAATTTCTTTAGACAACTATGCTCGAAGGTGAATCGTGCTACTGACTTGCAGCATATTTAGGATCGTATAGCTATAACTCTGTGCCATATTGAGAAATTGTTCCCTCCTGCATTCTTTGATATAATGGAACATTTGCCCATACACTTGACAGATGAAGCAATATTGTGTGGACTAGTTCAATACAGATGAATGTACTTAATTGAGAGGTATCTGCTAACATTGAAAGAATATGTTCGAAATCGAGCTTTCCCAGAGGGTTCAATAACTAAAGGGTGCTTGATGGAAGAGTGCATGAATTGATGTGCTCAATATCTAGATGACGTGGAAACCAAAACCAATCGACCGATACGGAACAAAGATGGTCGGGAAGGTAAAGGTAAATATTGTCGTCTTGACGACAATGTATTAATACAGGCTTATCGTTATATCTTGTTCAACACTAAATCAGTGGCACCATTCATAAAGTAAGCAATTTTTTAAAAATTAATTACCACTCATCTTTAATTATGTTGCAATCATATATACATGATATTGATATGTGTATTTTTACTACATAGCATTCACCTTGAATTCCTTAAGGAGAAATTGCCTCAAGCAGATAATCATCAAATTCAATTCGAGCATTTTCAAACATTCCACGCTTGGTTCAACATCCATGTATGTTTTTTTTTTTGTTTTTTTTCCACTCCACCCAAATTTACGTATCCTTAATGAATTTAAATGTACCATCCTTTGCATAACAGGTTCAAACTTTACGAATAACAACTAATACCATATTTTCGGACGAAATCAAGAATTTGGCAAATGGTCCTAATGACATGGGATGGAGGTATAATGCCTACAACATCAATGGGTTTCATTTTCGTGTGAAGCACATGGATGACAGTCAAATTACTCAAAATAGTGGAGTAAGTTTAAAGGCTAAGGCCCTAAGTTATGCTAGTCAAAGGGATAATAATCCTCGCGTGGGGTTTGTGTACTACTATGGACAGCTGACCGATGTTATTGAAATCCAATACACTAATGGCATGAAATTTATCATGTTTAAGTGTGATTGGGTTGATAACATTTGTGGGAAGAAGGAAGAGGCTTTCAAGTTTACATTGGTGAATTTCAACCAATTGTTGTACCAAGATGATCGAGAGACCAATGAACCTTTCATCCTTGCGTCCCAAGCAGAGTAGGTTTGGTATGCTCCAAACCCCCTGCATCCAAACTGGCATATTGTTGTAAAAATGTCACAGAGAGGTTTGTATGATATGCATTCCTCAGACACTCAAGCTGAGACTTATGCAAGTCAATAGTTGGACGAAAATATTGCCCTCCATGATAAAGATGTGCACTGGGTTAGGGAAGGAACAAAAGGAGTAACGGTTGATGCCCCTGTCTAAGAGTCGTACCCCCACTTGTTATTTTGAGTATTTTCTATCTATTTTGCAATAGTTTATTGAATATGTATTGTAATAGTTTATTGAATATGTATTTAATCAATTCTAGGAACGGTTTTTTGTAAATGTGTTCCATTAATGCATGTTTTTTTTCATATATAAAGGCAAGGAAATGATATTGACTTTGTATGGTTGCATGCTTTTACAATTATATATGTTGTTTGTAGCTTATATTTATCTGAGGTATGACAAAGAGGAAGAGGTATACCGGTCGAACATTATTTGATATGTTACAGTCTGTGAGTACATCTCAAACTGTGAGTATTGAGCCAGTTCCATCCCAACAACCTATGCCGCAACCTTCATCGGCAATTTCATCACATCCATTGGCAGTTTCATCACATCCACCAATAGTTTCTCGTCCTCCACCAGAAGTTTCATCACATCCACCTTCACAGCCAGTTCTATTAGGGCCATCAGGTATAAATGTTCTGATTCATGTTATTTACTTAATGTACCATCCCAGCAACTTAGATTTTATTTAATAAATGTTATGATTCATGTTGTTGTTTTTGACTCACTTGCTTTAGGGCCATCAGGTACCGAGTCATCCTCATCGTCTTCAAAAAAAGGTCGAGGCTTGGCATTAGGCATTCGTGATTGGGGTGGCGACAATTTTAAATATCACGTGGTATTTGATAAGATGTGGTGCCCAATAGAGGAAAAGAAACGGAACAAACTCTCAGGGTAGTTAGGCATCATTGTGTGTCGCAGCATACCCTTGATATATACTGATTAGGCACAGGTACCACTTCATTTGATCGAACAGATTTGGGAGGATGTTAAGGTAAAAACTTTATTGTTTATCCAATCGATAAAAACTTTATTATTTATCAATAAAACCTTAATTTTTTTTTAAAATTCATTTTTGTAGCGCAACTTGGAACCTTGTCCGGATTAGTACAAACCGGTTTGCCTAGAAAAATGTCGGCAATTGTGGAAGGATCACGAGTACCATACCAAGAAAAATCATTTTACGCCATACCGACATATTCTTGACCGCTATCCGGATTGTCCTCATGGCATCCGTCCAGATCAATGGAGAGAGCTCGTGGATTATTGGAGGACCGAGTACGCAATGGCATAAGTACTAAAGCCACCGTCCTTTGCAATAATACTCAGATTTTCCGTATGGCATTAATTATGCCACTCCTTTGTAGGAAATTGCACAAAAGAATTCGAGGAATAAGGAGCTTCGTGGCCCACCTCATAACACTGGAAAGACACCATTCTTTGTAATACACCACGAGGTACACATTCATTTACACAATTTAACATTTATATTGCATCTATTTGGTTTGAAGCATTCATTAGTCATATTATATGTTTGGTTAATTAGATGGAAGTTGTTGGCGAACGAATAGACAAAATGAGTGTATACTTGAAGACTCGCCGAGCAGATGACCCTGATCTGGTTCCCTATATTGTAAGCAATACTTATTAAAATCATATGATTCATATTTTTTTTATGTTGTAAACTAATTTATGTTTTGGAATTGTAGACTAAATTTAACCGACTTTTGGAGGAGTTTGCATGAGGATTCCCGAACGGATAACGCCCGAAACAAAATATTCCATCAAGTGTTCGGGGATGATGGACATGGCTACTGCTGCACATATAGCACTGGCATATTACGGGATGCTGTATATAGGGAGCATGTTGGTTCGTCACAGCCTCAGGCGGAGCCCGCAGTGGTGGAAGAGATCACCCGACAGGTTACGATGACAGTGAGAGAGGATCTAAAAGATGAGCTCAGAGAGGAGTTGAGAGAAGAGATTACTCGAGAGGTGACCATGTAATTGATGAAGGCCGGTCTCATATCTGTACATGCCACCCGAGAGGTTCCGGATGCATCTAGCGGGCAGCAAATATGGCATGAGTCTGTGGGTCTATGGGTGATGATGCTATACCATCTTGTTCTGCCACATTACTACGTTCAGCTTCGATGCCTCCACCTCCAGAGTAGGTAAATTTATGTAGCCTTAATGATATTATACCATTTTTCCTCTCTTTTTTGCTACTTATATTATGCCCGTCAAACATCACACGTAGCGACGTCTAGGCACGAGTGACATGCAAGAACAAATGGCACGGTTTCCGGACACCCGATCTAGGAGTTGTCTAATTTTTCTCGTTACCTTATTATCTACAAAACGCGTTTTTTGAGCCGTTTGGGTACCAAAAACACCAAACGGCCTCCGATGCCCGTCAAATTTGACACGTAGTGAGGCCTAGGCACGAGTGACGTGCGGGAAAAAACGGCACGATTGTCGGACTCCCGGTCTAGGATTTGTCTAATTATTTTCCTTACTATATTTGATGAAAAACACGTTTTTTGAGCTATTCGGGTACCATAACCACCAAACGGCCTCCGATGCCAGTCAAACTGCACACGTAGCGTGGCCTAGGCACGAGTGACGTGTGGGAACAAATGGCATGGTTTCTGAACTCTTGGTCTAGGAGTTGTGTAATTTTTTTCCTAACTTTATTTGGTGAAAAACACATTTTTTGAGCCGTTTGGGTACCAACACCACCAAACGGCCTCCGATGCCCGTCAAACTATACACGTAGTGTGGCTTAGGCACGAGTGACGTGCGGGAACAAACAGCATGGTTGGCAGACTCTCGGTCTAAGAGTTGTCTAATTTTTTTCCTTACTTTATTTGGTGAAAAACACATTATTTGAGTCGTTTGAGTACCAAAACCACCAAATGGCCTCCAATACCCGTCAAAATTCACACGTAGCGAGGTATAGGCACGAGCGACGTGCGGGAACAAACGGCATGGTTGCCGAACACCCGGGCTAGGAGTTGTCTAATTTTTCTCGTTACTTTATTTTGTAGAAAATGCATTTTTTGAGCCGTTTGGGTTCCAAAACCGCCAAACGGCCTCCAATGCCCGTCAAACTTCACATGTACCGACGTCTAGGCATGAGTGACGTGCGGGAACAAATAGCATGGTTGTCGGACTCCCGGTCTCGGAGTCATCACTTTTTTTTCCTTCCTTTATTTTGACAAAAACATGTTTTTTGAGAAAAACGTTTTTATTTTTTACTTGTCATTTATTTAAGGTTTTTCTTTTATATTTTTAAAAGTTTGTGCTGATTATTGTAGGAGGGAATAAAGGTGTCTTTGCTTTGTTCAGAATGCTCGAAATTTGTTACTTAGAAAGACCTCGGAAATTTCTACAAAATTTTTGTTCAGAATGCTCGAAAACCTAATGCTCTCTTAGAAAGACCTCGGCAAAATATGAAAACTATTGAAGAATCTGTTGGTCGACATGTAGCCTGACATTCTCGTGATGTAAATTGTATTTTTATTTCAATTGTCCGATATATATACATGCTTATCAATTGTTATCTTTATTGTTTAATTTATTCCTATATCTAATATTTTTATGTTTCTTTTTTTTTTTTAGGTTATTCTGAAAGAATAGTTCGATGAAGCTCTTATGTGGTCTTATTTTGTGAACTCTTTTTGTTGTATGAATATTGGATTATGGACGTTATTTTGTGGCAGATTAAGCTGTATGGATGTTGATGGGAGACACTATTTGTTTTGGATAAATGTTTAATAGTTTATTAACTTTGTTAAGTATTTTGTAAGTATTTGAATTTGGTCTAGGAATGTCAGAATTTTGTTACTTGGATTAAGTTAAATATGTTGCATATCAAGTGAATCAACCAATTATAAAAATTATTTGTAATTATTAATTAGAAATTATTCTTTTCCCAAAAAATTAGTAGCAACCGCACTTAACCATCGCTAAAACTGAACTAGGCAACCATATACAGATATGTGTTTGTTACTTTTTGCGACGGTTTATACCGTCGCTAAAAATGATATTTGCTATACAGGAAACCGTCGCTGAAAGGGGTGGGATTAGTATTTGCGACGGGTTAAAACCGTCGCTAAAAACCTATTTGCGTTGGGAAGTCCGCAGTCGCAAATATAAACTCATTGGTTGACGATTATTTTGCGACGGTAAAGAATGGTCACAAATAGTGACCATTGCTGTCGCTTAACCATCGTTAAAACTATTTGCCACCCCCCATTCCTGACCCTGAGGTGCGGTCACAGAGCCGTCGCAGAGAGACCTTTCGACGGTTTGTTGCTGTCGCAAATAGCAATTTCTCTAGCATACTCAACATCCATACATCTTAATGTACGAAGACTAATAAATAGGGTGTTGTAAGATACGAGTATTATTTATAACATAAAATAATAACAAATTATGGTTTCTTACAAATAATTATAAATGTTGAGTGGGATGATAGCATACTCATATATATTAGCATAAAACTATAAAAACAAGTAAAGTAAATGCGTAGGTGATTTACCAGTTCAATTTTTTCAAAAAAAAAAAAGAACTTTACTCTAGGATTATTATTTGCAGTAAGAAAACTTATTGGTAACTTTTTGTAAGACCTATTACAATATTTTAGGAAAAAAAAAGAAACTTGAAGTATTGAAAATGCTAAAACTACATTCAACACAAGAGACCCAAGTATGGAAGTTAATAGGTTCTCTGGGGATGCATGACAGCATGAATTTTTCTATTATTCCAAGAGATATAAACTATATGCTATTGAGAAATAATTAAGAGGCCATGTTATATGATATAAGTATATATCTTATCTCATTTGTTTTTTTGCTAGGCTATATCTTGTCTAATTTGAATTCCATCTTTTGACTCCGCCCACCCCATCCCATGAAAAACTCCCCCTCAAATGAACTCTTTAGTTATTTATTTTATTTCATTTTTTCAGACCACGTCCTTTTGAATGTCCAATCTCATTTATCTTTTGACTTCACCACTAGAAACGAAAAAGACAACAAAAAATAAAAAATAAAAAGAGGAAGAGTGAAGAATTTTTCACGTTTGAGTTTAAGGACATCTACTCTCCCAAAGAAAAAGAAAATAAAACTTTTGGGAAACCATATGTTTTTTATTTTATTTATATATATTACACTATAGGATTTAAATTCTATACTGAATTTTTTTACATGTCACTAGTCAAAATCAGTGCTAAGTTAAAAAAAAAAAAAAAACTAGGGTAGGTGAGTTCGGATTATCTAAACCAACATGTGACTCTGCCCCCGAATGTATGCTCGAGATATCCCAAGTGTAGGACGGCAGAATAGTATAACTCCTAAGAATGAGGTTGATCCACAGGGAGCAAATTACACAGAACTACAAGCACCAAAACACTGCTCTTAGTTGCTCACAGAACCTTACGACTTGCTTCTAAAAGGGAAAGAAAAATCTGATTCTTTTGAGATGATATATTTGTCTAAACTAATTCAAACTCAAGAGTAATTAATTGGAAACAATGTAGATTTTAACTATTAATAAAAAGGTTCCGGGATCAGCCGCTCCAACCAATTGCATCTTTTGAAATTTCGAAGGAGAAAATTTCGATAACTCAAACCCTTCGACTACGTCGCGAGTCTCGGATTCGGAATATTTAGCGGTAAAAACAAATATCCTTTAAAACTTCAACTCCTAGAATAATTCAGATTGTTTTAGTCAAGGACGAGTACCATCGATTCGTGCAACGTATATATCGAATATAAATTCACGCATAAACGTTACCAAACATAATCAAACGCCCAGGTTTTCGAAAGTTCTAGAACAAAGAAGATGAAGAGAGAAAAACTAGAAGATGTAACTTTAAAATCAAAACATATCTCCTTTATTCATCCAAAACATTCAATTAATATTCGCTTTTGATCCCGAGATTAAGGAGTTTAGCTACTCATATTCACAATGTAAAAACAAGTTGCATAAATATGAACTGAAAATATTGATTGCAACTTGAGAACCTGATTACAAGAATTGTGAATAACTATGAAAAACCTTGAAATAAATTGAATAAATTCTGTATCTATAGCTGTTGCTACCTAAAACACTGTTAAAAATAGCAAACCCTAATATATACCACAATTCTAGCTTATATAGGCTTCCAAGTCTTTGCAGGATCGCACAATCGTTCGAACGCCTGGGCCACCGTTCAAATGCCACGAAGACCGTTCGAATGCTGCATCGAATGCACTTCGAACAGAAAAACATGCTCTCTGAATCTTTCGAATGCACTTCGAACCTGAGCTTGACGTGATACTGTTCGACGTACCGTTCAAATGCTTAACACAAAACTAAGTTAGTGATGAATTATGATTAAAATAACACAATTAAACATAATATAAAACTAACAATTAGTTAATTAAGACATGTAGATTGCACTTTTAGAGTACAATAACACCCCCCAACTAAGCTTTTGCTAGTCCCTAGCAAAATACTAAAACCAAAAACATATCTCCACTTTTGTGGAGGTCACGAGTGTATTTAGCATATGCACCAAGCCTTTAAACCCCTAGGTTACCCCTAGTGGACGAGTGGTGTCTCGTGAGGGTTTGCAGTGATGGACACCCACAAACATCTATTCATGCAATGCCGATATGACAGTACAGACATATGAAGCACGTATTAACCTCCTTCAAGTCACTTTTAATCCACATAAATCATGACCCAATGCAAGGTAAAGGAATAAAATCATTAAAGAAAGGAAATTACATTAAATCTACTACCCATAGTATGTAACTTCAATGTCTCAAACTCACATATTTATATCATTTATGCTTCGATCCAAATCTCACCAGATATACCCTTAATTATGAACATGAGCACTCAGGCTCCCTCAATGAAATGCTCATTATAAGAGTAAATGTACAAAATATGCAAGTAGAGCAATCCCAATCAGTAAAGACCGATAAGCTATAGGTGTATCGACTTGGCATAGCTTCATGAAAGAATATTTACTGTTTAAGCACAATTAAAGAATCGGCATTGATAACTTATACACAATTGAATTAAGGATTCATGTAATTTTGGATATTGTGGCCATATAGATAATGAGTGAAAGAAGAGCCATGTAAGAAGATAGAAAGCGGTAATAGATTTCAACATATGCATGCGCACTACACATAATGATCAATGGATATACACCCTCCACTTCCAACTTTTGAATAACTTTCTCATTTTGTCATCTTCCTTCACTTCCTTTTCCCATTTGAACTTATTTCTTCTTTTTTTTTCTTTTTTTTTCTTTTTCATCCCTTTCTGTTTTTTTCCTTACTTTTCAACTCCATACACTTTCAACTTCACAAAAATATAAGCAATGCACTAACTCCGAAATTTAGCATTGACACCCTTTTAAGCTTGTGTATACGAATATCGAGAAAGAAATACAAACATGAATGGCTCAATGGAATGAAATGACATCTACTTTTATAATCTGAAAACCACATCAAATCAAAATTTTAAGAGTGTATAAGATGTCAACAACTCCCACTAATACTCAACACCTAAACCAAAATCAAGTATAATGAAGCTATTCAATGAATGAAGATCAATAAAATAACCTTGAATAAATGTAAATCACTCTCAAAAGGCAATAAATAGGCTCTAAAGCTTACAAGGTATAAAATCTCGACCTTATAAGGACATGCATGCACAAAAGAGAACCATCAAAATATCATACAACTAATAGTGCACAACAATGTAAACTTTCCTTTATAACGAGTTTATGCCAAAAACTTGCATTGCATCACAGATATAAAGGTGAATCAATCATAACTCAAATTAGTCCAACACATGACTTCAACTATCCTCAACATTGTAATTGCCTTAGCATGAATATAACTATGGTTTTCACTAGAAATCCTCTCTAACACATCCACCATAAACAAAAACTAATCACTATAAATACTGATAAATGTGCTAAAGATACAAACCATGATAATCCAACCATAAGATACTCAAACCTGTACCGAAGAACTCAAATTTCTGAAGGGTACTAAACATATTGCCACACCTGAGACTAATCTATAAAACATGACAAGGTTTGAAGTATAATAAATAAGGATAACAAAACATCGGCACATGAACAAAATAACACAAAACATGTATCCACTAATGTGCAAAATGAGTTTCAGATACATAAGATGATATGAACATGAACAACCATAATATCTAAACTCTACCCCTCGTCATTCTCGTTATCCCTAGCTGGTGGTGGATGCATCCGATGATCCAAGCGCCGAACTAACACCATCATCTGATCAAGGGTGGTCTGTTGGGCACCGATTCAACCCTCTAGCATTGTAACATGATCAGTATGCTACTCTTAAACAACTGCTCTCTCGACCAAGGCAGCCTCAATCCGCTCAAGCACAAGTCCCTGCTGTGCAAGGGCCTGACTCTGCTGCTCTAAAATAACCACCATGGGTTACTAAAGTCTCAGACTGCTGCTCAAGTCTCTCCAACAGAAGTTGCATACTCGGTACCTACCCCTGTTGCTCCTTTGGCTGCTGTGCGAGCTGAGCTCCCTCTGCCTGCTGCTCAAGTGGCTGCTCTGGTGGGAGAGGCAAGTGTCCCTCCAAATGTCTAACACTCGACGCATCAATAGCCGACAACTGCTGCACCCAAAGTAATCTTGGGACAATACCAACCCTAGCCTCCTCTATCACAAAAGTGAGCAGACAACCAAAAGGAATGGCCTCTTATGCTCTAAGAAATGCATACTCAGTGTATAAGGCCATAAAAATGAATCTCGGTAGATCGATTGACCTTTGAGTACCTATGGCCCAAAGAAGAGCTGCTCTTGCCCAACTCACCTTAGTGTGTCACGTAATCGGAAGAAGTGAGTGGCTTAAGAACAAAAATAATCGTCGGTAACGCAGTGTAAGCACTCTCACAGGCAACTGTCATTTACCTACCCAATGTGTCCCCTCAACACATACCTCATCGGATACAACATCAAAATCCGGTGCCCCCTGAGCTGGGTAACTAAAATGCGCCTCAGTAACTCTGGGTAGCTGATATACCTGGGTGAATGTGCTCAGAGTAATCCTAACTTGATGCCCTCGGACCCACGACTCTATCACCTCCTGCCCTGGAGTGGTAATAGCCCTACTGATGTTCACCATGAACTCAGCGATCAACATGAACACACATGACCCCTGGAAGTGAGCCAATGGAGCCCATTGCCTCCTAAAAAACTCCTGCTCCCAGCGGTAAATACCACCCCTAAAAGCATGGAGAGCGAACTCCCGCTCTTTAGGGAACCCTCTCACGCTCCAGGTCTTAGTAAAAGCATCTGAGGCATCCTCATTAATGAATCTCTCAACATCATATGTTGGGGGAGGCGGTAATGCCGCTCCCCGGCCTCTACCTCTACCAGCTCTACCACCCTGGCTAGCTCGACCAGCCATGACTATGCAGGTAGCTAAAGTGCAAAACTACTCTAAGAATATAAAACAGTGCACGAGAAAGGCTCAAGAATAGTACCTAAGGCAGGAACAGATGATGAAGCGCGAATGTAAACTCATGCTCGAGCTCCGACAGGGCCTTGCTAACTCAGAAACTCCAAAAACACTCAACTTTTCACTAATTTTATGTTTGAATTGAGTTCGAACTCAACTTCGGACGCCCCTATTTATAGAACTTGGGAACCTGTTCGAAGGCCTTTCGAACGCAACTTAAGACACCACCGTTCGAACGACCGTCTAACGCTCTTTGAACGGTCCCGTTTGAACACACTCATAACCATTCGAACAGTCAACTTGGAAAACACGAAACAAAACAAAAACTAACAAAAATCACACACAAAACAAAGCAAAAAAACAAAAAAAAAAAAAACACCATAACATTAACACAGAGCTCTCCCCCCCCCCCCCCCCCCCCAACCCCAAACTAAAGGTAGGCCAAGTCCTCGAGGCCTTAGAACACACGTAAACAGAGGGAAAAACAAACTCGTGATCCATAATAATATTATCCATGTAAAGTATCAAGATCAAAGGTTATACACATCCATAATATGACAAAAAATAAAACAAAAGACAACTACTAAAGAAAACTAAACCAGTTCCCTACACATTAGAAAGCTCAAGAAAAACCATAGAGTCAAAACTAAGTAGTATCACGGGACTTAAGTGCCTTAATCTCTGCCGTTAACTCCCGAATCTAAGAGCGCAACTCCTCAAGAGAATGAGCTAATTTGTCAGCTTTAGTTGGTCACTCAAAGGAAATGTCTACCCCGCAAATTGGATAACCAAAGTACTAAATAGTATCGGTAGACAAAATAGGAACTTGGGCAGCTTTCAAGAACTCATTGATCAAAAGACCAAAGGGTATAGGATCATAGGATAAACTAGACTCCCCAATGGCCTTCAAGATAAGATTCAGAAGGTAAACAGTGTACCATTTACCAATAATGTACAACCACACACAACGGGAGCGGTGTACAGTCGTGACAAAGGGCTTCTCAGGAATGATAGTGGTGGCAACTATTAAGTTCAGCATCTGGTGTTTACGCTTCAAAGATGCCACTGGAATGGTAGACTGTTGCCACGGAACAGAGGTAAACTAGAGTTCCAAAAGAAGTTCCTCACTAGTAGGTGGAGAACAAGGGAATGGCAGATAATCAGGATGGCAAGTGGATGGTATACGTAGAAGACGACAAACGTCCTCTTTGGCAATGGTAATGGTCCGGCCCCTCACTATAGAGGTCAAGATAAGCTTAGGCTGAGAGGTATGAGTGAAATAAGCATAAAACTCCCGAACCATATCAACATTAACAGTCCCTTTTCTGCCAAGCATATGAACCCATCCCCTATGAAGAAAATCAGCTCATAAAAGATCATCCACAAACTCTGACAAGTAAACACGACGCTCGATAAGGACCTCACGACCATGAAAATTGGCCATGAACATGGCTCTCTCCCGTGAATTAGCAAATTGCTCAACTTCCATTCGACTCCGTTTATGACATCTTTTGGATAACTTGGTTCCAAGAGATGCCATTCTATATGCGCATAGAATGATAAGGAAACTGGTCAAGAAAAACCTAAAATAAAACAAAACAACCCAAAACAAAGAAAAACAAGACTCAATAAAGAGAAAAGAAAATTAAAATAAAATAGAAGAAAAGGAAATAAAACAAACGAAAGAACTCGAAAAAGATGAAAGCAAAATAGTAGAAGTAGTGATAATAGTCTACAGCAAAATACAAAATTTACAACTCGTTGTCTAGAAAGTGACTAAAGATCAAGAGGGGGTGGATCCTTGAAATCTACACATTCAACGTTACCTACGAAATTCTCAAGGTAGGGCTTCAAACGATGCCCATTAACTTTAAAAGCATTTCCATTTTGAGGGTTCTCAATTTCAATTGCACCATAAGATGTGACATTGCGCACCACAAAGGGTCCTGACCAACGAGTCTGAAGCTTTTCCAAAAACAAATGTAACCGAGAATTGTATAGCAAGACTCGTTGACCCATTTTAAAAGATTTGCGTAAAATGTGTTGGTCTTGTACCGACTTCATATTTGCCTTAGAGATTTTTGAGTTCTCATAAGCATCATTCCTAATCTCCTCTAGTTCATTGAGTTGCAATTTTCGGAATGGACCCGCCTGATCTAGATTCATTTTAAATTGGCAGATTGCCTAATACGCCTTGTGTTCTATTTCAACAGAAAGGTGGCACGCCTTCCCGTACACAAGTCTATACGGAGATGAACCTAGAATGGTCTTGTATGCCGTCCTATATGCCCATAATGCATCCACTAATCTAAAGGACCAATCCTTTCGATTATGGTTGGCAGTTTTCTTGAGGACTTATTTGATCTCCCTATTAGCCAACTCAACTTGGCCTTGTGTTTGGGGGTGATAAGGTGTACCAACCTTATGAATCACCCCATACTTTCGCATTAAAAAACCTACGGGCCAGTTACAGAAGTGGGAGCCACCATCACTAATGATAGCTCAATGCATACTAAATCTAGAGAAAATATACTCTTTTAGGAACTTGACCACAACAACATGGTCATTGCTACACGACGGGATGACTTCTACCCATTTGGACACGTAGTCTATAGCCACTAGAATATAGAGATAGCCATACAAATTAGGAAAAAGACCCATAAAATTAATACCCCAGCAATCAAAGAATTCTAGAATAATAATAGAGGTAAGAGGCATCATGTGCCTCCGAAATAGACTTGCTAACCGTTAACATTTATCGTAAGACATCAAAAAGGTATGGACATCATAGAACAAGGTGGGCCAATAGATACCGCTTTGTAAAATCTTTGTAGCAGCTTTACATGATGAAAAATGCCCACCACACACCTATGAATGACAGAACTCAATTATGCTTTTTACCTCAGTGTCGGGAACACACCGACAAACAATTTGATCGGGACAGTACTTGAACAAGTAGGGATATTCCCAAGAGAAATACCTCACATTCCTAAAGAACTTCTTCTTATCGATGCTAGACCAATGTGATGGTATCTTACCAGTGGCTAAGTAGTTTGCAATGTCAGCATACCACGGGGTCATTGTGCTTATATGGGCAGTGATTTGAAATAGCTGCTCATCCGGAGAATGTTCGTTAATTGGAAGGGGGTCTCGGGCTTCCCCATCAGTAGGGAGCCACAATAAATGATCAGCTACTACGTTTTCAACCCCTTTCTTATCCCTAATCTCAATATGGAACTCTTGTAATAGGAGAATCCACCGGATGAGTCAGGGTTTCGCATCAGGTTTACTTAGGAGGTACTTAAGTGAAGAGTGATCAGTGTAGATGATAACAAGTGATTCAACTAAGTACGACCTAAACTTGTTCAATGCGAAAACCATGGCAAGGTGCTCTTTTCTGTGGTGGTGTAGTTCAATTGGGCCTCATTAAGGGTTTTGCACACATAATATATCACGTAAGGGATCTTATCAACCCTTTGCCCTAACACTGCCCCCACCGCATAGTCACTTGCATTACACATTAGCTCGAAAGGTAAAGACCAATTGGGCACCCTAATAATCGGTGCAGTGGTGAAAAACCCTTTCATTTTATCAAAGGCTTCTTGGCATTGAGATGTCCACTCAAATGGCATATCTTGTGAAAGAAGGTGGCATTAAGGTCTCGAAATCGCACCAAACCCTTCAATAAAACGTCGGTAGAATTTGGCATGCCCAAGAAAAGACCTAATGTCTTTGACATTTGTAGGAGTAGGAAGACGTTGGATTAACTCTACTTTGGCTTGGTCTACCTCTATCCCTATGTTGGACACTATGTGTCCAAGAACTATGCCTTGTGTCATCATAAAATGACACTTCTCCCAATTGTGCACTAAGTTGCTCTCTTCACATCTTTCTAAAACTCTTTCTAGGTGTCCTAGACAGGCCTCAAAGGTGTCCCCATAAACTGAGAAGTAATCCATGAACACTTTAAGGATCTTCTCCACCATGTAGCTAGAAATAGGCATCATGCACCTTTGAAAAGTGGCCGGTGCAGTGCATATGCCAAAGGGCATTCTTTTGTATGCATAGGTGCCAAAAGGGCACATGAAAGTAATGTTATCTTGGTCCTCTAGTGCGACCTCTATTTGGTTATAGCCAGAATAACCATCTAGGAAACAGTAAAATGCTCGGCCTGCTACCCGTTCTAGGACTTGGTCTAAGAATGGGAGTGAGAAGTCGTTTTTCCTAGTGGCTGCATTGAGTTTGCAGTAGTCTATGCACATTCTCCAACCTGTTTGGATCCTTGTAGGAACTAGTTCATTTAGCTCATTCTTTACTACCGTAACTCCTAACTTTTTAGGGACAACTTGAGTTGGACTAACCCATTTAGAATCAGAAATGGGGTATATGACACCCGCATCGAGAAGCTTCAGTACTTCTCCTCTAACTACCTCTTTCATATTTGGGTTCAAGCGTCTTTGAAACTGATGCACTGGCTTAGCTTCCTCCTCCAAATATATACGATGGGTACACATGAGGGGGCTAATCCCATGAAGATCTGCTATAGTCCAACCTAAAGCCTTTCTATAACGTTTAAGCACTCTTAATAATAATTCCTCTTGGCCTTCAAAAAGGCTAGAGGATACAACAACTGGATAGGATTCACCCTCACCTAAAAATGCATATTTTAAAGTGGATGGTAAGGGTTTCCTCTCTGGAATGGGTGGATTTTGTTCAGATGGAGTTGGCTTTATGGCACTTGGGGTAAGGGGTTCAAACACTGGGGTCCAATGACCCACTTGCATGAAAGGTTCACTCTCTTCCCTTACCCTATGTTGGTTCCTAAAACTCATACACTCGGACTCTAGTTGGTCATTAGGCTCATCCCAAGTTAGAGCCCTTCAATTGGGTCCTCTATAAACTCTCGGTCTACATGCTCTTGGATGATAGACTCAATGAAGTCTACCTCGGCAACTTGGTCTACTTCCTGTGGTTGCTTACCTACTGTAAAAATATTGGTCTCTAAGGTTATATTCCCGAACGAAAACTTGAGCAACCTATGCCTACAATGGATAATGGTATTGGCAGTTGCTAAGAAAGGTCGTCTTAAAATAACTGGAATATGATGCTTAGACGACTTGGCCTCTACAGGTTAGGTATCTAAAACGATAAAATCCACCGGAGAGTAGACTGTATCAACCTGTATGAGCACATCCTCAATAATACCTCTAGGGACTTTAACTGACCGATCAGCTAACTCTAATGTAACTCGTGTTGGCTTAAGCTCTCATAGACCTAGTTCTCTATACACGAAATATGGAAGAAGGTTCACACTCAAACCTAGGTCAAGAAGTGCGCGATCAATCCTAAAACCCCCTATTATGCATGAAATCATAGGACAACCGGGGTCCTTATATTTTGGCATCGACTTACATTGGAGAATTGCACTCTGACTTTCATTCATCATTGCCGTTTTTTTAACATGCAATTTCCTTTTAACAATGCACAAGTCCTTTAAGAACTTGGCATAGGACAGTATTTGCTTTATGACATCTAACATAGGGATATTAATTCGAACTTGTTTGAAGATATTATAAATTTCAGCATTCAAGTTCACTTTGTTCGCTTTGGTCAACCTATGTGGGAATGGAGCATGTTTTAAGTCTTCCATGCTTATATCCTTAGACATTTGGGGAGACGGCTCAAAATGACTCCCATTTTCTTTCAGTTCACTCATATTCTTTTCATTCTCACTCTCCTCTCTCTTTTCCTCATGCCCTAACTCGGCAGATGCATCCATCTTCCCTTGATCATTGTTATTGGGAGGGTTGGTTTGGTCTAGTTGCTTTTCGCTCCTAAGAATGATGGCCTAAACCTGTTCATGTGTCGTGTCGACGTAGTTTGCAGGCTTAGGGTTTGGGTGCGGTTGGGTCGAAAATCGCCCTTGTGTTTGTTGAGTCATCAACATCTTATGGATGTCTTTGACTATTGAGTTAGTTTCCCCTTACGATTGTTCCAGATTCATAACCCTGTTTGTGAGTGATTGAAGATTATTAGTCATTTGATGGTCCTCACTACCTCTCTTACGTGGGGGCTGATATTGTACTGGTTGAGATGCATATGTTTGTGGTACCGATGGTGTGGGATACGTGACGGTTTGACCTTAAAATGGTTGCGGTGGTGTTTGGAATGGACATGGCGTAGTATCATGGTCCTATGTATCACAAACTAAGCACAATGAAGGTGTTTCAATCGGTATGACCGTGGTGGCCTTAGAAGTTTCCATAACCTCGAATTTACGAGTGAGTGCTGTGACCCTAGCTTGTAGATCTTCTACCTCCCCCAATTGGTGTTTACCTCCGACATGTGGCGTGGTGGTGGGCTTATGTGTGCAATTTTGTGCTCTAGTGTTGGACCAATCTTTAGCCATGTTAGCGTTAGCCCATTCCCTAGTCAAGTTGGCCAAATAGTCGAAGTAATTATAAGCTTCTATGGGGCTTTTGTCTAGATATATTCCCGTGCACATAGATTCAACGAACATCTTCAATTGAGGAGTCAATGAAGAGTAAAATGTGCTTATTATGTGTCATTCAGGGAAACCATGATGTGGGCATGCGAAAAGTAAGTCCTTGAACCTCTCCCAACATTGGAAGAATGTCTCATCACTATTTGATTCAAATTGAGAGATGGCATGCCTTAGTGCCTCAGTGCAATTTTCAGGGAAGAACTTTTTCAAGAACTCCCCTTGCAGTGTATGCCACGTATGTATGGACATAGGCCTCAATGAATTAAACCACATTTTGGCCTTGTCCTTTAGAGTGAAAGGGAAAAGTTTCAATAGTAAAACTTCCCTAGGACATGAATTATCCTAAAAAAATGAGTATGCATCTTCAAAATCTTTAATATGTGTGTATGGTTATTCCGAATCATAGCCATGAAATTGAGGTAAGACAGGTAGCATTCTTGGTTTAATATTTAGCGTGGTCTGGTGTGCAGGAAGTACTATGGCGGAAGTGGGTGTTTGCCTTTGAGGATTCATGTAATCCTTCATTATACGGTTCTAGGTAGCATCGTTTCCTTGGTTACTTCCTCTTTGAGCTTATCATTGTTTTCGTTGTTAAGGTTTGCCATTAGAATGGGCCTTAAGTCAACAATCAAGGGAAAACTGGGAAGGTCTACCGTATTACGACGAATGGGTGATGGAGTCAAGTAACCTGATGGAAGATTACGCAACGGGTCGACTCGAACTAGACGGCGTGTGTGATCTTTAAAATATAAGGACATACATATGCAATGCACACAAAAAGCACATACACTCCAACCAATCCTCCAATCTCCTCAAATATATCAACTCTGTTGCCCACAAAACCAATAATTTATCCCAGCCGAACCTCCAATCTCGGCATGCAAAGCAATACCACCAATAAGCAATTAGCACAAAGCCTAACCTTCTCTAAATCTACCTCCTATCTACATGAATGCCTAGACCCCTAAAAAGAAAAGAAAAACAAATAAATCCTAAAACTAACACGAAAAGGTGGAATAAGGTTACCGATATGGCCGTAGCCGTCGCTTTCCTTGCTATGATAGATGGATGGCGAAGCAGTCCATTGGATTTCGCGTGTACTGAGGTTCGTGTTCTAGCACGTCCCTTGCGGTCCCTTATGCGAAAATATGCTCTCTGGCAATGGTGCCAAAAACTTGACTCAGCCTCCGAATGTATGCTCGAGATATCCCAAGTGTAGGACGGTAGAGGAGAATAACTCATAAAAACGAGGTCGATCCACAGAAAGCAAATTACACAGAACCACAAGCACCAAAACACTACTCTCAGTTGGTCACAAAACCTTACGACTTGCTTCTAAAAGGGAAAGAAAAATCCGTTTGTTTTGAGATGGTATATTTGTCTAACTAATTCAAACTCAAGAGTAATTAATTGGAAACACTGTAGATTTTAACTATTAATAAAAAGGTCCCGGGATCAACCGTTCCAACCAATTGCATCTTTTGAAATTTTGAAGGAGATATTTCAATAACTCAAACCCTTCGACTACGTCGCGAGTCTCGGGTTCAGAATATTTAGCGTTAAAACAAACATCCTTCAAAACTTCAACTCCTAGAATAATTCAGGTTGTTTTAATCAAGGACGAGTATCATTGATTCGTGCAATGCATATACTGAATATAAATTCACACATAAATGTTACTGAACATAATCAAACGTCCAGGTTTTCGAAAGTTCTAGAATGAAGAAGATGAAGAGAGAAAAACTAGAAGATATAACTTTAAAACCAAAACATACCTCCTTCATTCATCCAAAACATTCAATTAATCTTCACTTTTGATCCCAAGATTAAGGAGTTTAGCTACTCATATTCATAATGTAAAAACAAGTTGCATAAATATGAACTGAAAATATTGATTGTAACTTGAGAATCTGATTACAGGAATTGTGAATAACTATGAAAAACCTTGAAATAAATTGAATAAAGTATGTATCTACAGCTGCTGCTACCTAAAACACTGTTAAAAATTGCGAACCCTAATATATACCATAATCCTAGCTTATATAGGCTTCCAAGTCTTTGCAGGATCGCACAACCGTTCGAACGCCTGGGCCACTGTTCGAACGCCACGAAGATCGTTCGAGCGCTGCGTCGAACGTATTTCGAACAAGAAAACCTACCCTTTGAATCTTTTGAACGCACTTCAAATCTGAACTTAATGAGATACCATTCGATGTACCGTTTGAATGCTCCTTATACTGTTCGAACGCCTATATGTACCGTTCGAACGCCCTTCGAGCACCTTTCTGTTTCAGCGCCAATTAATCCCTTTTAAGCCAGGAATCCTGAAAATTAACACAAAACCAAGTTAGTGACGAATTAGGATTAAAATAACACAATTAAACATAATATAAAATTAACAATTAGCTAATTAAGACATGTAGATTGCACTTTTAGAGTACAATTAGCATGTCATTGGCATTGATCGTTTTGTTAGGCGATGGAGAGAAAATAGTATTCAGTCAATACATAGGGCAGCAAATATACTTACCTAAGGGTCTATTTGGTATGACTTATTTTAAGATTTTTTCGCTTGGTTTTTTTGGCCTATAAGTAAAAATGTCAATTTTGTTTTTTTACCTTTTTTGCTTTTTTTATTTTTTATTTTTCTACCAGTCTTACCTTATAAAAGTAAAAAAAATAAAAAATTCAAACTTTTTGGCTTATATGCCAATAAATAAATAAATAAATAAATAAAGCTAAAAAAAATTATACCAAATGGGCCTTAGTTTCATTTGTTGCCTTGGTGGTCAAATATGAACATTTTTGTGTCATGGTTGCTTCTCAATTATGATCATATGTGTATCCATTTGAAAATTGCAAAGAGACAGTAGCAAAACTATTAAGAAGGTGAGGGGTGCCATGTCACCCCGACTTTTTGTCTAATCTGTCTATATGTAGTGTATATATATAGTGTCCACCAAAAATTTATAGTTCTTGTAATTTTAAAATCATTTTTAAAGTCCTAAACTCCTATAATTTAAAATTCTTCTTAAAGTCCAAACTTAATAAAATATTAATATTTTATATAGTAAATTATAGGTTTTACCTTTTTTTTACACCTTTTTTTTATACATCCTAATTTAATAAAATCATTAGTGTATTGATTTTTTGATGTGCACCAATCAAACAAGTGGATCTTACTTATCAAATAGAAACGTATAAATATATATGTATACGTATATTGTACAACAATTAAAATTAGCTTCAAAGTACAAACACAACCCCGTATATATAAACATTAAAAATAAATTTGTATTGAAGTTTTGTATAGTGTCAATCATGGATGATTCTCCTGATATCACAGGATGTTTAGTTTTACTTTTATAAATGATGATTGAGTTGAAATGTACTATGAAACAATCAATTGTATTTTTATATTTTGTTGAGGTTAAATAAAATTTTGTTTTATTTTTCACGAAGAAAAATTGAGTTTTACATCATAATATATTTCATATTTTTAATTTAGAAATATATGTTAAAATTTTTTAAAATATTTTAAATACATCAATTGACAAAAATTTATGTTCCAAAGTTTCGACACCCCAAAACAAAATCCTGACTCCATCCCTGCAAAGAGAGATATGGTAACCAAACTCATCATTTTTAAGAATAATGTGATGAAAATTGCCATCACATAATAAGATGTGACGGATATGTATGATCCTCAACCCCCAAATAAATCCCTGTGTAAGCCTTCATTTGTTTAGTTACAACAACAATTTGCTAAAATTAAAGACAGTTTATTCACAAATAGACCTGAATTTTGTCTATTTTGTGTGTGTGTGTTTTTCTTTTTTTTGGATGCATATATGTTCGATTTTGTTCTTCTCATACAGTTGTCTAAGCTAAGATTTAGCTACTCACAACAACAATTTCCATTAAATTGAAGAAACTCTATTCACGAATCCTGACCTGGCTAAGGCAAAACCCTTTTCTTTTTTTTTCTTTTTTTTCTATTAGTTTATGTCCTTCTCATGTAATTGTCCAATGAATGGTCGTACCTTATTTTGGGTGAAGTGGCAATTGAGCCCATTGCAGGCTACTACTTTGATTAGCCCATGATCACTGGCTGCCAGCTAATTAATCTCATTATTTTATGTGACTGACTTGATAAATTTCTTGTCACCACCAACCATCCGTTTTCTTTATATCCAACTTGGAAATATTTTATGCTAATTCTTCAGTTCAATTGTTCATTCATCAGACGAACAAGCCTTGAGCTTTTCAATCCCTATTAGTAAATTAGTAACGAAGGATCCCGGCACTGGCCCTTAAGTCATTTTAGTTAATGAACATGTATCCTGAACTTCTTTGTATTGTAGAGTTAAGAACTCCTCGGTATAATATACACTATAAGCTTAAAAATTAGTGTCTGTCAATAATGAATGCGTCACATTATAAGAATTGTACTTACAAGTTCCAATACTCTTAAGCATATATATAAGAGCTCTTTAGATATGACTAAAATTTGGTCTAGACACCTAAGATTATTTTTCTTCTTCTTTTTTATTTTTTAATTTTTATTTGTAATTTGGGACCGTAAATGCAGCTTATCCCACTATGGTTTTCTTGTTTCTTTTCAATAACATTTTTTTTTTTCTTTCATTCTTTTTTAACAAAGAAAGGTTTTTTTGTTTTTTTTTTTTTTCTAAGAAGTTAGGAAAAAAGCTCCAACAGTTATATTCAGATGAAAACAGCTTCTGCTTCTTCTTCGCATAATTAAATAGATTGAATATGGGACGTGATTTAAATTGAAACTAATATGATGTCTACCTCAGATTGTCACATCCTCATATGTTATCAACTTCTTGTAGTCTATATACCTATTCCAGTAGTTTAACACCTTAATTCTCAAAGTCTTTGTTAACATTTGCTTCCTAATAACAATTGGTTACAGCCACATGCTATCTGGACCCAAAAACATAATTATCAGCACAAAGTCTTAGTTCAAATTTGCTTACGAACGACAATTGGTTACCGCTCTTTGCAAATGCTATATCGACTTGCAGAACATAAAAATTGACTTGGAGTCAATCAAAAAATGTATGTGCTAGTGTATATATATGTGTGTATATGTACATAAACATCAAGTCTCGGCTCAGAGAGAGGGAGAGAGAGAGGGAGGGATGGAAGGAGGGATAATAGAACAGAGGCTCCATGAAGCAGCAGTTAAAGGGGATGTAGGTTTATTGGCTCAAATACTTCTTGACGATCCACTGATTCTTCGTAGGGTGGGTCGTTTAATGGATACTCCTCTGCATGTGGCAGCATCCGGTGGGAGATTAGATTTCGTTAGAAAAATTCTGGAGGAGAATCCAGCACTTGCTGGAGTGCTGGATTTGCGTCGATGGTCGCCTCTTCACTTGGCATCCGCTGAAGGGCGTCACGAGATTGTGAAAGAATTAATTAGGGTTAACCCTGAGATGTGCACAGCTCTTGATGGAGATGGTAGAAACCCTCTCCATCTTGCAGCTATGAATGGTGAAATCGAGGTCTTGAGAGTGTTACTTGAAGCCAGGCCCTACGGCGCTCATGAGTTGTTGAATGCTACGGATGGCGGCGGCAATACCCTATTACATCTAGCTGTCAAGAATGATAAATTTCCGGTAACTATGGTCTTTTTAATTTTCATTTTGCCAATATTAGCATTAATAACTTCCATATATCAGCAAAGTAGACATAGAGTCATAGACTTAATATAATTCAGCCTCCTTTTTTTTTTTTTTAATTTCAGTTTTCTATGACAAGAGAAGTTAATTGCATGAACAAAGTCAAAAAATTTATTCAGCACCCCCACGTGTAGTCAATGGTATTAAGGTAAAGTGGGCAAGTCATAAATTTGGCCATCCTAAATACATAATAAGAACTTATATTTTAATCCTAAAATTCAAGAAATTTTACTTTAGCTCCTTAACAAAATTTTTAGATCCATCACTAGGAATAAGATTGTAATTATATACCTTGGTAGATTTGTTTTATAATTTCCAAAATTGCTTTTAGTGGCCGGGCATACAACAATACCACAACTAAACCTGCTAGCTAGTAGCTTCATAATTTTTCAATCTAATGGCGACAAAAAAAACTAAATTTTGCAGACCGTGGAATATTTGCTTGGCATAGTAAAAGACGCACTAAAGACAAAAGGAGCATCAAAGGCAGAAAACATAGTTAAAGCAGTAAATGTAGTAAATGGATGCGGGTACACAGCATTGGACCTCTTAATGGAAACTGAAAAAGTTGTGCCCGAATCGTCTAAACTCTACTTTAAAAAGGCTAGAGGCTTACGAGCCAAAGATATCGCTCAGCGTGAGTGGCTGTCAAAAAAAAGGGAAGCATTAATGCTGGTGGCAACGCTTATCGCAACAATGGCTTTTCAAGCTGGGGTGAACCCTCCAAGAGGTTTTTGGCCAGACAATTCGGACACGCACAGAGCAGGAGAAGCTATAATGGCATATAATTATCCAGATTCATACCCATTTTTCCTTCGTGCTAACACAATAGGATTCGTTACGTCTGTAAGCACAATCCTATTGCTCATAACCGGATGGCCCTACAAGAAAAGGATTTTTATGTGGATTATGGTGGTGATCATGTGGTTGACAATTACATCAATGGCCTTTACTTACGCATTTTCAATCACTGTGGTCACACCAAAAAAAGAGAGGGGATCGCTCAGTGATACAATTGTAGTTGGAGTCATAGCGTGGTGCAGTGTGATGGCAGTTAGTCTCCTAGTTCACACGGTTCGCTCCCTAAATTGGTGGTTGGAGAGCAAAGATATAAATGTATGGCTAGCGATCAAGAATTTCCTCAACTTCAGCTCATGTAGACAAGGCGAAGGGCAACCAAGAAGAAATACAAATTCAGCTAACGCGAACCATGTTTGATCTTTATGTTCCATGTGTGAGTTTACATTAAGAAAGTTCCGAGCAAAATGAGTTGTCAGCTTTGTTATTCTCAAGCTTTTGTGTGTCTCCAGTCGCATATTGGTTTTGTTCTATTATATTTGGAATGTTTGTCTCTGGCTGTAAGATCTGCTAATGAGAATATTAGTTACCCCATGATCGTAACTTGGTGGCATATATGATCTACTTGTCATATATTCTAGACTACACAATGTCAGTTTTGCAAACAAACTAGAAAAGAGTTCATTCGTGAGCTAATACCAAACACAAAAACTAGCTAATACCTTGTATTTCTCACTGATAAACTTTAGTATGATTTGCAGGAGGAGGTTTTTGGGGATTCAATTAAGCAGCTGCCATATTAATGGTGCTACTTAAAGATTATTTTTTTAGTTTTCACAGCCAATGCCAACGTCGAGACCATTGACCACTCCGCGGATGCTTGGTGATGTATACTGAACATTTGAATTATAAATACGAGTCTTCAACATACCATAAGCGAAGCTTAGACTTTAGTCTCTTTCAATTAATCCAAGCCTGAGCTTAGACTTTAGAATAAAGTTTTATAAGTACGGTGCCGTAATATTGTAAGCTTATCTGTACTTGTTACCTGCGGCGTAAGATTGGGTCTAGCTTCTTGAGACATAAGATGAAGCCTACCCCACTTTAAGCTTGGGCTTGGATTTCAACCCAACCAGAAACCATCATCTAAAAAATTTCTCTCCAAATTGCTTGCTGGCAGACTGTTGAAGCCCTAATTTCGACTGATTAAACCACACAAAGCTATCATTGTTATATGATATATATCTTTGAAAAGGTCCCTCTCTTTTCTTCTCATTTTTTCCCTTTTCTTAAGAAAGTAAGTGAAAATCCATCAAGAGATAAATTACAGAAGGTAGATAAATGGGACGAGCCTCTGAAAAAGAGAAGCCACTCTGGTCTTGAGGTTGTTTATTTGTCCGGCGGATTGGAAAAGTGTGTGCAAAAATCCTTCTTTCAGACAAAGAACTAGCAAGAAAGTGTCTTCTTTATAGCAAAAATTGATTTGGATTCATCGAGGTTTCAGGCGTAGCATCAAACAGTCTTGTTACAAAGTATCATGATAAGGAGTCTTTTAATAATGAAGAGGACACTACTAAAAGTAGAACTATTTGTGACGGGAGTATTTGTGACAGCCATTTTCCCGTCGCAAATACCACTATTTGCGATGAAAAAATGGCCGTCACAAAAGTCGTCGCAAATAGTACCTTTTGTGACGACGTTTTTGTGACGGCTATGTTCTCGTCGTAAGTAATACCTTTTACGACAGTCTTTTTGGAATGGCTGTGTTACCGTCTCAAATAATACCGTTTGCGACGGCCTTTTTATGACGGCAAAATAACGTCGCAAATGCCCATTAAAATGGTGTCATTTTGTGTTAGGGGGAATCAAAATTTCCATCCCCTTCTTTCTTTCTGTCAACGATCAAAGGATCAAAAGGTAGGGCTTGTTGCTTCAAGCAGCAGCAGAGCTCCCCCCCTCCAGCACCCCCCCCCCCCCCCCCCCCCCCCCCCCCCCCCCCCCCCCCCCCCCCCCCCCCCCCCCCCCCCCACCCCCCCCCCCCCCCACCCCCCCCCCCCCCCCCCCCCCCCCCCCCCCCCCCCCCCCCCCCCCCCCCCCCCCCCCCCCCCCCCATCTCTCTCTCTCACGAACGAGCAAAAGAACAAAAGCCCTAGCCACTGCCAGCTTCAACCTCCACCAGTGTCGCTGTAGCCTTCACTCTTTGCCGCCGCCTTCATCCTCTACCAGTGCCACCGCAACCTTTGCTCTCCGTCGTTGCCGCTTTCTCCAGTTCCAGACCAGGTTGGTTCTCTCTCTCTCTCTCTCTCTCTCTCTCTCTCTCTCCCCCCCTGTTTGTCTATTTTGCACCTCTCCCTTGCTCTGTATACAACTCTCAACCTACATTTGCACTGGAGAAAACCAAACAAGAACTCAAAAAAAAATTTGCACTGGTGGAGAGATTCTTCTCGCCAGTGCGGCAAACCGATTTCCATCGAATCGAATCTGATCCAATATTGCTTCTTTCTGGCCCTCCATCCTCATAATTACTCTCTCTCTATATACACACACACACACATATATATAGGGGGTAATGTTGTGCTCATGAATCGTATTAACTGTTTACTCTTTGAAAAAGTGCTCATTCTTCCAATGGGTTGATAAAATTGCAGTGGGAAGACCTCTCTGCTTTTCCAGTACGCTTTTAACTCCGCATTGGAGAGCCACCCTAGCAACGGTAAGGTTGTCTTCATTTGCAACCGGCACAAGTTAGAAAGCAAGCCCCTTTATCTCTCTCAGGTAACCCCCACCTCTAATTTTCATTCTATTATTCAATACACACACTACCCCACATTATCTATATGTATATATATATCGTTTTTCTTCTAATGTGCAAGCTCGCTTTTCCATAACTTTTGGTATTAATTTGAAGGGCACTGATCCATCTTTTGATACATTTCAGCACATACAGATGAAGTAAGATACACTTTTTTGTATCATTATCCGATATCAGCAATTCCATTTTTTCCTACTTCCTTTCTAACTAGTATAATGATTGCTATTACTATGCTGCTGATGAATCATAATCCTATAAAAAAGATATGTGGATGATGACGAAGGGATCAAGAAGTACTTTGCTGCATTCTACCTACATGATAAATTTCCTCACAGAGTAATTATTGATGATTTTGGAGATTTGTTTGATGAGAGGTATATATTCTGCTTCTTCTTTTCCTAGAATTCCATCTGAGCTTTTTTATTTTGTAAGTTTGACTCTCTCTCTCTCTCTCTCTCTCTCTCTCTCTTGGGGTGTCACTCATACGTATTGTCACATGTTCACATTGTTCAGACACTATATTTTACCTAATTGCAATATTGTATAATTACTTCCAGAGCAAAGCAGGAAGGATGATCTGGAATCCCTTGGTTATGTGCTTATGTATTTTCTCTGGGGCAGGTGGTACATCTGATGGAAAACATTTCATCACTTGTTTGTTTTCTTAGCATTTTTATATTTCTAATTGAGTTCCTATGATTTTTGTCTTAGCCTTCCTTGGCAAGGTTTGAAAGTTGGCACTAAACAGCAAAAATATGGTAAAATCAGTGAAAAGAAGATGCTTACTCCCATAGAGGTATCATCACTTGCTATTGAGATCCATATTGCTTATACAGTAATTCCAAAGATATGCATAAGAACATACAGGCAATGAGTGGGTTGTTGGCTCTCATGTCCAATGTCCTAGTTGTGGCTTCTGCAATTTTAAGGAAAATTCTATGATGTTATTTGTAGGTGCTTTGTAAATCCCATCCATCAGAATTCATATCATACTTTCATTATTGCCAATCATTGTGATTTGATGACAAACCCGATTATTCATACCTTAAAAGGCTTTTCCGTGATCTATTTATTCGAGAAGGTAAAGTGTACTTTTGAATTCCCATCTTGTCTCTGTCTTTTTCTTTTTTTAATTTGTGACATCTAATGTTCTACCTGAAACTGGTGCCAACTTCAATGAGAGGGGTCGTAGTTTCTTATTATAATTTTTTTAACAATTTGATCGATGCAGCTTATCAGTTTGACTATGTATTTGAGTGGACTATTTTGAAGTATCCACAGATAGGTTCCAGTTCTAGAACACGGGTTAGTAGTAATGATGAGGCATTTGCTAGAAGGAAAGAGACTCGAGATAGATTCTCAAGTGTAGTTGAGGCATTTGTTAGAAGGGTTCTGGTGTCGGCCGATTGCATGGTGAACACTCCGGACAAAGATCTTCGGAGGATGTACCATTGTCAAAGGATGTGGTGAGTGCACTGAGTAGTAATGATGATATCTTTATTTATTTCGTTCATGCTCCTGCTCTTCATTTAATACCTGGATATGTTTGTAAGTGGATTAAATGCTCATTTTTATCCCTGGAAGTTTAATTCTTGATCGCTCTTTGCTTCTCTCTTTCAGCAAGCTGACTCCTAAAGAGGTCGCACTTCTCGAAATGGCAATACTTTGGAAAGGGTTGTCTTGTCAAGCAGCCGACCAAGTTCATCTGGCGAATCTGGCGAGGATAGAACCAAGCCGGTTGGCTTCGGGCAATGGTCGCCTCTCTACTACCCAAAGGGTCCAACCTAGTTTTGAGTGCCTAGAATAGGCCGCTGTTGTTCATGGTCGGGATTGATAGAGTGCCCATACAATAAATATTTTTTAGTAATTTTTGATGTATTGATATTGGATGTGTAATTTGGATTAAAAAAACTGGTTTGTATGGTTGGATGCATTGATGTTGGTTTATTTTATGTTTTTATATTTTGGATGTATGGAAGATGCAGATTACTATTATATATTACATATTATTTTTGCATTTTGGATGTATGCATTTATGGTTGGATGCCCCGGATCTATGGTTTGGTGCATTTATTGATTTATGGAATTATATTGCCAATGAGATTTATTTATTAATTTACAAGAATTATAGGAATTACAGGGTATACAAGAATTATAGAAAATTCAATTTTACAAAAATATAGTTAAAAAATAGATAGGGTATTTGTGACGGCAAATAACAGTCACAAAAACATGTTGTTGCGACGGTATTTGGGATGGCCCTTCCCATCACAAAAAAGTCGTTTTGGCATCGGGCTTTTGTGACTCCTTGTTTGCCGTTGGAAAAAACCTAGCTGTCGCAAAAACCTTTTGCGACCCTCTTTTTTGCAACTGCCAATTTCCGTTGCACGGCCGTCGCAAAAGATCTTTTGCGACTTCAAATGAACCTTTTGCGACGGCAAGTTGCCATCACAAAAAGCCCGATTTTTAGTAGTGATGATGGCAACAATATTCTACACGTAGTATTTTTTTTCCTTTTGCTCCTCTTTTTTTGTCTTTTTGTCTTTCCTTTCTTTTACTTATTTATAGATATGCATTTCATCTAGCTATTGCTATAAACAAATTTAGGAATAATGGAAAGTATGGTGATAAGAAGTATATTAATGACTAACACTTTGTTTGATATATATCTATTCAATAGCGTTTTACTTGTTATAGCTCTACTCAGTACTCTTTAAATTTTAATAGTTCTCTGAATATAGAAACTACCTTATGTTTTGCAAAAGAAAAAAAATGAAAAGAACAGAAAACAAAAAAATTATGGCATCTTTGAACAAGTCTAATCCACCGAACACTAGATGAAATCTTCAATTATTTCTTCTCTATTGCATATGTTTAGACCATGGCCTTTTGAAAATGTCCAACACTCCAAGAAAATGGACCTTTTACCACAGTTTTATTTCTTTGCCATCACAAAGGCATCGTGGCAAAAACAATCTGTGGCCACGAAGCTTTTATGTCGAGACTGTACACCGTCACTAAAAGGATATAAAAAAAGACATTGTTTTGAGTTTAGAAAGGCATCGTAGCTTTTTTTTTTTTTTTTACATAGATAGTTGGCGACTACTCTTTGCAGTCGCAAAAGATGTACTTATTGCCATGGTAACATTGTTGTCGTCGTTTTATGTACATTTGATTTCTGATTTTAGTAAAACAATAGCGTTTTGATCGCCAAAATTCATTTACCCATCTTTTTCTTCGTTAGCTCCCAAACGCTAGCTAGCTCCTAATGTCTCAATGAACCCCCCTCTCTCTCAAACGCTAGCTCACTAACTTTGCCATTGCCCTTATCCTTTAGCGACGGTGAATTTACTTATAGTGACTGTTAGTTGCCGTCACAAAAGGCTAGTGTTTTTTGGTAGCGAGCTACCAGAAAATAGTATGTACCTTATATGCGACTTCACAAATAGAAAGGAAAAAAAAAGAAAACAAAACTATATTGTATTGCATTATACATATATTTTTCGATATACCATATGCTTTATATTATATTGCATTTTTTTGCACATTACTAGTCAAAACTATTTGTCGAATTTAAGAAAAACAATCTTGTGCTGACGGCAAGTGAGTTTGGGTTTCTATGCTTGCGTGTTATATTGGGTATGATCATTTTGCCAGGCAATAGAGATTGCTGTTAGTATCAATAGGTAAAAATAGTATTCAATCAACAAGATGACAAAGTACTTACCAGTAATTAGTTCAATTTGTTGCCTTATTGGTCAAATGAGTCCTTTTTTTTTCCACAAAGGCCTTTTAGTTATTATTGCACGTGTCGATCTGAAAACTACAAAGAGAAATATGGCAATTGAATTCACCATGTTTAACCATTATGTGACAAAAATTGCTATATAATAATAAAATGTGATTTATTTGTGTGGTCCTCACCCCAGAAAAATCCCCACTGTGTAAGCGTACATTTGTTTAGTTAGAGTAACAATTTGCAATATACAAAAGAAACTCAGTTCACAAATAGACCTGATTTTTGCCAGATTATTGTAGATAGAACTCCGGTTAGTTTTTTTCAATGCTGGAACTCTCTCCATCTTGCAACCATGAAGGGTAAAGTTAAAGGGCTTGAACGTGCTACTTCAAGCCAATGTTTTGAAAATTGAATTGGACTAGCTGATTGAACCATTGACCGGTCATTGTCAATGTTTTGAAAATCGAATCGGACCAACTGATTGAACCATTGACCGGTCTCAGTAACGGTTTGGATTTCTACTTGAAAAACTGTCCTAAATTGTTAGACCCTCCGGTTCAATCGAAGAACTGGATCCGGTTCACCGTAACCGGACAGGTATCAACAACTTCAATTTTGTGAATTTTTTGCGTTGCAGATCAGTCCCCCTATGAAGGAAGACCTCTCCGCTCAGCAAAAAACTAGAAAAAAAGATATCTCTGATTCTCTCCATTGGTCCTCTCCATCCAAATCACTAGATCGCCATATTCCTGTGGAGATTTAAACTACGGCAATCACAACTGTATTTTCGGCCAAATGTATGGTAGGATAGCATAAACACCATCGTCCTTCAACCCTCCAATGGTGCCGGTGAAGCAATCACAACTCATACAAATACCCTATGCGTATGTACACAGAGAGAGAGACAGAGAGAGAGAGAGACAGATAATGTTAGCAATAGAGATTGAGAGTAATAGAACAGAGGAGGCCGCCGCCTGAGCATTTGCTGAAGAGAAGAAGACGAAAAGTGGTTTTGTCCACGTTAGGATGAAGAGTAAAGTGAGTGGGCTCTTTATTAAGTGGAAAAATGACTACTACTTTGACCTATTCAACTAATTGTCTCTTGTTAATTTTTTTTTTTCAAAAACAAATAGAAAATAATTGTCATAATATAAAGTTCTGGCTGTATGACACTAATTTTTTTTTTTTAAAGAAGTTTTTCAAATTAATAACATCATGAAAATTTTTAATGATTTATAGTTCAAAATTTTTTAATAAATTATATCTTACCTCATCTATCCAAGAAGGCTACCTTTCCAAGAAAAAGTGAGAAAGTAAATGAAAGAAAAAAAAAGTTAAGAAAATAAACTGATGGTAAAAAGCTAATTTTATTAGACAAAATTTTTTGTAAATATATTTATTTATTACGTCATAGTTCACTACTGGTTTGATTTCGATTAACTGGATAGTTAAACTACTAACCTGTGACCTGATCTTTTTTTCAGTTCTTTCGGCAGTCTGAATTTTAAAACATTGCTTTAACCCAGCCGCTATAAAGTTCATGAGATGTTGAATACATAAGATGGCAGCGGCAACACCATGTTACGTCAAACAGTTCAAGGCATTGCCATGTTCAAGGTCTTTTAATTTATATTTAGCTAATATTGAAGTTAATGACTGAACAATATATATATATATATGTATACCATGGGAAGCAGACATTGCCTTTAATTTATTAATTCAGTCTTCTTTTTTAATTTCAGTTTTCCATCTAGAGGGAAGTTAATGGCATGCACAAATTCAAATAATTTATTAAGCACCCTCGCCAGCCATAAATTCATGAAAGTTTCGTTTTACATTCCATGGGCGCGTATCAGGCTAAACCTATTCAAATAACAATTTATAATGATACCAATGTGACAATTGAAGGATGTACATCGAACTAAATTGAAAGAGAATATTAGGTAACTTTAGAACAAAAGTTCACAGTGATCTTATTACGAATTTCAATTAAGCAAGAGCCCTTAGCTAAATAGCATAATAGTTTGAATTGTTGTCTTAATTTCATAAATTATTTTTGCTAGTAACTGCCTTAATTTTATAAATTATGCTTTAATTTGTATAATGCATTTTCGCACGTTACTAGTAAAAACTAATGTTCATATATATATATATATATTTATAAAACATCCATAGCCGTTTAGTTCCGATTTTCTACACACTTGCATGTTATATTGGCTTTGATTGTTTTGTTAGGAGATATAGAGCTATTCTCCTGAATAGGTAAAAAAGTATTCAGTGAATATATATGTGATAACGAAAATTCTTACCACTAATGAGTTCAATTTGATCTGTTTGATGGTCAATCAAACTGACCTTTTCTCCATGCATCTCAGTTGTTATCATGTGTCGTACATTTGAAAACGAGAGAGAGAGAGAGAGAGAGAGAGAGAGAGAGAGAGAGAGAGAGAGAGAGAGAGAGAGAGAGAGATTGCAATTGAACTCAACATTTTTAAGTACTATGTGACAAAAATTGCTTTGAAATAATAACATGTGATGTATATTTAGGAATATGCTCTTCACCCCAGAGAAGTCGTAAGGCTACTTTTATTTAGGCTTACTATGTGACAAAAATTGCTTTGAAATAATATGTACGTGATATACTTTTAGGAATATGCTCTTCACCCCAGATAAGTCGTTAGGCTACGTACTTTTATTTAGGCTTACTATGTGACAAAAGTTGCTTTGAAATAATAAAATGTGATTTATTTTCATTTTTTTTTTCTTTTCCCCATTCTGTTGGTTTGCTTTGTGTTTTTCTCATGTGATTGTCCAATGAAAGGTAGTACGTTATTTTTAGTGAAGTGCAAATATTTAAGCATGTTAAGACTTTCATTGTCTTGACAAATTTCACGAACAAAAAGTTTAGAATATCTCTTCAATTGTTTTTTTATGTAAATAAATTTTAATAGAATTAGTTGTTCAAATAAATCTTAAGGAGTGTTTGAATGACCCTTAAAAGTACTTTGATTGTAATTTAATTTTAAGTTGTAATTGTACCTACATATTTGAGTCCATTAGAAGTTAGAGTACAAGTTGTTGTTGGAATAGTATAGGTGTTTAAAGCATGCAAAGTTGAAACTTTAAAACATGCATGTTTCGAGATCTATGTGAATATGAAAAAAAAAAAAAAAGGTTAAGTGCATTTTGTCGAACTCTCGCCGTAGCGAGACCTCAGCGAAAATTGAAAAAATTGGCAAGTGAGTTTTGCCCAGCTCTCAACCCCTTATCACTCTAGCAAGATCTTGAAGGCTAAGTTCGCTCCATTCTCTCCCCAGCGAACTCCAGATGGACTTTTTGAAAATTTTTCCTAATTGGCTTCAAAGAGCTCCAACTCCTATATATATATATATATATTTTTTTTTAAGAGCTCCTCTTTTCAAAGGGTTAGAGCTTTCAAGAGAGATTGTTATAATCTAAAGAGTTTAAAGAAAAACCCTAGTCTATTCTTAGCAAGACTAAAAACTTCAAATCTTCAATAATAAAGGATAGTTGTGGTGGTGCATCAAGACGGGTTTTCACAGTATGGTGTTTATCGTCTTTTCAAGCACGAGAGAATGATGAATTTTGGTGTGTGCGAGCAAGATCAATTCAACTTAGATTCGTAATTTTTGAGTTGATACAGTTATAAGTTGTTCTTGTAAATTGTTCGTTGATTATGTAGTGTTTGGAGATTGGACCGAGTGTCTAGGTCTCATGGCTTTTTTCCGCTTTGGGTTTCCACCAAAAATCTTGGGTTCTTGTGTGATTGTTTTATTATTTATGCATGCGATCGAAATTAGTATAATTGATCAGGATAACTAACTAGTGATTATTAAGTACACCTCCAAGTGATCATAAATCCAAATAATTCAGAAATTTCAAAGCCCATTATACCTACCTTGGATGGGCTAATAATTAGTTTGATTAGCTCATTATTATGTCATTGACTCGATAATTTTGTTGTCACCAACAGCCATCCTTTTTCTTTATACCCAACTTGGAAATATTTGATGCTCCTAATTCTTCAGTTCACTATTAATTCATCAAACGAAGAGTTTTGATCTTTCTATCTCTAAAGCTGCAAATAGAGAGAATGGAAAAATGGCCTAACAAAAAAATTGTGTTGTGATGCGAGTATCCAGATCTATTATCATAAATCTATAAAAGCAAGGAAGCAAAATATGAAAAGAATATAAAACAATAACAAACTATGTTCAATTTTCGAATTTAACTAATAAATATTTGTAAGCACCCCATTTTTGACCGCTCGGCAGTTTACACTTCGTCCAAACTTGTTTTCAAGTCATTATGGGCTTATTCCAATCGAAACCGATTTTTCTAAGTCCAAATCTCGTTTGTCCATCATCTCGCGGGCCCACTAGGCCCAAATAGAGGCAAAATGACCAAAATGCCCTTAGGGGCATTGTCCTTTCCATTTCGATTCCAGCCCCTCTCTCGGGACAGTTTATTCCTCGAGACGGTAAATCTATTCCAATTCAGGCATGTCTTTTCGAAGACGGTAAGTCCCCTTTCCAACCCCTCTCTCGAGACAGTTTATTCCTCGAGACGGTTCCAATCAGACACGTCTTTTCGAAGACGGTAAGTCTCCTTTCCAATCCCTCTCTCGAGACAGTTTATTCCTCGAGACGGTTCCAAATCAGGCACATCTTTTCAAAGACGGTAAGTCCCCTTTCCAATCCCTCTCTCGAGACAGTTTATTCCTCGAGACGGTTCTAAATCAGGCACGTCTTTTCGAAAACGGTAAGTCCCTTTTCCAATCCCTCTCTTGAGATAGTTTATTCCTCAAGACGGTTCCAAATTAGGCATGTCTTTTCGGAGATGATAAGTCCCCTTTCCAATCCCTCTCTTGAGACAGTTTATTCCTCGAGACGATCCGAGTAGCAAAAATACTCGCAAACATCACAACCGTTAGAGTAGCGGAAATACTCACAAATAGGTTGATATAGGAAATTACCAACAAACCCCTATGTCACGATGATCGCCGTCAGAGTGGCGGGAACACTCAAAACCCAAGTCAATGCCAATACCTGCTAGTCCACTTCGGTACAAAATGACTGTTTTGCCCCTAGTGGGCCGGTCTCCTTTTCTGACCACACCGGCTCTGGGTATCAAACCGGTAACCTCCTGATAATGCTTCTTATAGTATTCTCAACCTTTTTTTATCTTTCCGAATCATTCCAAGTCAGTTCTGGCCAACCTGGTGCAAAATGATCGTTTTGCCCCTGGTGGGCCGGTCTCCTTTTTCGACCACACCGGCTTCGGGTACCAAAACGGTAATCCTTTGAGACTACTTTTTATAGTGTTCTCAACCTCCTTTTACCTTTCCGGATCATTCCAAGTCAGTTCCAGCCAACCCGGTGCAAAATGACCGTTTTGCCCCTGGTGGGCCGGTCTCCTTTTTCGACAACACCGGCTCTGGGTATCAAACCGGTAATCCTCTAAGACTACTTTTTATAGTGTTCTCAATCTCCTTTTACCTTTCCAGATCATTCTGAGTCAGTTCCGGCCAACCCGGTGCAAAATGACCTTTTTGCCCTTGGTGGGCCGGTCGCCTCTTCTGACTACACTGGCTCTGGGTATCAAACCAGAAACCTTTGGGAACATTCTAAATAATGTTTTCAAATCCCAAGTCTTCTTCTAGGACAATCTAAGTCCGTCCTGGCAGCTTCCCGATCCAATTGACCGTTTTGCCCCTAAAGGCTCGGTCAACCCCTCCAACGCATCCTATCTTCATTTTTCAAGTCAAATACCTCTGGGACACTATTTTAAGTGTTCCTTCTCTTTTTTGGCCTTCCGGGTCATTTTCGGACTTTCCAGAGTCACTCCTAGTGAAGCCAGACTAAAAATTGCATGGTAGTCACTAGTACAGACACCCAAATCTAGTCAAAGATACGTTGTTTGCCGACTTTAAACATTTCCTAAATGGCTGGCACCACTAGTAGTGGCGCCAAGCCAAAAAATGGCCTGGCGCCACTAGAAGTGGCGCTAGTGTGAAGTTTGGCCTGGCGCCACTACAACAGGCGCTAGTGTATTCTTCCCTCTATAAATACAGAGCCTCCTCCAACGTAAAAAGGATCGACAAACTCAAACCAAAAATCATATAATTCGATATACAGAGCTCGAACACTACCAAAACCCTAGCTTCCCTAGGTTTTCCAAACCCTAATCACCATACACAAACCCTAGTCTCATATACACTCCTATACACCCCCACACACTCATACAATAACCTTTAACCCTCCTTCGAAGACTTGAAGAATTGCAATCTGAAGTTTGAAGATTGAAGGCAGCTCTTGAAGATTAAGGACGAAGACCAAAGAAAGCAAGGCGCGCAAAATAAACAAGATACAAGGTAGGTTCTCCATTTAAATTTCTGCACTTCCCCCTCTCTCTTCTCTCTCCTAACCCACTTGGGTTTTCTCTATTTTAATCCCCCATCTCTTTCCCCCCTCTTTCTTTGCATGTTTGAAACAAGAGAATTTCCGGTCCATGTGTAGGATTGGGCTATTGGAGAGTCACTGTGTTGGGGGCTTTCTTCTAGTCTAACCAGAGACCACGTGGGTTCGGCTCCCTTGATTATGTGGTGAAGCCTTAACCTTGTATGTTCATGACCCCAAAATTGCATTGTGCATATCATGATCTTGCATCTTCCAAAAGTTGTTTTCAAAGTCGTTTTCAAAATCATTTTCAAACTCGTTTTCAAAATTGCATCAAAATCCTCTTTTTCAAAAACATGTTTTCAAAATCACAATCCTAGGGTGATTCTAGCCTTTCCATGGCTAGAGTTGCTTTAGGAAAGTGTTACATTAAAAGCAACCAATATGGTCCATATTTTTAAATCTTGTTGTTTTCAAAACCATTTTCCTAAAGTGGCTCTAGCCCTCTTATAGTTAGAGTTGCTTTAGGAAAGTGAGATGTTTTTACACTTTCTAAAAACTCTATTTTCAAAAAAAACTCTTTCAATATACTTTCGTAAAACTCTCATTTCCAAAGTTGTTTTCTAAAAAACTCTTTCCAAAAATCTATTTTTCAAAACTCCCTTTTTCAACTCCTTTCCAAAACTCTCTTTCCAAAATATTCCTTCTAGAAACTCTCCTCTAGGATTTTCCTTCTAAAATCTTCGTTTCTAAAAACACACTTTTCAAAAACTCCTTAAAATCTCTTTCCAAAAACTCTCTCCTCGATTTTACTTTCCAAAAACTCTTCCCTCTAGAAACTCCTCTTTAGTATTTCCTTCCAAAATCTTCGTTTCCAAAAACACACTTTCCAAAAACTCTTTCCTTAGAAGCCCAAGTCAAGCCCTAGAACCCACAACTAGGAAACCCTTATTTTCTTTCCAAAAACATGATTTTCAAACTTTGCCCCAAACCTAGGTTTCCAAAACCTCTTGTTTTCACATCCAAACTATACATGTTTCCAAAACCTATTTTCTACGTCGAAACTATAATTTTCCAAATCTAGGATTTCTAGAATCTCCCTTTCCAAATCCTTGCCAAATCAAATATTCCCGTTTAGGAAACCAAATCCAATCCTCTTTTTTTGGAAACAAAATCAAACCTTTGCTTTTAGAAACCAAATCCAATCCCTTCCTAATCAAAACCTTTCTTAATTCAACTCCTTCCTAATTTCCTACCTTCCTAAACCATAAGTTTCCTAAACCTAAACTTTAAATCTTTCCTTAAATTTCAAAATCCAACTCTTTCCTAATTCAATTCCTTCCTAATCTTTTACTTTCCTAAATCTTAAGTTTCCAAAACTTGAACATAAAAATCTTTCCTAAATTTCAAAACTCAACTTTCGAATCTTTCCTAATTCAACCCTTTCCTAATTCCACTATCTTTTCAAATCTTAACTTTTCAAATCTAAGTTTTCAAACTTTTCCTGAACTCAAATCTTTCTTAATCTCGAGATTTTCTAAAACTCTAAAACTTTCTAAATCCTAAACTTTTTAAATTTCAAATCTTTCCAAATCCAAAGCTTTCTAAACTCAAAACTTTCTTATTTTCAAAACTTCCTTGTTTTCTAAACTTTCCTACTTTTAAAACTTCTATTTTTCAAAACATTCCAAATTCAAAACTTTCCTAAGTTGAAACTCTCCTAATTCAAAACTTTCCTAATTTTGAAACCTTCCAAAAATGAAACTTTCCTAATTCGAAATTTTCCTAAATCGGACCTTTTCCTAATTCAAAACTTTCCTAAACGAAACTTTCCTAAAATGAAACTTTCCTAATTCGAAATTTTCCTAAATCGGACCTTTTCCTAATTCAAACATTTCTTAAAATCCAATCTTTCCAAATCTTCCAAGTCCAAAATTTGAGTTGAATCTTTCTAAATCTTAAGTCTTTCCTAGGTCTCCTATCTTTCCTAAGTCTAGGTTCCCTAAAACCAAGTCTTTCAAAATCAAAACTTTTCAAATCTTCCAATCAAAGTTGAATCTCTCAATCTTCCAATCCAATTTCCAATTCAATCTCTTGTCCAAATCAATCTCTTTTCAATCGGACTCCGGTTTGAACTACGACTGACCTGATTCCTCCAAAAGGATACGTAGGCAGCCTTCATAAGTACGGTCACAACATTTTTCAAATCTCAAATTCCACAACATCTTTCAATTTCTATTTCTACAATTTCTTTCCAATCTCCAATCCTACAACATTCTTTCAAGTTTCCAAGTCCATAACTCTTTTCAAATATCTTTTCAATTCCAATTTCAAATCTCTTCTAAAATTAAATCAAATTCTTTTCAAATTTATTTCCAAATATATTTTTCAATTCTCTTAACTTGCACTTGCATATCATGCATCATGCCTTTTTAAACATTCTTTTCCAAAGTAAATAGGATTGAACATTAGACTCTTATAGGTGAATCTAGGGTAGATTGACATGTAGGTACCGAAAGGGTGGGGTAGGGTGATGGCTTAGTGCGTCTTCTCTACACGTAACCAACCTCCAAACCTAGATCACTGATTTCAAAGACCAAAAGGAGTTATTTTTCAAAAAAGGGCTAAATGTTTTCCAAAGGTTGCCAAACAACCTGTTTTCCTAAAAACCCTCTCTTAAGGAGATCTTTTCAAAACCTTTTTCCAAAAACCCTAAGTGTAGTCTTCGGATTATTCTTGGTTTTTAGGTGACCTAACTCACCTTAATCAAGTTAGGTGGCGACTCCAAATCTTTTTCAAAAGCCCTTTATTCAAATCAATTTTCAATTCAAACCTAGTCGCACTCATTCTTCTAGGAGAGTGAGTTCTAACGAGAGAGTACAACATTTTTCCTGCTTGTGTGAGTATTTCTCGAGTGCAAAAAATCTGGGCGCGACAATATTTTTTGTAAAGTATGAGTATTCATATATGTTTGTATAAAACCATAAAAGCGAGTAAAATAAATGCAATGAGTGATTTACCAGTTCAGATTTTTCGAAAAGAAAATTGTACTCTAGGATTTTTATGTGCAGTTAGAAAAAAAAACTTAATGATAACTTTAGTAAGCCCTACTAAAATATTTTATGAGAAGTATGACACTTAAAACTATTGAAAATGTTAAAACTACAGTCAATACAAGAGACCAAATTATGCAGATTAATTAATAGGCTCTTTGGGGATGCATGACTTTTTCAACTATATTCCATAAGATATAAACTATCTATATATTTGGTTTTGAGAAATTGTTAAAGGGGCCATATTATATAACATAAGTATATATATTTTGCCTCATTTGAATCATCAACATATTCCTAAGAATTTATGTTTTTCTTTCTTTTTTTTTTGGGGGGGGGGGGGGGGGGGGGGGGGGGGGGGATGCAGGGCCATCAAAAGAACTTTTTTTCCTCCATATCTCAATTGTTATTGCATGTCCATATGAAAATTACATAGAGAGAGAGAGAGAGAGAGAGAGAGAGAGAGAGAGAGAGATGGCTATTGAACTCACCATTTTTAAGGACTATATGACAAAAGTTGCCATGAAGTAATAAAATGTGATGTATATATATACATGTATGGTTATGAGACTCACCCCTAGATAAATCCCCATTGTGTACGCCTAAAGGAATTCTGTACACGAATGGACCTGACTTTAACTAAACCTTTTTTATGTTCCCCCTATTCTATGTGTGTAGGAACCCAACACAGTTGTGTGGGTCAAATTCCCAGAGTTGCCGGTGGAATGTTACCAAGGGAAGGTTTTATTTGCCATCGGTAAACTGGTCGGTAAACCCTTGAAAGTGGACATCAATACAGCAGCTACAATAAGAGGGAAATATGTGAAAGTGTGTATGGAAGTGAACCTCAACGAGCCATTAATGCTCTACTTTGCTGTAGGTGGGAAGAAATACTCAATAGGATACGAATCTATTCATCAATTTTGTTTTGAATGTGGAAGGGTGGATCATAAGAAAGAGTATTGTAGATTTAAAAATATTATTCCTCCCATAGCGGAATTTGGCAATTGGCTAACAGAAACTAACAATAACCACAAAAGATGTGATCGTACTCGAGTGACCGTTAGTGTAACGGCTAATGGGAATGAACCAGGGTTTGGACCCTGGATGATGGTAACATAGAAGGGGAGAAGGCCAGTGATCCAATGAAGACCCACAACAAGTGGACAAGCCGAAGCCCAAATGAACAGATTCAATCCCTTAAATGAAAGTCATGAGGAGAATATGGGCCAGCCCAAAATGGGATCAAATCACAGAAAATGGGACCAAATAAATGGGAAAAATGTGGAGAGCCCATAGACCTGGAAACCAACTCAAAAAGATAAAAATCAGATTGGTCAACATAACCAAATGAGGAGACAAGGCAAGGAGCAAGCTGGAACCAGTGTAACTAGGATGACGACCAAGGGGATATGAGATCAAATGATTGGAGAACCAATGAATTCAATTGAGATGCAACCTGAGGTTATTTTTGTGGTAGAGAAGTCTAACAATGAAATAGGTTACAAACAAGCCAAATCCAACACCCAAAATCCAACCTTCATCCCTTTCAATAACTGGTCAAAAGTCCTCAACTACCAATCAAACCCCAACTACTAATCGAAGTACCATCAGCCAAACCCTCTTATTACCATCAACCCATAACAGTAATGTGAACACTCAAACGCATTGGGAAACCCTACCTCCTCTATGTACTCTTACTCACCAAATATTTTGAAACCTCTAGATACACAGTATCAAAAGGCGAAGAAGCAAGGTAGCAAGTCAAATATAAGAAACAAAGAAAGAAATGGAAGTTCAAGTTCCAAAAATTCACAAGATTAGGTTCAACTCATTGGGATGTTACTAGAACCAGAGAGCGAAACAACTCACTTAGGAAACGTTGAATGGTGGAGAGTGGGAGTAAGAATGGTGATCAAGCCATGGTGGTTGAGTCCAACGAGAGGGGAACTTTACTCAATCTAGATAGGCCCAATGAGGGCAGATTTGGACAACTATTGGCAAGTCAATAGCATCTTGGGTAAGCTTAGTACTGAACCCATGCCCTTCATCAAAATGTTATAATCTGGAATTGCCGTGGAGCCGGTAATAACAATTTTTGATGAAATTTGAAGGAGCTTGTTGGAACACACAGACCCAACATCTTAGTTCTCATGGAGACCAAAGTCCCTATCAATTCTATGGGAATGTTCTTTACTCAAATGGGATTCAATTGCAGTTCCTTTATTGACCCGGTGGGAAAAATGGGAGGAATATGGTTGTTGTGGGACCCTATCCAAGTCACTGTTAGTGTGGTCGAAGCTATTCCTTAGGTTATTCATATAACTATTCATAGAGAGGACTATCCGAAATGGATT